>VWPW01009183.1:991193-1134947 GCA_013389825.1 Crypturellus undulatus | reverse complement strand
CGCCCGCCCATGGCCGCGCGCCTCGCGCAGCCGAGAGGTGCCGAGCTCCGGCGAGGGGGAGGCAGGCGCCGTCTGCCGCCCTCTGCCGTGCGGCTCCGCGCCGCCGCCTCCCGCCGGCCGCGGGTAACGGTCCCAACGGCTGCTAGTTAACGGTCCCAACGGCCGCGCGCGGGCCCGCGCTGAGGCGAGGAGAGGAGCTGCGCGGCTCGGGAGCGCCAGTGCCCTCTGTTAAAAACTTTGCTCGAGGAACAATAGTCCCCTCGCTGCATTATCTTATGTTTTTTGTGGATTTAATTCATGTGCGAGATCGCCAGGCTGGCCGAAGGTGTCGGTGGAGAAGGGAACATTCCCTGACTGAAGGGAGGAAAGGTGCAGAGAGCAACTAATACTTCTTAAATACACAAAGTGATCTATTCCTCTTAGTTTATGAGCTGTTAGCAATTCTGAAATATAAACAGGCATTATCAATGGAACTAGCTTCTTCTTCCTTTTCCTCGGTCTATTAGGAGGTTATTTGGGAAAAGCATACTCAGCTTACCAGGTACTAAGCAGCAGTGCACACTCCACCATCCCACAGAGTTCTTATTTCTGCATTCTTAGGGAATATTCACTGTTACGCTCTGTAGCTGCAACTGATTTGTAACTGATTATGACCACTGGGAATGAGAAATAACGCCAGTGACGTGAAATTGGTATAAATGGATAGCAGCCAGGCCCTGTAAGCCGAATACGTAACCTCTGTGATAACACTACACCCCAGGAATAACCTACTGGGGCTCCAAAAATTCTCTCACTAGGCATGTTTTCCACTCAACAAGAACAATATGCATAACGTATTGTTAGAAACAGCAAAATTTTCAACACCAAAAAGTGCTAGTGCGATTATTCGTATTATCATAGCATCTACAGATTGTACGTGAAACCAGAGCTGAATTGTGCCACACTGAGTAAATGAGGGTTCTAGCCTCAGAAAACCAGTATCTTACCCAGAAAAGAACCAGCCGAGTAGAGATGAAGAGATGAAACCAAACAGATGTGCTGATATTTAGCACAGGGCATACAGTCAGTACCGGAGATTGAAAGAGAGGTTTCCTGTCCCCAGCTCCATTGAGAAGGGTATTTTATGTCATGAATTACACATCTTCCTGAAAGTTGAGCTCAAAAGGAAGCTCCACCAGAGAATAAAACTAGAGCTGGGCAGGAATGTGCCAAAATATTTTTTGTAAGACAGGCTGCATTTGTCAAAATCAAAATATTTCACCCAAAACTCATGTTTTTGAAAAGCTGTTGTTTTTCTTTTTTTTTTTTTTTTTTTTTAATAAAAGGTTTCTCAGGCTAGAAAAACCTTACCCACAAATAGTGAGCAGTGTGTGCCAGAGGGCACTCACCTGGCCTGCGTGAGCCCCAGCTACAAAGCTCTTCCGTCTACTTCAAATGTCAAGAGTTTTTTCTAAGTGACACCTCCGTTTCTTCCAGCACTGGCCCTAGAACGTAGGCAGTGACAGTACGTTTACCTTGTCCCAGCCTTCATGGTGTCACCTGCCAAGAATAACTGCATTTTGCACTATGCAGTTGATCCTGAGCTGAAGCAGCTGGGAAACTGCACGGCTGCCAGGCTGAGCCTAGACTGCCAGTGCCCACTTGGCATTAATGCAGCTGACCTGAGTCTGGATAGTGAAGCTTGAAAGTCCCACTGCAAACCCAGTAATATCACTGATTAAAAGAGGAGGCGGCAAAAGAGGAGGGGGGGAAAAAAAAAAAAAAGAGAGGCCCTGCAGGCTAAGTTGCAGCACACATTTGGGCTTAGATTTTCTTCCTGAAGAGTTTGGTTTCCTTCAAAACCTCTATAGAGGAATATATATGTAGGAAACAAGCATGGAGGAAATATGTACAAAATACACAGAAAACACACAGAATTACACTGCCCTACCTCTTCAAGCACAAAAGCTAAAGTGCAAGCACAAAATGCAGAGATGGGAAAATAAAAACACAAGTGTAGCGTGTGAAGGACTTGCAACTCCACGCAGCCTGTTGTGGATTTTTCAGCCCAGGCCTCTTGTTTCTTATTGTTACTGCTATTCCTGATCCTCTTGTTACACGGATCTTGCCTTCTTTGTGTGGGGCTCAAGGAAAGAAAACAGTACCTAAGTACTGTGAGTACTGGAAACATAAAGCCAATTCTCGCTTATGGATGACTGGCTCAGACTAAGAAGGGAATAACAAAGCCACTTGAATGACAGCTTGGATCAAGTTCATAATGACCTGGTTTGTACAGGCCAGGTGTTATGTAGATTGGAGCTTGTTATTGTGCAGGATTTTGGCAAGCCTTGCAATGCAACAGCCAGTTCCAGCAGAGCTGGGCATAAAGCCACATGCGACCGGCAGGTCTTTCTTCAGCAAGACGGGCAAAGGAGCCTTCTTTTGCTGTACTCTCCACCTTGGGAATGTGAATGAACCTGCCTGCAAAGCACCTGGAATAGTGCTTAGAAAGGAAGAGAAAACAGTTTTTAAACATGGGTTTCTGCCTTTTAAAGCAGCAGCTTCCTAAAACGGTATCTCTAAGTTTGTTAGCTTTTTCTTAGGGAACAGAATTTCAGAGCAAAGCTGTGCAAGAAACAAGCCTGCTGTAAAAGCATTAATTGAAAGTGATCAAACTATGTTACAAAATGTCCTTATCACTATATTCCTCATTTGTTAGAAAGGCCTTTCTAACACTATGTGGCTATTCTATATTATCTAAAAGTGGTTACTCGAATAACATGGATAAAAAGCTATCAAAATTAGGACTCCCCTGTTTTTTCTCACCCTTTGCTATTAGTATGGACATAATAGGATTTTGTCACTGAAGCTGCTTGGTCTTAAACTTTATTCCTTCTTCAGATGGCCATTAAAAAAAAAAAAAAAAAGGATAGCAAAACACACAAAAAACAGAGTTCAGGATGCAGATTTATAATCTGCATCTTTTGTGATGAACTCTCAGGATATCTGAACACTTTTCACCAATACCAAGCATTGGTTCATATGCCCACAGTTAACAAAAGGGACTGTACAGATCAGGTGAAGTTAGATTAATGAATCACGTCTCTAGTTTTTGTCACAGTGAACACTTTCCAAATCTGGTGGCAGTGGTGTTTGTTTGTACACAAAAGCTTATCGAGCTCACAAAAACAGCACAGAAGAGATTCTGAACTATATTCTCTCCAGGATATTATACCTGCAAATAAAGGACAGCTTTTTCCATATATGAAGTATCACATTTTTTACTGTAGCAGTATTAACTTCCTTATTGAAGTAAATGGCACCCTAGAAAAGAAGAAAAAAGCCAAGCAGATAATGAATGTCTTCCACAATGGATCAGCAGTCTTAGGGCAGAGCTTTAAACACGTTACATGCAGGACAGGCACAAAGTAGGTGTGGTTATTTGGGCTTTAATGCCTCAGGGAAAGGTGGATTGTGACGAGTCTCTTGAACCTCTCATTGTTCCAAAACTTACACCAAGGTTTAGAAGTTATTTTTAATAGTCTATTATGAGCTAGGATCGTAAGAATCTGAAAAAAAAAAAAGAAAGAAATTATCCTGTCTCCTTAGGGGCAGTGCCTCAGAAATCAATGCTAATGAACAGACTGCAGCATAAGGAAGCTTGCATTTCCCCTGCTGCACCAATTCCCTGCGTTCGCAAGGGACACCACGAGTGCCATCATGTGTAATTAGAAAGAGGGAGGGGAAGAAAGGATATCATTCATTCAGGCTTTTTGTGGTATAATTTCTTTGTGACAGATTTTACAGTGATTATACAGGCGTTTGGTTTAATAATATTCCTATTTAAGGACTAAATCATTTATTTTTAATTATGGAAATAGTTATCAAGACAGCAGCCATAACTGAACATGCCTGTAAACCATGACTTCTTTAGTAATACATGGAAAGTGCATACAGGAAATATGCACTTGTATTCTTTAGAAATATTAGAAATTCATATAGGCAGGATATTTCTTATTACTAATATTTTGGTTAAAGTGCACCTCTGTGAATAGTTATGGTCACTTTTAATGTTAAGGCACCCCACCACCCATTTAGCATGTACAATAGCTGAAATCCCAATGTGCACCCCTGCCTAAATTTCACCCCTGCAGTGAAATAACTGCAGAACCAGAGCTTGAAATCAATCCTCCCTGCAGCTCTGAGCTCACCTGGGCATGCAGAACTTGATCAGCAAACCAGTCAGCTCTAGTCACAAATCACATGTCCCTTCCTATTTATTTCCATGGAAATTCTGCTCTGTACGTCCCACAAATGTTGGCAATTCCCAAATGACATGGGTTCCCTTTGCATGGCTTTAGCACACGCCACAGTTCAGGGTACAGGTCGCAGAGGGTGGTTCTGCTGGCTCCCTGGGGTAAATTGCAAGTCAGACTGAAATGTTGGTAAAGATTTCGCCCACATTGGCCCACATAGTGGCTGTCTAACCATCTTATGGACATTTTTGTTCATTCTTTCTGCTTCCCCATGAGTACAGATACCGCAATGGATTACAAATGTTGCATATTGCACCACCGTACCAGAGGGAGAAAAGAGAGGAGGGAAAAAAGAGCAAAGAACGCTTTTGATAACAGGTGTGAGAATATAATTTTTTCCCCAGGACTTACATATCTTGGCCATTTTTCTCTTCTGGGATTCTTCTGATGGGGTGAAGAAGGAAGAATATTTGTCAGTTACACAATTACCACATGTTACAGCACAGACCAGGTTTTTCTTCCTGAAAACAACCCGTTATCTTCTTAGCTCGAGTCCCCAGGGTCTTAAAACGTGATAGCCTCATTAGCGGTCACGGAAACACGGTACTGGTGTCGGTGTGCGTGGGAGAGGCCTTTGTAGGGATCACAGCTTGCCCGTTAGAGGAAAACACGAGGAAGGTGCAGCACAAAGCAACGTATCTGCCACCTGTTCAACAGCCACGACAGGGCAGGAGCCCCACCTGCCATGCGAAACAGTAAGAGCTTCAGGGGAGGCATCCCAAGCTATTAACCTTTCCTGGCGGGAGTCTCACTCTAGCGCCAGAGAAGCAGAGCTCCCGTCCCCGCACGGCAGCTCCAGAGCAGCCCAGGAGGGAGGGAGGGCCACACACCTGTCAAGTAGCCAAGATCTGGGCTTCTGAGACACTCTCTGCTCTCCAACAAAGGTAGTAATAACAGATAAGGAGGGCTCAGGCTAATGAGTAATTATTACATCTGAGGTCTATCAAGGAAAAAAAAAAAAACCTAAAATTTAGGAGATTTTCTTGTACTTTTGGTTTTGTCTTTTGCTCTTTCTCAGTGTTTCTGCTGCACTGGTTTAATTAGGTGTTGAATACAAGGTAGTAGGGATTTGCTCGACACAATCGATAATGGAATTCTAATGCTAATGTTAAACTGACTTGCTGTTTTTAACGTGCTTCCTATTTATTGCCTATCATCCTTAGTCAAGCCTGGAGGATCTGCAAATAGACATCACTGTAGGATATTTCCCCCCATAAAGGGCTTTGCCTCAAGGAGATCCAACCCTATCCCATACCTCTGAGCATCCACTCAAGAGATTAAAGTCTGGACATCCATGACAAATCATCACGCTGAATTCACACAGAAATTTTCACCTTGAAGTTGTACTTCAGGCCAGTGCTGGTGCGCATTGATTGCTCCATATCCCTACTAGATGGACTGTGGCTTAGAAAAACCTGTTTTGCAGACAAAAATGTGTCAGACACGGACAGTCTCTACACAGGTACCTCCAACCACTGAGCACTTTAATGATCCTACCTCCAAATCTGTCAGTGATGATAAGAAGTTTGGGGATATGGACAACTGCTTGCTGGTTTGACTCTATCACTTTCATAATAAGCAGTTTTCACTCAGTGCCATACTGAATTTGATGTAGCTGTCTTTATCTTGTGAATGTTTTATACAGTCGATTGCTTTATTCATAAGTATTACTCACATTATTTCATATTAAAAAAATCTGCCATAATATGACATAATACCATACTACAGTTTATTATTTAAATTAGCTGTTATTAAATGCCCTGTCAACATGAAATAGAAGTGTTTAGACTATAGATGACAGCAATTTTAAAGACAAAATATTAATGGAATTTAAAATTTCACAACAGAAAGCAGGAGTAGAAATTCAGCCAACAGTTTAATATTCAATCACAAGTTCCAGAAGATGTGTGTGGTGCTTGCACTAAAAAGCAGCCAGTGCCTGTTGCCTGAAGAACCAAAGATTGGAGGGTTGTTCTACTGATAGCTAAAAGCTTTGCTTTATAACAGTTCTCTCATCTTTTTAGGAATTTCCTCTTTGATGCCTGAACATCATAGCACTCTTCCGAATTTTTACACATCCTGTATACTTTGACAAATTAGGAATGTCACAGAGTATGTTCTGTCTATCTGTACACTAAAAAAACAAGTGCATTATTCACAATTTTATATTAACAAGCCTTTTAAAAGTTTCTAAAACTGCCTTTTTCCAAGTTTTGAATAGGAAATATTAATTAAACTTAACCACTTCTCGGTAGTAAAGATTCAAGTATCATTCATATCTATGCAGATAAATGGGATTTATTTAGAATAGTTAAATGAAACTCAAAGAGCAGATACAAAACAAGCTTGAAACATTTTTGTTGCATTTTTTAAAGAGTTAATTTTTTTGTCTCTTTAAGCTTGATAGTGAATTTGTCTGACAGGTCCAATCAAATCAGGTTTTTGGGTTAATTTCTGCTGAAGGCACAGTTACTGCATAGGTTACTTTACTACTTAGGCTGTAATTCAAGAAAAGCATATTACAACCCATGCACTTGTACTGGCAGTTTTCTTTCAACATTTAGAAATTAGTTCAGTTTATCTATTCCTCCGTTCTCCACCAGGTGTTTCTCCTCGTAAGCCCCCAGATCAGCACCCTCTCACAAACCAGGTAATCTGTGAAGCAGGTAATTGACACATTCCCACACCTCAGTAATTCACAAAGCCAGCACATGCAGGGCGCTCGGGAACATCAGCAGTCCAGGGAGGAACAGACTCAAACCTTTGCAAACACAGGGATCTTGTGTGCCTTAATTTACCAAGTGATTAAGGCAACAGTAAATAACTTTAAAAGTGTTTTCGTCCCTCCAGAATCCTTATCTAGTCATTTCCTCCTTTGATCTGCAGTGATTTATTTTCCATCGCTGGATGCATGTATAATAGGCTCAAACAGTTTTCATGAACCATGGTCTTGCTAACCGCTACGTATCATGTTTGAATGACATTTCATGTCCAATTTACGTTTGAATGACAAACCTATACTTTATTTATTTCTAAAATAATCCTAAAACCTACATATGCTGAAGGTCATGATTTCTTCTCCATACCGTTTGTTTGCAGCACCGTATCAAATGTATTTACTAAACTATTTTTTACAGATGCCAAGAAACAACAGAACTATTTTAGGCAAAGACTTATGGCTTCCTAAGGATATAACTAACTACTGGCAGAACTCTCTGAACTTATTAGTCTGTGTTGAAGTGCTGTAGGATTAGTTATAATTAACTGTCATTGTGTCTTCTTTTCCCCCAAACCATTCAGATTTGAAGAAAAGAAAAAAAAGAAAAAAAAAAACTAACAGCACCATGATTAAAACGTCTCTGTATTTTCTGTCCCAACTTCTTTAACTCAGAGAGCTCTCAAGTTCATCTCAATAGATATTTGATATTTGTTCTTTGCTCTCCACACAAAAATAATCTTTGAACAAAAACTGTAGTTTGTTAAACAGTGCATTCAAGAAACTTAACACTAATATTCAACTTTAAATAAGAGTTTCTTAACTAAACTCTTTGCACTCCCTAGTGTAATAGTTTTGAGGCTACCTATTGTTGATTTATTCATTTATATTACTTCAAGGAGCCTGTTACAGCCTTTAGGCACACGTTCCAAAGTAATTAAAAAGGACATATGAATTCATCAGTGAGCCAGTGACAGCTAATGGTTATTCACTAGTTGAGCCAGTGCCAAAAAAAATAACATAAAAGTAGCTGCAGCTCAAGTTTCTCCTAGTTTAGGATAGAATTATGAAGCTCTGCAACATCATCTCGACAGTCACCAGAACTCGTATCTCCCACGTCTCTTACAGGTAGCTTCCGAACACAATGCCGCTATTGAGAAGAGTTAATGTAAAGATATACTTAAATCATGCGACTGAGAAAGATCATTAACCGTGAATGTTAGTACAGACAAAAAGTTGTCACTTCTGCGTAGGTTGTCCCAAGCCCTTAATACTTAGAATTTTCTTCTGAATAGATGTTATTAAGCTGGAGAAGAAAAGGATGGGACAGCAAAAATGTGCATAATGACAGTAAGCCAAATTTATCCTCTTCCACTGCTTAAAGTCTTTCAAAAATAATCTACTTCCATTTAAAAATATATGCTCTAACATTCCTAATTCAAAGGTCTTTGATTCTGAGGATTTAGGAGGGGAATGGGCACATAGAAGCACAGGGCTTATACACTAAATAGCATCCCCACGATTACCACCAAGGCCAGACTACTAGACAGACAGACTGCTGGTCTGAGCCAGCCAGGTATATTTTATGTTGTTCTGTTTAAAATCAGGAAATGCAATCTCATACTATTCTAAGTGAAAAAGATTTATACTTCTTTCAACGGTACAAACAGATGGGAGATTTGTCTCCTACTATCTCTTTGCCTCTTTCTCTCCCATCTTCCCAAAAAAGGGCTTTCATAATAAAGGTTGCTGCATGTTCAGAGTCTTTCATTTTTTGATCTATGACAAGAGTAGGAGGTTGCCATACCTCTTGGTAGCAACTGTTGTTCTTTATGTAAATGCTAGACCAAATCAGTTGAAATGGCAGAAGAGTCCTCATATACTCGTCTTACAGATCTCTTGAATGTAGCTGATAATTGAAATACGCTGTGCAAGGATTTCACCGGCTCAGATGAAGCTTCTACTTTGACTTTGATTTTATTTGGTGAGAAAAAAAACAATCATCACACATGTTAGCCATACACAAGAAACCTGTTCCTACATATCAGCTCTGGAAAATGGCTTAATTCCCTCTCCCAGTTATGCATCACAGTCCTTTGTTCATCCGTTTGAAGGGCTAAATAGCAGTAATAGCAGACAGTAAGAGACTGCTTTCTGCAGTCATTCTACAGCCTTCCCAAATTCAGTGCTACAATATATTACTCAAATAAAAGATTATTAACATAAACAAAAAAAATAAGATTCAATACAGGAGTATTTTAAATGGATGGAAAGATGGAGAAACAAGATACATTCACTCACCTTTTCTGCTGTGCTTTTGCATTTATGTTAATTGTGAGGATGAGAATATTTACAACATTGATTGGTCCTCTGCTGACATGCATCTAAATGACATCTGCAACACACACTAAGTTAGTGTCTGAACAAGGAGCAGCCAGCACAGAGCTGCATGCACTGGTCAGTGCAATTTGAAGAGCTTAAGCAGTGCTACTGGTGCCACTCTGCTTCACACAAGGCAGATAAATGTATGGCCTTGTGGGATATGAAAAAGCATAGCACATAATAAGGTGTTAATTATAATACTATGGTACCATCTACCTTGGGTTGATTGTTAGCTATGGATCTGAACCCACTATTTTAAAGGAGGAACCTCTAGAACCTGTCTTTCATGCTCAAATCAAAGCTAGAGAAAGGCCGTCCACAAAAGCACTCAGTCCTTAAGAGTGAACATCATTACTGGCATCATTACTGGAACCTCAGCAGCATCAACACCCACTCTCGTGGTGTGTTTCTCAATTTAGTTGTTTTTTGGTTTTGTTTTTTTTAAGTGTTTTGTTCCCAAACAACTCTACTTCCTGTCCAACCCTTCAGGGCTACCTAATTACTGATTTGTCACTAAGAAAATGAAGACAGAAAACCAAAATGTTCCTTCCAAAATCCTCAGCTACATCAAGGCTCTATGACAGATTCATCTTACTCACACCCAGTGGGTCACATAGTCCTTTTTGTCATCACCTCTGAGGAAGCAGCTTTTAGTCTTCTTCTGTGGGCCGGATGCTTACGTTTTGGAAAGCAGTTGAGTGGGCATGGGAGCAACAGCAAACAAGAAGCTATACTTCACTGAAACACATCAAGGAGAAAAGCATCACCAGATTTTAGCTTCTTTGCCTCCCTTAACATTTAATGACCCAGAAAAAATATTTTAGGTACGCTGCAAACTAAACTCTGGGAACCATGTTAAGCTGAAAATCTTCTGTTTCTCCATACTGTTTCTGATCCATTCTGTATCTTCATACTTCACTTTGCATTCTGTCATTCACAAGGGAATCTGCACACGACTCAGATTTTCACAAAAATTTCAATCCATTTAGGTCCTTTTAAGAAGTAATGAGTTCCCTCTTATTTATTGTCATAGATGCAAAAATTAAAAAAAAAAGTTTGTTATTATTTAAACATTTATATCCAGAAATAATATAAAGAGAGCCTTGTGAATGACAGAATGCAAAGTGAAGTATGAAGAAACAGAATGGATCAGAAACAGTATGGAGAAACAGAAGATTTTCAGCTTAACATAGTTCCCAGAGTTTAGTTTGCAGCGTACCTAAAATATTTTTTCTGGGTCATTAAATGTTAATTTAAATTCATTCATGCTCTTCTCAGCAGGCAAATCAGGTCCATATGATTGCCAGCAAGCGCCCATAATTTGATTGATGTCTTCTCATCCATCTAGAAACCCTCAAAGAATCCTTGTAAATGATTAAATACTTAATTTCTAGCAACAAGAGGAATGAAAAAAAATGCACAGATATAGAACTGGTGAGCCCACTGGGTTAGGTCCTGAGGCAGCTGGAACTCTGCTGCCTTTGCTGAGAAAAGAAGAAAAAAAGGCAGTTTGAAACTTTCATTTACGCACACAGCCTTGGTGGCAGTGAGGTACCACTTTGGAGGCACCACTGACCAGGCACGGTCAGTTATTTCCAGACGTGACAAGCCCAGAGAGCGTTTTGCAGTGTGGGATCACTGCAGTGGACGCAGTGGCTGGTACAAGCTGGAATCTCTGTACACCCCCCAGGAACTCCTTAGGTACCCAGAGAGACATAAAGGCACCAAAATAGATCTCTAGACTTGAAAAGGAGATTTCCCTGCTGTACTCGGAGTGAAAACTAAATTACTAAGAAGAGCAGTGGTCCAACAATGTCCATTCAGCCCTTGGTTATGCCCACGAACTTGAACTGAAGCCTGGGAACTACTTAATGCCTAGTCTCTTTAAAAACAAACCAAGAAAAGAAGAACCAAACAAGGGATAGGAACAACTCCCAAAGACTACTTTCTCTATAAATGATTTATTAGAAATGAAATAACCTGGAAATCAGTATTCAGAAAATCCTAACCAATCACCCATTTCACATAAAGTTGCTGTCTTAACCTGCCAAAAGAAATCAAGTGTAAAAATGTAATGAAAGAAATGGCACCTTTTCCTTGGACTTAAAGATACAGCTTAGCTTTAAAAGTATAATCTAAAAATAAGCACTGCTGTTCACTAAGTCTTATTGGCTACTCAGATTCAATCTTCTTCACTTAATGGGAAATAGATCTCATACCAATTTTATTATCCAGTGGAAACACACATTTTTAATGTTTATAAAAGTATTTGCCTGACAGAAGGAAGCAAAAGGCATCTAGTAATTAACTGACATGCACAGTCCATGTCTTCTGAGATTGGGTTTATTTCTAGATCCTCAGTACTGCCTGTATCAAACAACCTAACTCTTAACCTGAATCTAGGAAATAATGTTTGCTTATAGCAACCAGCAACTTCAACTTTCATGGCAAAAAGATGACACAATTAATGGTCTAATTATGGTAGATTTTATAAACCTTGCACCAAGTTTTATTTCCTTACATAAGAGTTTTGAAGTCAACAGTACTCAACTATCCACTCTGTTAGCAATGGCTGCAGAAGCTTTTTAGTTATAAAATACCTGGAGGGTAAAAGGGGACCATCCTCTCCAATGATACATCCCAAACATCCATCAGTCAGAACACAGATGAGGTTTCCTTGAACTGTCTTCAACAGCATCTGAGGACTTCTCTGTAATGGGCAATAGCTGCTACAGGCTTCAAACAGCCGTAACACTCAAGACACTTTTCTTCCTCCTGTTATAACAGTTCCATGCCCACACCTCCTCCAGAGTTTAAACTGCTGAGCATTTATAGGCTGAATTCTCAAGCAGCTTGCAGAGTGTGCTGGTTGAGCTATAGGCACACAAAATTTTAAGTAACAGAAAATATATGCGTTTAGAAATCTGTAGATTAAAGGAGAAAATAAAAAACACTTTTGACTGTGATATTATTATGACAGACTTTGTAGTGCAGACCTGAACATGAGGTCTCAGAGAACTATCCTGTGGTTCAAATAATAAATAACTATGCAGAACAGTTAAATACATTTTGCCCTATAAAAATACAAAGATGAGACTTCACAGGTAGATCTGTCCAGGTAGCATGGAAAGGAGAGAGTAAATCTAAGTTTAACAGTGTCCCTGCTGCTCCTGACTTAGGCACGGATTGCTCCTTTGAAACACGCAGGGATTCAAACAGGAGGTGTGAGTGAAAATGGACACCATGTACCTTGCTCCCCAGGAAACCTGCTTCACAAAAATCCTAAATCTGTGCTAAGTTCTCTGCATACTCTCCTCCAGGGAAAAAAATATCTCCCCATGCTCTTCAGAATATTCTGAAAATGGTCAAGAGCCGTATGAAAGAGTCAGACTTCATAGTTCTTTCAAAGGGCACAAATTCAGGTGCTGCCTTCCTCAGTGGAAGAAAGAGGAGGAGATAATGCCACAGCAGGTAATTCTTGAAGTATTTCCTCTTCTTCCCTTATACATTTCCTCCAATATATCTCACGATTGTATAGATTCCACTTCTGCAAACTGCTGGCTCACAAAAACAAGTTAGTTGGCAGAAAAAAAGGAATTATACTTCCTATAACTACAAGGATCAGTAAGAGCTAATAATTAATCAAGAACTATCATCCCAAAAGTAGATTCTCATTTAGGAAAAAGGTTAACTGGGAAATACAGAGCACAGAGTGGCCAAAAAAATTCCCTAAGGGCGGTCAGTGTGGTACATTTCACATTGTACCATGGCATTGCACAAATCAAGCGAAGAAACTAAAACTCATTCTGATCAGAGCTCAGCAGTGGCAAAAGTTTAGAAATCTCATCTCAGTAAAAGAAAAGTAGCATTCTCCAGAAGTGTACTTTAATAGCTTGAAGCTTGATATGATCACATGCAAAACAAAATATTAGGAGAGCTCTATCCAAAGTAAATTATCACTATTCCAAAGAGAGTTTTCACTTCAGCATTACTTACCTGTAAAGTCACATTGAGAGCAATAACATTTTTCTCTGAAGCTTCTCCCTCCTGAAAAGTGAGTTTATTAGTTCAGATACTGAACATTTGCCTACAGGAAAGAAAAGCTTTTCACCATAGCAGACCTAAAATATGGTACCATATCAATTCAGTAAAAGCATATTAGGAAAACAGTATTTAATGTTCCCGTAGAAATACGATTATTTTGGAATCACAGATAGAAATAAACTAGAAGAATATTTTGCATAAGATTAAATAAAATACAATATCTACCTTAAAGATGGAGTTTAAATACTGTTCAAAGTGAGATATGTTTAAGTGCTTTACCCCAATAAATCGTGGAGTGGGAGTGATCAGAACTCCCACTTTATCTATCCATCCACAGAGCTACACGGGTAAAGCTAACAGAAAATATGCTGCTAAAACTAATCACATCTGTGGTTGCCCTGTACTGATCACTCTTCATACCAGCTGCTGCTTCTGAAGATGCATCTTTGCCCACTAAAGTCCTCTGGAACACTTGCCTCCAAGTACTCACCATACTTCGGAACTGCCTGCGTGACATTCTGGAAGCAATTACAAGAATAATTTAAGAAAGAGTTCCGTCTAATTTGGCAAATTCCTTGTGGAGCGTACCAGGAATGCTGAAAGCTCGAGTCCTCTGGCCCCAGATTGATTAGAGCAGCAGAATTCTAGCTCAGCCTCATGCCAGAGCAGCCGGCAGCCTCGTGGCCGGCCCCGGCATGGGGTGACCAGGGGCAGCTGCTCCGGAGCCAGGGCTGGCCCTGGCGCGCACCCAGCTCACTCCTCTGGGCAAGGGCCTTCATTCTGAGGCCAAAAACACAAAACAAAAAGCACCTGAGGTCACCAGATTTTGCAAAGCAGAATTATTCTTTCTATCTTGCAGCTAATTTAAGGGTGGAGTGACTAGGGCAGGAATATACAAGGAGGAAAATAAGGACTGCATGTTTTCTGGCTTCTACTGCCGTATTGGGTTATAAGCATAATCTATATGCCTGTAGCACAGCACACTGTAACTCCAAATGTGATTATTATATTATAATTATACATTTTATATATATATATACACATATATATAATTATGATGTCGGGTTTTATTTATTCAAGACCAGACACACAAGGACAGGGTGTTGCAGCTTTGCCCACTGATCGCAGCAGCAGCTTCCAAGGCCGGGCTGGGCAGTCACTAATTCCTGCAGCGCACACGCACCGGGGAAGCAGATTACTCCTGCCCATACAGCCCATACAGCCCATACAGCCCATACAGCCCATACAGCCTTACCTTTGACATCGTTTGAACCTTGAGCAGCTCATTTTTCGTGCATCTAAGTGTTCTTTCATCACACTTTTCTAGCACGGGATTTTATAATTGTTATCAATTACTGCCTGCAGTGTATGTAGTATGTGCACTGCTGTTGTACTTTATCACTGAACTTTAAAACAAACATTTTAATTTAAAATGCCCTCTGCCAACTGCATGACACAGCTATTCTGAAATTGTTGTCAGAGAAAAATCAAGCATAAATATTTATCTCATTAGGAAACAACTTAACAAAAAACGTGGTTAGGTAGGCACAATAAAATTATCCTGAATTCTGTCAATGTCTGCCACCTCTAAAAGAATTCAGTCATTCAGTAATTTTAGAGCTATATGCAAAAATAAATGGAGTTTAACTTTAAACAGAATAATTCTCTTTTCTGCACAACACTGCAGCAGGATTTGTAGCAGTGAAAGGCATTTAAGAAGCACTGCCTGCCAAAAGTATCTGTATTTGCCATTGGACAGCTGAAAATGTTATGTCCGCAATGGACCTGTTTACTCAAGCTGTGCAGTGTGTTATAATTATGATCATCAGCCCAAAGGGCTGCTAAATTAGCACAGCCAATAAAATCGATAAGATCAGGGGTACAAAGAGACGCAGAAAAGAAAAAATCTGCCAGAGGACTGTTTAGTATGAGCGAGCCGCCCTGCGTGCTGCGCGGCGCTGACTCGGCAGCGGTGGGAACGCGCGCTGATGGAGCCCCTGCGGACACCCCCAGCACCGCGCCGGGGCCGCTGCCCGATGGGGCAGCTCCTGCCTTCAAGCCATTCAAGCCGTGGAAGGCCTTGCAAGACTTAACAAATTTCCTGCTCTGTTTTGCTCTGCTTTTTTTCATGGCCTTGTACAGCCATGAAATCCAGTACGGGATTTCACTGAGGGCAGAACTGGCACTTTGCGTAGCAGAAGAGTGGCTCAAGACATCTGGTAACTAAACGCAAGCAACGTAAGTGCATGCGTTAAGGTGTCTCGATAGCCTTGCGTTGCTCGGAGGCGCAAGCGAAGCTGAATTCCCTGCGCGGGGCTGGATTTCCCTGCCGCCAAGGGCAGGCCTGGCTGCCCGGAGACAGGCAGGGCTGCAGGAAGGGCCGGCCGCGGGCGCAGCGGGTGCTGCTCCCGCACAGCCGTGTTTCAGCTTACTAACGAAACAGCCTTGAGGAAAACACAACTCTCAACAGCGCCGGGAAGGGAAAGGAGACAGGAGACATTCTGGACTGCCCACACCAGAAGACAAAAAATTTAGTCATTAAAATGTCTTTTCTGGGATACACATTTGCATTCTCAGGCAGATTGAAAGCAATTCCTGTCCACTTTCCAGGGCAATAGAGCAAGCAAAGGTCGGGGGGAAGAAATCAGTATTTTTATTTCTCATGATTCTGTTCCCTTCTTTTTAAATTTACACCCTGAAGATTTCATAACATTGTCTACTTCGGTTATGGGGGATGTGATATAATATTTTTCTTTCTGATTCTAAAAATAAAGAAAAAAAGAAAAAAGAAAAAAGAAGAAAAAAAGAAACAAGAAAAAAACAAAGAAAGAAGAGAAACTAGGAGTAGATAGAAAATTCCCTGCCCAGAAAGCAGTGAGAAGAGAACGGCTGTTTTGCTCTTCTTTTCTGTAGCCATGGTAAGCTTCGGACTAGCCTGCAACATTAAGGAGATAGGGCAGCATGTTTCCAAGGAAAGAGTTTCTCACCTTGATATAACTCATTAACTCTGATTTCCAACTCCCCAGGAAGTAAAAGGCCAGAGTGTAGTTCAAGAAACTTTTCTGCCAAAGGTCAATGAAAGTTTAATACAATCACATAGTGTTGAAACCCCATACCAATCTCCAGTTTTACCACTGTCACTTTTATATGATGGACAGAAATGTTTGGGGTTGAAAAGAGAGGATCTATATACTGATTTTCACAGCACCATCACGAAAACCTAGGAATTCCTGCCTTTAAAAATATCAGAACTACAATACAGGGTGGTGCGATTATGTCCTTTCCACCTAGTTGAATTCAGCGTCTCCTACATATCTGTGCGTGGCTCCTTACGCGTTCAACATCAGTATCTTTATACTCCCGTGCTTAAGGACATGACCTAAGTGCTGCATCCAAGCAAAACAGCTCGGTGGAACACAGACTGAAAACAGGCTATGGATTTTAAATACTGCAATTTCTCCATCATTAAATTAATTGCTCCACTTGGACACGTTTGGAGAAATTGTGCACAGTTAACTGCAGTGATGAAAATCAGCAAAGACAGGTATTCAGAAAAAAATGTCAATAACTAAGTCCCTCACAACACTCGGCTAAAATCATAAGCAATCTTTCGGGTAGCATTTCAGCTTCCATCAGGAAGCGGCTGGAGGCTCGTGCCTAGATAATGCTGACTTTCAGTTGTGATTGGGTTTATCCGGATTAACACAGTTATTTGCTAGAACCTTAAAAAAAAACAAGGAGCTAATCAATATGAGGTCAAAGTGAGTGACACGCGGCTCTGACCATTCCACAAAGGTGATGTCTGTCACCAAGAGTTACTGCAAGCGCTGGCAGAAGGCTCCAGCGGCTGATGATGAGGGCATTTTTTTGGGCAGCTTCCCACACAACACCCAAAAAGCCATTTCGCAGGCATATTTCATGCCTGGCACTGACACCTGAAGAGGCAGATCAGACTGATCAGCAGAGTAAAAAAAATGGCAGAAAAGGAAAAGAAAGAAATAATCCAGCAGAGCAAGGCACAGAGGTGGGAAGAGTGGAAAGTTTTCTGAAGGAGTTTAACCTTTCCGTACTCTCTGCTCATTCACCACAGCAACTCAGCCTCAGTCTGACCAGTGTAAGTAAAGTCACAGACAGGATAAGGATAAGCCCAGGGTTTCAGCCATACAGTGATGTGCATCTCAAGTAGTTTATTCATTTGCCAGGGTTCACTTATAAACAACTCCCTCTGACATAAAGTCTCATGTGCGAAAGAGCTCTAATATTAGACAAAAAGTAGATAATACACCTTCCAAATAAAGCTGCCAGAAAAATTGAGACAAATATAATGATTCACAATGAATTTTTTTTTGTCAAGTCACAGGGATCACCACTTTTATTCTCACTCCATAGAGCCTTTTTACGAGCACAGGGATCTTGCTTCGTGCAAGTCTCTTGCAGGGCTGGGTGAGACTCAACACAGGAGCTCAGGTTGTTACCTTGGGCTCGCAGCGCGTAGCTCCATCACTGGAAAAGGACCATCCTCCCGCACAGCTCAGGTCTGGGAGGCATCAGCCTTTGCAGGACGCACAATTCAGAGCAGGCTGTGGACTCTGAGCACCTTATGTGCCAGGAAGAAGCCATGAGTGGCCTCTACATGCAGCATTCAAACTGGAAATCTCAGCTCACCATGGCCTGCTCTCAAGAGGACACCCAGGACACGAGGAAGCATTATGCTTTACATTACAGATACTGTTGAGCCACATCTGTTTCTTGCAGAACCATTATGCAGATAAGGATTGAGTATGAGCTTGATTGCCTTGGGGAAGGTCAGTCTCAGACTTGGGTTCTTGGCAGTCTGCAACAGGGGTAGTAGGCAGGTATTCCTATAGGGAGGAAAGGCAACGGGAATCTCAGGCTCCAGCTTCTTACTTTGGATATCTAATAGATAACAAGAGTTTTGTCTAGTCTTAATCTAGGGCACTGTATATATGGAGAAAAGATCTCCCCATTTAGTAAAATGTTTTGTAAATAAAGGATCAGTCTACGAGGTGCTGCTCTCAAAATATTTCATAAACTCTCTGGTTTTCATTTCTGTCATGGGGCAGGTAGGGAAGAATATACTAATTAAAGACCCTCGACTACAGCTTCTATATTTGGCAGCGCAGGATTCTCTCTTTAGGCCACTGTAGCCTTAATTTTTGCATACTATTAAGAGGTTAAAGTTGGTCACAGGTCTCTAGTGACTGTCATCTGTGAAATAATACTACTGGAAATGCAGGCTTGGTTCTACCTCATTCCTGACTGCAAATAATCACACATATTCTGCACATCTTTCCCCCTGAACACTGACACTTCCAGCAAACATAAAATCCAGCAAGCGATGTGACAGCTGCCAAGGTCAATAAGAGTTATACTGAACTGCTGAGTAAGTGCTGGTCCCACAAATCAAAGCTGTGTAAGGGCAGCTTAACACACAAATATGCAACTTATTCAAACTACTTTGCAAACATAGACAAAATTGTGTGAGGGCAATGATATGAAGAAGAAAATAAAAATAATGTAGAAGGAACTTTAAAGACACATTGGGCAATGCTAATTATGACCTAGATTGAGTTATGTAGGTGAATTACTAAATAAGGAATTCTGGGCTGGACATATTGACTGTCTTTGCTATCAAAAACTATCAGGTATTCATTGGCAGTTGCATATTAACTTTTAATTATCAAAACACCAGCATTTCCCAAGATGCTACCAATTGATTGGTAGAGATAATATATTGCTGGCAGCCCCAAGAGTTACACTGAAATTTATATCATCTCAACTCTTTAAATCAGATTCATAGACACAGAAACTGGTGTGTTAGATGAAGAAAACCTGTATTTTTATTGTGCATTCATGAAATAAAAAGATTTAGAACAATTGCACCAAAAAAATCATTTTGAAGTTTGCTCCTCGAGTAAGGCCTTGTGTGCCAAACTTCAACTGTTAGCAAGTATTTACAGCCAGGCTGAAAGCCCTGGAAATAGAAATTGCTAATAGAAATGCTGATGCAACTGTAACTCAATTACTGTGAACAGTAACACTACAATAATTACAGTGAAATAAGTGTTAAAAGGGGGATGAGGACAAAAAGCTCTCTGTCATGTCAGACATTTGCTTACTCCCGGATTTTTCTCCGAGTAGAAGAGCTACCAGCAGAAGGGCTCTGCAAGGGCTTCTGCCTCACTTCATTGTATTTAAGGTTGCTAACTGATCCTCTGAGGGCAGGTTTAGTCTTTTTAATGCAGACTCTCGGTTAATAGGAGTCTGCACAAGGATGCTTGGAGGTGCGTGGGTGTGGGAGCCACCCAGCCCTTCCTGCCAGGCTTCTCCAGGATGAGTCACGAGGCAGGGAAGCTGGAGCAGGGCAAGGACAAGAGCGCTGTGCCCTGCGAGGAGCACAGGGAGGTTGTTAGAGAAACACGCTGCTCCCTTTGGGTTGCCTGCAACGGGACTGGCTGACCTGAATTCCAGCTGCAGGAATGACAGCAGGACAAAAGCTAAGGGGATACGGAGATGAAAAGACAGGACTGGAGTAGACATCTTGAATGACACATTCATGCATGTTGCAAAAACACTGCTGATGGTTCCCTTGCCTAGCACTAGTACACTTTGCTTCAGACAAGAAACAGAGTACCATGAGCAACTACTTTAGAGAGATTAGCTTTGCACTAGCATAAAAATAGTTCCTAACTTTCTCTTGTGATATAGAAGAGTGAAAACAAAAGAAGTGATCAGCCTAATACTGTCAACGGATACTACAGAACCCATCACTACACAGAAGACTTTCCCATCTAAAGTTTTTATTTTATTGAAGCACTGTGAGGCAAAAGAATACTTTTAACAAGTACTTCCCATTTAAAAGCAATACAGTTTGCCAAGGAAAAAGGCCTGTAGTAGTAAAGAAGTGTTTCATTTTACTCATTCACAGGGCAGAAAATAGTTTAATTTAGCTCTACGCCTCTATCTAAAAACATTTCCATTCTTTTCACAATATATTGTAGTTATATCTGCAAAAATTACTACCTAGTGAATTGAAGGAAGCTTTTTTCCTCTTTCCATTCATAACACTTTTTTTTTTTTTTTTTTTTGGCTTATCTGTTCTTTCTACTACCAGAAAACAATGCAAATGTTTGGCCAGAGCCCTTGTGTCAGCTCCAAACCAAAGGAAAGATTTCTCCTCTATTTCAGTCTTCAAATCTAGAGTCTTTAGTTTTATTTTCATCATCTGCATTTTCCAGAGATAAAAAAGACAAATTCATGAATATCACTGTTTAAGGAAACTGTCCATTGTATTTTGCTATTCACTACTTCCTTTATGAAACACTTACGAGGAATACCCAGTAAGCTCTTCAGTAGAAGAGCCTCTCAAACATAGCATAAACAAAAATTCTCCAGTCTCTCGGTATGCTATTTCCTTCTTTTTACTATAAGATAAAACAAAAAATAAATATCAATTCTTGGACTGATTGCATGTTGATAAACCCAATTACTAAATTATTCTCCCACTAGCATACAGTTTTCCTTCAGTACAGAAGACTAACTTTCCAGTGGAACTTTCCTGAAAGGCATGAAGAAGAAACATTAAGTTACTCAGATTTTCTGTTGTTAACTTCAAATACTGCATGCAGTCCAGCACCAACATATTAAGACTCACAGGCAGAAATACAAGAAATATGGAGCTCAGAAATAAATGTAAAGGACTACCAGAAAGGATCATGTGACTGAAAACAGAAAGTCTTGGTTTATGGTCTACAGATCCCACGTGCTCAGCAGAGTAACTGCAACAGGTCAGACTGTGCTGAACCTCTCCTATCTGTAGGGCTCCATGCTTGGAAACCCCAACTCCCATAAAGGACCAGTACTATAAAAAGTTCCTGTGAGGAAGCAGGAGCTAACCGTAAGGTACAACCAAAAGGCACAACATATAGAATAAATTAGAAGAAAAGGCAATGAAAAAAAATGCTTTCCATTCCACTTCAGAGGTAGAAGAAAAAAAAGACAATGTTTGCACCTGACAACCAAACAAGCGCTACAGACACCTCCCACCCTTCCCAATGCCAAACCACCAGGTCCTCGGTTAGGAGCAACTCCAAATGAGTGTCCAATAACTCCACTTTTCTCAAGCAACAACTGGCTACGGCCAAGTCTCCGTTGTGTTCACACCACTCCAGCCACTCTCTGAACCAGTCCTGGGGGCCAGGGAGTGGAGACAGCTCTGCAGTTCCTTTGCACGGGGCCTGCAGGACCTTTCTCGCCTTCCCAGAGAGGGCTCAAGTGATCCAAGTCCAACTCGCCACCTTCTGCGATTATACAGCCACCTCCACAAGAGTAAGTGCCCTTTGGCAGCTGCTCCAGTATCCTGCATTTCTAGATGCATTGCCAGCATTTTTGTTTCCTACAAAACACAGATAATATCAGAATAACTAATATCAAAGCAATTAATATCATAGCAATTAATATCATAATAACTAATTATTGAAAGATTTATGCAGTTCAGAATTTCAAAACCCTCAGCAGGCCTAAATTGGTGTAGTTACGCAGGAAGCAATGAGCTTACATAATTCATAGAGGTGGAGAAACCACTATGTTAAGCGATTTATGTTTTCTAGACATCTCCAATAACAGCCATCTATCTTTATCTTTCTCTTAATGGTCTTTGGCATGGCTTTGCTTGAAAAGAGATTTTATCCCTGAATTTTTTATCAGACAAATCTGAGTGGCAGAGTTAGCTCAATGCTCAACTACTACAGAGAAAAATCTAAAGAGAAGGTTTTAGACACAGAAAATAGTAATCAGGTGTCCTTGGACTTGATCTTTTTAAATTCTAGCTGATTTTTTGAAATTGTTTTGATTTTGAATGAAAGTTCAGCAATTTCCCTGAATGAGATAAATCCACAAGAGCTTATTCTCAACCCTTTCATCTAGTTCTCTGGGATTTTATTGGTAAATGACCTTGTAAACAGAGTAAACACACTTTTATGCTTGCAGCATGAGCCAGACAGGAGTTATTGGCCAGGGGGCTGGGGGCTGCCTGAGGCTATTTAAGCATTTGTGGTTTTAGGTTTTGGCTGCTGTATTCAGACGCATATAATAAAATAGAGGGTTTATTTTAAAAATCAATATAATGACTGATCTTAAGTCAAGAAGAGTTTTTGTTTTACTTTTATCATCTTTTTTTTGGTTGTTTTTTAAATCTCACATTGTTTTTCCATGTCTTTTTCCTACCAGACGGTCAGTCCAGACTGCTTTTGAGATTCAGCATTCTGTACCTCACTATCTGAGGAAGTTCCTCCTCTTTCATCACTTTTATACCTCCCTCACCCAGGTCTTCGTACTGTTTCTCCATGGGAAACTCCCATGTTAAAGGGAGCTCCAAGGACACAACTAAGTTGAACAGTGCAGACAAGGGGGACAGATTGCTAATTTCCCGTTTCATTCTAAACTATGTGGACCAGTAAGATAGGAAAATAGATGAGGTAATGAAAGACAAGCTACACAAGTAGTCCCTGTACTTCTAATTACTAATGCCAGGTGAACGTGCCAAGACTCTGCCAAAAGTAATACAAGAGGGTCCTGCTCTTCCACCCTGCTCCTAGCTGACAAGCAATTGCATGAACCCCCACAATACAGGCAGGAATTCACTGAGGGAGAAGAGGGAGGACGCTGGCTGTCTCTCAAGCTGGCATTGCTGTTAAAGTTGAAATTTCATGCAAATCTACTATAAATAACTGTTCTTCTGTGTGACTTCTTTCACCATACTTCATTAGTAAAGTGTTTTAAATAACATAATAGGAAGGGCATGAGTGTTTCTAACTTTGTGGATATTCCCCCTCATAATTATTTTTATATATGATCTTGAGACTTCTAAAAGGAAAAAGAAATCCTTCAGTCCAAGTACTTTCCCGACCTCCTTGATATCATGCAGAAATGGAGAGTCTGACAATTTATTATACTACCTTGTTAATACTAATAAATGTTAAAGACAAAGATAAGTTCTAGTATAAATCTTGGTTCAAGGATGACGGGCAAGCAGCTAGAAAACATTTCTTCAGTCTTTTTTCCCCTAACATAAAACTTTTAGTACAAAAATGATAAGGATAAATGGCACCTATCCAACTGATTCCATTATACAAGCTGGTGTGTCTGCGACAGATGATTCACTATTTATAGTGTCTTTAGTGCATGCCTCACCATGCTCTCAGTCAATCTCAAAGATATGTTATTTAGGCAGGGTAATGTACCCATCTTCTCTGAAAGGCAGAAACTTCTGCAGACAAAGAAAAGGACATGTTGGGGGGATAAGGTCTTCCATATCTATACTCATTAAAAACCTAGGTTGGATTTAAGAATAACCAACCGAGAACGCTATTTGAGTCTGGAATAACTCTTCCGACTTTGGGAAACTCTATGATGCTCCAAGGTGCAAGAGGAGCATTCAGCACAACTGTCATTTCCCTACAGGAACATTTAGAGACTCCCAACTGGGACAAAACACAACAAAACTCATGTTAATTTCTACCAGCACAAAGGGCTTCAGTGTGTAATTGTAGCTCAAGTAAATCTACCACTTTGCTGGGTAAATTCTGTGGTATTAGCATAGCCCAGCTGTATAATAGCAGAAGAGATAGGATTCTGTTTCAGTGAGACATGTGTACAAGTAATATTTAAGTTGCCTCATGATGTATTGCCATTTTCACAGTAAATCCTGAAAATTACTCTTTCTTCTTCCCCATTCCAAAACAAAAACACGATATTAAGATTGCAAATATTTCAGAAAAATAGTATGTCTCTGGCTTCTACAAGAAGTGTTTTGTTTTTTTCCTAAACACTGGCATTATACAACATAAACTGGAAAAAAAAAATGAAACTATGAAATATTTTTAAAAGCAGTTCAGATGATAATAAAAACTAGTGTGTTCTATCTGGAAAATGTCAGAATGGGAGTTGTCAACATTTGTCAATAAACCACACAGAAATATCACAGAATAAGGCAACCCTTTATATTTCTTGCTGAATATTTGCCAGTCACTTTCATCAACAACTGCAAATAGAGAGGTTTGAGTGCCTTGCCTTCACACTATGACATCTCTCCTCAAAATATGCTGATAAACCATCATAGGAAAAAGAAATGTCTAGCACTATCTCGGTGACCTCATTTTCCAGAAAACAAAAAAGCATTTTAAAATGTACTATGCAGAATATTTCAAATCAGGAGACAATGCAATTTACATTTAATAATCTGAGCAAACAATATATTGAAAACCTATATACCTCATGCCTGATAATCAAATGTGTGTTTGGGGAGGGATTTAGCAGCATTTACAGAAACTGTGTGAAAAATATAGACTAAAAGCTACATTACAGGCAGGAAGAGAGTCAGCTGGATGGGCACATCGCTGGATAGGCAGAACAAATCCTACTAACGGTGGGTTTTGGCAGTTATTATCAAAGGGCAGTTAGAATTCCCCAAAGGACATTGACATTTTTTCCAGCAGTAAGTGCAAAATCTTCCCTTGTTGATTCTCGCCAAAACCTTGGTTCCCAGACAGCCTCAGTTAATAGTCGCGGTGGTCCCGTGTGCCTGCCATTCGTCTCGGGTTAGCTTTCATCGGGATCTTTCTGCAATAAGCCATTTCCTGCGAGCAATTCATTGCAAATGCCGCTTCTCACATCATTTATTTCTGCTCCTTCCTCAAGGTAAAGAGGGTCTTGACAGCATTTTCGCTTCGGTCTCTTTCAAATAAGATTAGAGGCACAAGGATGCGGCTGGTTACGCATATGAAAGCTGAGGTAATGGGCTAGCACCTGCCTGCACCGGAGGTCGGGCAGGGACCGGCCCTGGGACTTCGCTGTCAGTCAGGCCGCGGCTCGTTAAACCTCTCCATCTGACCAAGGGTCCCACATAGAGGCTTTGCTCAGACTCCAGACATCTGCACGATTCCGTTTCTGTTTTTAATCTTACCTTGGCATCTGCCTCCAGCTCAAAGAAGTCACCAAACTGTTACCTAAAAAGTGAGCAAATGCCTCCTGTATTTGTCTTTCATTTTAGTTTGAGGCAGGGGTTGATTTTTCGTTCTCCTATAATAATTTCAAAGTCTGCCTTCTCCCAGAATATCAGTTTGGGCCATCTCATACTGAAGTTTCCCTTTAGAGAAAGGTATAAGCTTGTCCCTAACAAAACCAAGTACCTTGCTGACCTAGGCCTGTCCTCCCCACACCGACCACCACAGAAGAAATGGACTTTTGGCCTATCCCTCGCAATCCACACACATTTTCACCAGAATTCAGCACAGGATCTGTGCACACCATGTTGTCCTCAGCTAGAGATCACCTTTTCCTTCTGCGTCTAGTGCATCAGGGCTCCAAAGCTTCTTAACTGATCACACTTACTATGAGTTTTATGGCACTCAAATCCTTCATACCTTACCGTGCCTGCTACCTTCCTCTAGGCACGCTGGGCTACATTTTGTTTGGTGACATGGGAAAAGCAGATTGGTGCCATTCGCTGTAACAGTTAGTCAGAGTTTACATGGGTGCCATCAAAAGCAGAACTTGACTGTTCTCTTTATAGGCTATGAAGTAACAAAATGCCAAACTGAACGAACAGGATGAACTGGCAGTCAATCATTACTCTAGCACTTGTTTCATGTGAAAATCTTTTACCAATAAAAATATATTAATACAAAATCTCACAATTCACAACAAGCATTTTATAATTAGCAATGAATCGTCAAGTGCATTTTTATAGATCAGTTAGCATCTAGAGGAGTGAAGGGTGAAAGCTAAGCCTGACATTAAATGCTTAGCAAAGAGTGACAGAGGATTCATCATGGCTATTAAAGGGATACTGAACTGAAACTAGACTACCCTTTTTCTTGTTAGAAAAATAAAAGGTTTATAAGAACGTTATCTATCTTCGGAGTCTGGGGAAAATAGTGCAGACTATGAACCTGATGCTCATATCATTAAAAGAGGTTGCAAAGAAGACTTTAAGCCCTGTACTTGAACTGATTTACTGTTTCATAGCCCATTTCCCTGGTCCCACACTCCCCATACAAGATGCAGATTTCTCATATCCACAATAAAACCCCCTAATAATTAAAAATATTTTAGTTTCTTTTGGAATGTCACTTTTCCAAAATACACAATGGTTATTTTGTCTTTAGCTGTTTTGCAGTGTCTCTTAATTTTAGGGGAAAACATCAAGTAACATATTCTACACAGAGTAGGATATCAACAAGTCTTCACGAATAAGATTTCATGCACAAGATTTATTCTTGCACAGAGCAAATTCCCTTGATTCTGGGCACACCAGAAACTAAAAGCAGACATATCCAGTTGCACGTAGATGTCTTTCCTGCTTTCAACTCAAGAGGAAAGTCACTCACAGCATTATTTAGGCTCTTTGCAATAACAGCAGGCAACATCCCAGAGTCACAAGCCAGACTGTATTTCACAAGAACTGAAACTTTAGGGGCTTCCTGTTTACCTTTTCTGGACTTTGAGCCTTAGGTTTTGCATTTTCAGATTTGTCCTAGCAACTAATGTTCACTGCTGAAGCTCATCTCCTAAGAGTTACAGATCATCTCACTTACCTGAGTACTCACCAAGGTAACTATAAAAGAGTTTTCACACTGCAAAGGAATTTTTCCTTCTTATAGTATTGATGTCACATTAGAAAAGCTTATCCAAAACATCAGAATTAGTGTGCAAATGAATCCTATCAATGCAAGTAAAAATCATTTGATAATAAAGGATGAGTGACACCATCAATATTGTCACAGACTGAGGAAAACAGAAATTCTGAGGCAAGGAACAAGAGGTGCTAATTGAAAGCAACAACAATTTTAGAGCTACAGAAAACATAGAAGACACTATTAAATGCCTGCAGAGGACTAAGAAACCTCACTGTCAGAGTGCAAAGTGGAATATGACACATCTTGCCTATGGTATATAGAATATGCACCACCAAAGAGGCTATAAACAATCTAAGGCATTTTAGAGACCAGGAGGCAAACCACACCCATCCGATGCATATTTGATCATATTGCAGAGCTACAAAATTATGGTCATATGATTAAATATTTAGCATAGCACCAATATCAGAAATTAATAGAAATGTGTCATTAGGAGAATGAAACATAACCCCATTATAATAGGGCAATATCAATATCTAATTCAGAAGAGTATGAGAGATGCTGGATAGCCTAGGGAATGGAATAGTTACTATTTAGATATCTTTGCTCACAGAAATATTAATGAGGCAATTAAAGCACAACAGGAGGTTTTGGGGAACAAAAGGAACCCAGTCAGCTTACCAGGTTCTAACACTAAACTCTTTGCTATTGAGGAAAACGGAGAAAAGGAGAAAGCTCGTGGATAGGTTGTGTGTTAAGGTAGCATACTGTACAACACACTACTGTGTACACCTGCCACTTCCAGGCTCATTCCTTATAGCACTCATTCTGCTTTCTTCCCTTAAAAAAAAAAAAGAAATATTTGGTCCAAAGATGGGCCAAAGACCATGGGATATGATCTTCAGAGGGTGCAGACAAGGTGCACAGAAGTTGTGGAGGCTCCATCTCCAGTATCTCCAGATATTGAAAAGCTGTCTGGACACAACACAACCCTGGGCAATGTGCTCTAGCTGACTGCCTGAACGAGAAGGTGGACTAGATGATCTATAAAGGGCCCTTCCAGCTTCAACAATTCTGCGATTCTGTGAACTAAGAAGTTCNGCTCTAGCTGACTGCCTGAACGAGAAGGTAGGTTGGACTAGATGATCTCTAAAGGGCCCTTCCAACTTCAGCAATTCTGCGAGTCTGTGAAGAAGTTCTCTAGTCATCAATAATCTCTCTGAAATGATCATCCCTTCGAGCCAGAGCCACCACATCCCCATCTCTCCAGCCCAAGAGCACCTCTCATAAGCCAAAGATGATGGCAGTTTGCTAACCTCTAGTAACTTCCTCTGCCAGCCTCCCGCAGCAGTTGCCCTCCCCTTTGTGGCTGAAGTNGGCCCTTCCAGCTTCAACAATTCTGCGATTCTGTGAACTAAGAAGTTCTCTAGTCATCAATAATCTCTCTGAAATGATCATCCCTTCGAGCCAGAGCCACCACATCCCCATCTCTCCAGCCCAAGAGCACCCCTCATAAGCCAAAGATGATGGCAGTTTGCTAACCTCTAGTAACTTCCTCTGCCAGCCTCCATCCCCTCAGCTCTCCCGCAGCAGTTGCCCTCCCCTTTGCGGCTGAAGTTCCTTCAGAAGAGCTACTTTTAATCAGCCACTCGCTCCCAGGAGGAGAGGGTAAGAGCGGCTCTTTGCTAACCCTTCCTAGGCCGCTGTCTCCGGAGGCCTGCAGCCTGCCCACAAGCACAGCCATCCAACAGTTCCCATTTAAATAAATTGAAATCAAAGCTGTCTTTGCTCGGTCGTTCTCTGCTTGCTGCTAGATTGCATTCTGTGCAGAAGCAGAGAAGTTCAGGGTATTTTCTCTCCGCACTGCTAGTTAATATTCTGTGCAGCAATCCCCGCTCCACAGACCAACATAAGCCTCTGTCTGCATGGCAGCTTCAGAACCTCCAAAAGGCATGAAACAGCTCTGCTCAACCCTTCCTTACAGGCATCATCTGCGGCACGAGGAATGTTTTCCTGGCTGTTTTCTTACCTGCATATTAATCCTAATTTCAGTTGTAATTTTATATCCAAAATACCTAGCCGCTGCAGTGCTTCCTTCACAGTGAAAGCCAAAGCACTGCAAGCAGTGCTAGTCTTCATTTAGTTGCATGAGGTTATGGCAAAACTAAGGATGTCCACTACAAAAAGAAGATTAAGAATCAGAATGAAGGCATTCAATTATCATTCCCTTAATTTGGAGGAACAGACTTCACTACTTCCAAGACCTAGAAGCCTTTCAATGCAGACCTGTGAGCCTTAATATCCAAACAGCTCCTGATCTGAAACTTCTTGCCAAAAGGCAAGCTCAGAAGAGCAGTAAAGGCAACAAGCCTGGAATCTCTTTGGAGATTAGCCAAGTCTGCATGAATGGCTCCACTTACAAAAACAGGCCAATGAAGCATCAATAAAGCAGTAAACCAATAAACATGGAAATCTCTCTATTTTATCCATTATCCACAGCTCTTTCTAAACTTAGCTAAGAACCAATAATAATCCATTCGATACTCTGAGTCTGGCCAAAATAACAACTCACTAAACACACACAAACAAACTGTTTCTGCTCCTGTTGCCTAAACTTTTCCCTCTAACATGTTTTTAAAATCAAATAATTTCTGCCACTTTCTTAAGAGTTTGATTTTTTTCTTAAATTATTTGATTCCAAATTCCAAATAATTCCCAATCATATCTTTATCCCAGAGTTGAGATTGAAGAGAGACTCACTCCCCAACTCCATGGTTGCAACAGCTGTCAGAAGCTCGGGCAGCCTGCTGCGACACACACGCTATAACTCTAGATGTGAACCCCAATGGAAAACTCTACAGAAATGCAAAACTGGTTTTAAGCGTATATATACACACAGTAGGCAAATGTGTGACAGCAGCTGGAGCAGGCATACTTGAAATAGCTTTAAGAAAGAAATTTCAATTGCAAAACCAGTAAATCTGCAGCAGTAGCTTGCAGACAAGGAGGAAAAGCCAGGTAGCTCATGGCCTGGCTACAGCGCTCCATGACACAGAGCAACTCAGCGCAGACATGTCAACCCAAGTTAGTCACAGTCTGCGGCACAAAATGACTTTAGTGTGTGCGATTGTCTCTTCCTAGGGACCGGATTAGAGACTAGTGTCTGGCTGCCCAGAAGAGCCGGCACAAGATTTTGGGTCTATTTCCCTTCACAGCATCTGGCTCCCCCCATTTCAACATGCTGCTCTCAGGAACTGAAATTCTGCTTTCATTTTTTACCTTATGGTAGCAGAGAAAAGTCTGAATGCAGTTTCCCACCTCAAACCACCAAGATTTTGGGAGAAGATGAGTCCTGTGCCCCGGCCACCTCTCCACTGGTCTCGCCCACGTGCTCTCCCCTTTCCGCACAGTATCTCCTGCTCCGTGCCCCAGCACCGCGCTTAGCACTGCTCTTGCCAGGCTCCTCGAACACGCTCTCCTCTTGCAGCGTGTTGAGCCTTGTTGCGGCAAACCCTGACACGATCATGGAGCAAGGTGAGCAGGAGGCCAGGACCGCTCTTACGGAACCAGATCTCAAGGATTTAGAGCCTGGGAGAACCAGCCAGCTCTGGAGCTGTGGATTCCCTGCTTGATATTCCTGGAAACGGTGAGAACAGTGCACTGAGCAGGAGCACGGATCCATCAGGATAGATGGTGCTTCCCTTGTCATCAGAGCAGAGCACCGCAATGCAACCCTTGCTGTAGTCAAGGAAGGGGCAGGCACGAGCTTGGGATTTTTTTTTTTATTCACGTATTTCAGTATTCACGTATTTCAGTTTGAGCAGCAGAGAAACAAAGATTATTAATATGTTAAATTCAAATCTTTATCCAAGCTATTTTTCATTATTTTTAAATGTTTCATAATCTGAAAATGATGAAAGAGTTTACTTCTTTTTTAAAATTAAACACCAAAATGCTCCAAGTATATCATTACACCTATTTTTAATATATAAGGCATGAGAATGTAGATTGAGATTTTTCATTTTCCCTTATACCACACAATAAAACCTTAAACTCTGCAACAAGAATTACTAGTGTTGCTCCCACTGCTACAACCTCACAAATCACCCTTTAATTCTAGCAAAATGAGACAAGATCACCTCAGAACTGAGGATTCCCAACAGTATTTCATCTAATAATGGCTATCAAAAACCCAATACATTGCAACTCTGGAAAAACATCACTTCAGCTGTGGAAAAGCTCATCAAGAAATATGTTTTTGTTTCCTTTTAGCCACAGTTTCAGATGAATCAATCGTGCTATTTCCAGACCAGCTACATTCAAAATAATTTCACCTTACTTGCTCTAACGACTTTTTTGGTAAATTATCAGAACTTTCTCCAGGCCTCGCACAGAGCTGCTCTCGGTAGACAGCACTTGGTGCAAGGCTGATGCCCATTGCTGTTAGGAGAGTTTTACACTTGAGCGGGAGCTGGATCACACTTTATATGCTTGAGCAGCACTTGGCGACACGTGCGCTGTCATTTCGGTTTATTCAGAATATTACTTTTCATTTCTCCAGCAGTGTCTCTCTGAGCCGATGCAGGCAACAGAAGTTAAAATACTTTACATCTTGCCTCTGCTTTGATTTCTAGGATTTTATAACCCATTAGAAAGCTGTGCTGGCTACTGTAGTGGCAGAGTTGCCAGGTACTCTCAATAACACTAGTCAAACTCACCATTCAAACCTCCTGTTCTGCTTTCACTTTTGGGTTCTCTTTTCTGAAAAATGCAGAGACAAATTGACTTTTGCATAAGCTTTCTCTTTATTTAAATATGACAGGTGTATTATTTTTATTTTAAAAGCAATAGTCATATGAGCAATGTTCATATTAACATAAAGTACTTAGAAATATTGCAGGAATGTAATGTTTTAAGTGGCATTTAATTCAGCCATTATTGTCCAGAGAGCTGCACTTGCTAAATCCCAGCCCAGGAAGAATTGAGGCCAGGTAAATGTCACCCGCACGAGCTCCAATTCCATTTGGTGGAACTGCATGTATAAAAATTTTATGTGCACAGATTGTATATGAAGAATGAGGCTTTAGAGAGTACACCTATGCAAAAGAAAATTAATGTGGTGGGCATAATATTATGCTTGAAGCATCAAGCCCTACAGCTTCTAGATATGTTCTGCTGTTGCATGTTTTAAAATTTAATTCAGAAACACATTAAATTTTCTATCTTAGTGCAGTCATATCGATATAAAAGTTTTTCTTCTGCATTATAGTAACTATTATGAGTCTATGCTGTAGATTTGCACCATCACAGACTATTTGAGAATTCTTCTAAGTTTAAGGTAAGAAGTGAAAGCTATTTTCAGTACAAGTTTTCCTTAAAGCACATTGAATCACTAGGGCTGCTGGATTAATAGCATTTTTCTGTCTGAAGCATCCAGCAGTCTGAATCCAACATGAAGCACCTATGCAACTATGCTTATTGTATGCCCTCGCCCTCCCCAAAATGCATAAAAACAATCATGGGACAGTCAGGAAGTTTTCCTTCCTTCCAAATCCTTCCCTCAAGTTCAGTGTATTTTGTGGGAAGACAAAGAACTGCTCATGGAATGACAAAAAGTAAGTAGACAGTGTCTTAAGGTAACACTGTTCATTTCATGCTTTATTAGTGCAATCCTATTATGTTTGGTCCCCGCTTGTTTTAATTAACAGAACTGCAATATAATAAAGCCATGCTAAGACCCCATAGTTAAAGTCACAATTTCTATTTCAAACTCTATTTTTAGCTGTGTACAATTTTGACTAGGGATCAAAAAAGAAATCTTAGACTGAATATTGTCAGGTTTATCTCGAAAACCAATCAGAAGAGTTTGAGGGCTACAATCTGCAGATAACTGTCATGCTGGTTTTGAGCTGCAGGTCACTAATATTGCCTTAATTTTAAGTGTTAACCTTTGTATGTGGTTATTTTTTTTTTTTTTTTTGGTCACAGTATACAGAGATTGTATAAAGAGTTGCAGATAAAGTCGAAGCTTTAGCATCCAGGTATACCTATAGTTTGTGTGCATTTGTGTGCATATGCCCACACTGGTAAGTTTTGTGCTGCAAGTGGCACTGGGAGGTGAAGGGACATGAAAGCTCAGGGTGATCTCTATCTGCCAGCCCAAACATGAGGACAGTACATAGAACAAGTAAACTCTAAATAATACCATAGAAACAGGCAGAAGGACAGTGACACGGTGAAACTACCCAAAAGATGCCACATGGAAGCAGGTTCATCACATAGCCCACTTCTTCTTGCACACAGTCCAACAGCTGAGATTTACAAGTGTTTGCTATCTCATCCTCAATGAATCAATGGAATTACAAGCTTATTATGTACAATCAGGCTTAGATTAAGCCACATATGAAGATACAATATATGCTTTTTTAATATTTTGCTTGCTTATTTTTTAAACAACTAATACTATTTTATTGGAGCACAACTTTTCAGCTTTTATGTGATTACCTCAAGGTCATCTTTAACAAAAATTTACCATTATGTGACCAATTTCAAGAAGCTGTCTTTGGAAGGGTTTTATATCTTTAAGGGTTACAAGATTGGACTCTAAATCAGTCAAGTTACTCGATTCTGATGCAAACCGGGATAAAAATGTATGAATTAATTTTGGTGGAGATGAAAATTACTCACCAGTATCTCTATTCAGGGAAGCACCGTAATCCATTGTGGTGGTATTGGCAGCCGGACAAGACACATTACTCTCGCAATGAATCAGAGGGAGGAAAGGGAGCGTGCTCGCCCATGAGGGATAGCAAAGCCAAGCTGACTTGTCAGACGACTGCTCCATCCTGCAAGAGGCTGCAGGTGACAACATATTTTTGTTTATTATTTGGTTGGCACCACTTCGTGCTTGAGAAAAGACAAAGAAAGAGGAAAGACAAAGTAAGAAACCAATAAGGCAGGCCATGGAAAGAAAAGCAGCCATGGCAGAGCTGTTTTAATCCAGAGTATGGCAAAATAAATCGAGAGGCAATGCTTCAGAAGTGGGGCATCTTCCATGGAGCTTTCAGACTGGTGGGTTCCTTTGCCTCCTCATCAATAGTCAACACCAAGGAATGAGGTGTCCCTCCTCTTTCAGGAACTAATGAGTGCTTAGAAACCCTAATCTAGGATATAGCAGGTTGTTAATACCAGTACACAACCAGCCCTAGAGAGACAAGCAGTTGCTGGCACTTAGCAGAACAGGAGAGCAAAAGAGTCATTTTGTATGAGGTAGCCACAAGCTGCACTTTTAGCACAAGAACTGTGATAGTTATTTATTATGATGTAGCCCTGCCTTATGCAAGAAGGACAAAAAATTTAAAGTATTGTGACTTTTTAATGTGACATTTATGAAGATGACTGCAGTGTTACTGTTTAAGCTCCTTTGGAGTTCTGTGCATTTATACCATTAGTGCCACACTGTGGTTAGATGGACAGATTCATATTTGAGGCAAAGTTGCAGATAACTGTTAGCATTTAATTTGGTGAAGTAGTAACAAATAGAACAAATAGAACGTTCTACATTTTCTTATAAGTGACCAAGACTGCTTTACTTTTACTGGGATTTCAAAAGAAGATAAGAAATAGGAAACAAGCTGCATGCAAAATCCAGCAGCTCTCTTGTTATGTTGACAGAAGTTTCCTCCGTGGTGCTTTTGCAAAGCTGTAGCTCACGTAGGTCAAATAAAAGTCCTTTCCAGCAGTTAATACACAATATTTTTATAAAGACATATAAAGATTATAAAGATATTGGATATATCTATTTGCTGTCTTTTTAAAATAGCTTGTTTATATAGAATCCTAACTCTTGCACAATAGGAGTTGTCTTAATCTGTTCATTGCCCTGTCCCAATGAAAGAGCTCGTCCTTCCTACATAATAAATTAAATTTTGTCTTCCAGACAGTCATAAAATGAGGCTTTACACACTCTATTCCCACAGGGCTTTGGGAAAGAACAGGAACATCCTGGACATCTTGAATTCTGATAGAGCATTTGGGTCCTGAATAGGTACCCATTTGCAGTAGGTATTTCCCTATCAGGGTACCTTTTTACCATTCCTTCACACTTCACGGAAACCTACCTGTAGATTCTTTGGATTTTATTTTGACGCAGTGTAATATCACATAGGCAACCCAAAAGCAGAGAAAAAAATAATGCTACTAATAATACTATTATTACCTCTTTTTGACAACAGCCTCAAAGGCCACCAAAGCTATCACCATAGCACTTCTTGAAGGGAAGCAGGACTCAGTCCTTCTGACTTTGCTCTTCTTCCTTATAAGCAAGCGTACCAAGCTGATTTTTCTAGAATAAGTCCTAGCTGTTTTCAAACTGTCCCTTAACCTCCACGTTTTCCACCTGAAAGCAAGCAGCTCTTTTTCTCCCACATATGACACCTCTGATGATTGGGATTTTTCCTCATCAGAGCTCGTTTTTCACACTTAGAAGTGCTATAAATTGTAAAAACAGTGGTGAGCAGATCTTGTTTACTGAAAAATAGAGAATTGAGGGCTTTTTAAATTTTCTTTTTCCTCTGTAGTTCTGATCTTGAGCTCTGTTTCTTGATCTCTTCCTTGTAAAAGGAAAGCCCCATTTGCTTCTTTTTGTGGGCAATAATTCTCAGAGGTGCCAACCGTCCACATTTTCCATTGATTACAGCATTAGTTTTAGACATACCTCAGACACAAAAATCAGGCCTATTACTTGCATGCATAGATTGTAAAAACGCATTGTTCGAAATATAGACTTGGTGCTGGCTCAGGCAACTATCTATAAATCTCTTCAAGTGCTAAAACTCAAGGACCTGTGCCCATCAAGGAACAGTTATCTTTAGCCGTATATCAAGTAAGCTTTCCGGGTGGGACAAATACGTAATAATTTATACTTCTAATGGAGACCTACCTGCTGTTCCAATTCATCATGGTAAATTCAGAGCAACTACCCAGCTCCTAAACTTTCTTAAAGTGCGTTCAGCCAGTCACTTATAGGGAGAAAGATTGGCCGAGCACTCCCGTTCTGCTGGCATGCTTTGGACTTCTCCCTCTATGGAAAATAAGGAAAATACAATGTAGATTATATAGACGAAATACATATTTATTATATCTCTCCATCTGTAGTCAAATTGTGGAGTCATACAGCTGAGAGAACAAAAAGGATAACACTGAGAACATTAGGTACCTAACATATTTTTGCCTTTGAACATCTCTTCTTCAGTTAATTAAAGGATGTATTACCATGAACTGAAAATAAACTATTCTCACAGGTTTCAAATGCACAGTACTTTTTTTCCTTCCAACCAAATACATTTTTTTCCTGAGATAACATCCTTTTTTTCCCAAAGAAATAAAAAAAATGCAGCAGCGAGGCTATCTTAGAAATAATAACTTACCCATTATATTGGAATAGTATTTAACCAACAACAAGGCAATCAACAAAAGAGCAACATTATTTGCTCAGTCAATCTCTTTTAGAGTGGTAAAACAATCCAGAAATAAGGCCATTAAAAAGCTGATGGAAAAAGGAAGGGGGAGAAAGCTGGCAAGAAAGAAGTATGCCAATATAAAATATTCAGAGTACTTACATACGATATAGTTTCAGATACAGTGGCCACAAAATAGGAAAACAATTGCAGCGTTTGAAAACTAGAGCTGGGTAAATCAATGATTACTTGTCATCATCCATGTCTCACACACATCATTTATTAAATCAGAATCCTTGCTTCATCCTCCTGGACAGAAACAATAAAAAACTACTCCATGCAGTTAAGCCTCAATCTGTATATCTGAAGAAGACAGAAATCAGATAAATTCATTTTAAGGAGGAAACCCTTCTTCTGATTTTCCTCGTAGGTAGCAGTTTTTCAGCTCTCCACAGAGTTCCACCGCATGGTTCTCAATCACAATTATTGCAGAAGCACTTACGCAGAAATAGCAGTGATCTCAGCTGGATTCGGGGGCCTTTTCTGCCACCTGAAATCAAAACGCATTCAGTATTGATGACCCTAGAGGTCATCTAAATGGAAAGGAAAAGTGAGGGTTATTGATATCATATTTACCAGGAAATACATGACTAAAATACAAGGAAAAGCTAGGCCTGAAGATCTATTATTCATGCATTTTTACCATTTATATTAGAGGAGAGTTTAGTTGTCCTGGGACCTACACTCACCCAATAAATGCTTTACAAGCACAGAGCAAAAAGATGGCCTCGACCACCAGAGCAGCCAGGATCGAACATGAGGGAAGTGGGAAGGTGAGCCCAAGGAGAGAGCATCGGGCAGGATGACAGGTCGTGGTCTCCCCATTGGAGAAGTCTGACTCTTAGTTATCCTCTGTCTTGTGGAGCAATGTGATGGGGAGCAAGAAGGATGTTTTAGAGATGAGTCTCCAAACTATGAAAGCACCTTGAGGGAAGGCAACGTGTCCACAAAGTTGGCTGGTGTCCTGGGCTGCTCTGGGCCAGAGCTGATCTCCACATCTCCATGGGAAGTGATACTCAGGGAGAGCCTGTGACCAGGAGGATAAGGGGAAATGGCTGCCTTCTGCGTGGCTATGATGAGGAAAAGCTTCATGGTTGAGCTCTGAGAAAAGGCACAAGCCATTAGAGCTTGGGCACGGATATACCCAGGATGTATCTCAATCACATAGACACATAGATGGTGGCCTCTCTCTCTTCCCCTTCCTCCCATTTGCCTTTCTTGTGCTAAATCATTTCCAACTCCTCAGCCTCTTGCCCTCTCTCCTGGTTTTCTCAGTTAAACTAAGCTAAAAACAACATGTAAAGCAGCTTCTGTCATTGCCAGCATCACTCACTAAGCACGGTATTAGCTAATTCGTTAAATAGTCACCAAAAAAAAACAGGGAAAGGGATAAGTTACACCCTGGTCTGTTTGTGCAGCTGTGGCACCCTCTCAGATGGGTGCTGTGCTGCGGGCTTGTTTGCAAGGAGCTGCCCGCAGAGCACTCGGGTGCTGCCGGCACGCAGGGCACGCTCGCGCCGCCCCAGCTCTCCTTCCGTGCTCTGCCCCCTTCCAGCCTAAGGACGGGATTAGGGAGAAACACAGCCTCTGAACTAGGATGTCTTTAAAACAGGCAAACTTCTTTGCAACTGTTTTTTGCAACTAATGGAAACAAGAACCCAGAGACTCATCTTAACTTGCCTTTCTCCTAAAACATCAGGAAGGTCCTAGGATCCAAAACATCTGTGAACATTTGGCCGACGCTATAGCACGAAGGCTGAAATAATGGGACTCTAGGGACTGAGTGGCAAGCACTGACCCTGTCATCTGAGAGCTCCTGTTGTTGCAGTGTAATTCTGCCCTTTCCAAAGGTAAACAACACAATCCTACAAATCAGCACTCTCATAGACTTCAAAGCCACAGGGATATCCCTATCAATATAGCACTCAGGTTAGAAATTAGCCTTAACACACCATAAGACCACTAAATAGTCAGTTAGCAGTGAGAGAGCAAAAGAGTGTTGATAGATGTAGTCAATTACTATTTTCCTGATAAAATAATAGCTTACCCAGCTCTCTGAAGCTAATGGAGAGTTATGCTTTAAACCATGCCCCTCTGGTGCCATGAATTTTGAGGATCTGGCCTTTCTCTTCACCTCAATGCTCACTTACTTCAGGCACTTAAAACAGTAAAGCTTCCAAGGAGACAGAACAAACATTAGTTTAACTCATCCAGATGAACATCTGCATCTCTGTGAACCACATGTGGAGGCAAACAGCTTGAGCTATTCTCTCCAGCTGGGCTAAAGTGACCTTACCTTAAATCTTCCTGAATTGTGACTAATGACCCAGAACATCCTTTGCAACAGTTTAAACAAATAAACAAACACGCTGACATCTTCTGACAGCATCTGAATCTTCTCTTTCCCTTTGCTTCCTGTCTTTCCAGATCATCTTGATACTACTCGTGACAACAACTGTCAGGATCTGAAGAGCTCTGCAAATCTTGGGCTAGGGACCATAGCCCTGCACAAGGCCACCTTCACTCCAGAGCAAGAGCTGCAAAGGAGATCAATAGAATGTGAACACACACAGAATTTTCCATCAGTCAAACTGGGCAGACTTTTTTCCTTGGATGCAGGAAATGTCAAAACCATCACCCTGATCAAAACACGAATTTGCTCTGATGAATCAGGAATTGCTTCCCACCTTGGAGAGGAGCACTGTAGTCTTTCATTCACAGAGCCAAGCTCCTTTTTGCTAATATTTTTCTCATGTGACTGTGATCAGGAAAGTGCAGGCTAACACGGAGCCCACTAAAATCCTCACACCTAATACGTTTTCTTTCACGTCCATTTTGGCAGCAGCCAATAAACCTCCTAGAATACAACATGAGAGTCATGTTGTACATTTAGGTAGATTTAAGCCTAGCAAATGTGCAGGAAAGAGGATAAGGATATAGCAGCTCCTCCCCTGACAAAACAGAGGCATGAGGAGGCTCCAGATCAGCCACCAAAGCTGGCAAAATGCCCTTGAGATGCATCCTACAGCCACGAGAACAGCTCCTCATGGGCAGCACTAGAGGAGGAGGGAGCAGCTGCCACCTTTGCCATGTTGAGATTAATCTCCAGGGAGCGGGTGAGCGGTTCCTGTCCTGGCACAGGCAGGATTCCAGTGGGGCCAGGCTTCATCCCTGCTCTTCATACTGGGCTGTTATTGCAAGAACGCAGCGGGCCAGACAGCCAACGCACTCGGCAGCCCAGTGAGAAGGGAAAGTCAGCCTGCAAAAGAGCATCCTGCTCTATGGTCACACTGCATTTTGCTGTAAAGACTCATTGCATAAAGCGCATACATGGTGTAATGGTTCACACAAAGCCTGCACAGCAAGGACGTGACTTTGTCTGTGCCCTGGCTATTTATTCCTTCACTTCAAATTGTCTGTACTGGTTTCATGTTCTGTTTGAACATCCTTTTAGGGAAGCTTCATTTCTGCTAATTTCCTGTAAAAAATGCATTTGGTTATGATGTTATGATGTAATTATTATAATCAGATTTAGTGATGACTAAGCCCTATGTAAGCGATCTAGTTCATGTAAACACAAAGAGTCAGGCTGTCAGAATGCAAAATGTTTTTCTTTGCAACTGCAAGTAATGATGGCAGAGCAGTACAAAGCAGTTACAATATATCTGGTTTGAAGTGGACTTTTCTTCTTGAAAATCATTTTTAGAATTATTAAAAGTGTTTTCAGTTGCATTTCGAAACCTTCCTGATTAAACAGACCCAAAAACCAGGAAGCTATTTGTCTTCTCAGCAAAGTCCTGCAAACTCAGACTGGAATAAAAAGCCTGCTCTGGGTTGTATCGCATTGTCCCTCCTCTCTCCAAGCCTCTTCTTCTCTATGGTGGCTACATCTTCTGCCTCCAAATCTCTGCTTTCATTTATAAAGAAGTCTCTAAACACTTTGATCACAAAGAAAACCTTTGAAATGTGAAATGAGTTTAAACCAATGCATCAATGTGTGCTCAAGTCTTTAGACACCTGTAATAACAGTGGTTGGATGTGTGAGCTGTCCTATGCACTTCAGCAGAGTGCAAATTCTAAAGCCAAGTTAAACAGGGGACACATGGTCCAGTGATCAGATCATTATTTTGGCATTTGTGACAGCTTTAGTTTCCGCTGATCCACAGAGTTTCAGGAATTTGGGCAAGTCACTTGGCAGCAGGTTTAAGCTGCGTCCATCCCCTGAGGGCCCGAAGCCGGGGCTGTGCCGGGCTGGAACAGCTCTGCCTCCCGCTCGCCGCTGTCCTCGTTCCCAGTCGCTGGGAGGTTTGCAAGGACCACGGGATTTGGCCCCGAGACTGCAAATCTGTTAACAAAACATGCACATTACCATATCGCACGCTTTGCACAGACCATGCTCTCAGAGTTCATTAGCTCCAGAAACGATGACAGGATGCAACGATGCCTTTGTAAAGAAAATACATAGAAAATGAAAGGTCAATACAACAACAGACGTGAAGAGTGAAAGGAAAAAAGGCTCACCTCAAAACTGGAGCAGTTCAGCTCAGGCTCTGACACAGCATTTCTGTATGGCGTTTTAGAAGAGGAATTGAATGATGTTTAAATGACTTTTTCTTCCTCATGAAGCAGATGGAACAATAAGCTAATGGAGTAACTACTATCAAAGATTAGCAGAGAAAGGACTGGCTCTCCTAAAAATAAAAATAAAACAAAGTTAAAAAAAAAAACTATGACATGATTAGGAGGGTTATTTGCATGGGTGGGTGTCTAAAATTGATGTAGTTGTATGTACTGCATACAGACTTGGATCAGCAACCCTACAGACATGAACACAGAAGAATTCACTATGTTCTGTTTATCCAGTTTTGACAGACTCACCGTACCAAGGATACTTTGTCAGATACTCACTTATATAGCTCTGGCTGTAATTTTTTTTTTCATAAAACATTTTCATATTACAGTACAGCAAAACCATAGTTTTATTGATACAGACAATTTCACTGACTTCAAGAGGACTTACAGGAAGAAGAAAAGTCTTCACTTAGGCATGCTTTTGAGTAACTTAGCCGTGCTTCACATCTGTTCTGGCCAATGGTCAGCCATATCTGATCCATATTCTTATGAAGTACCCATAACTTAAAAAAATATAAAATGCAACCATTAAAAACATTGCAGGGATAAAAGCTGGGGAAGATAAAAGCTGTGCACAAAAATCAAATCTTTCTTTCCATTCCTCAATCCATTGACGCAAACAAGAAGGGAATTCTTGCTTGAGGATGATGGACTTTCATAGAAAGAGAGGCCGTCTCATTTCCTGCCAGACTTCAGGCACTTTACAAGGATAAGGTCATATTTTTAAGGTGTACCATTAGTTTCCTTATTGCTTTAGAAAATTAAAAAGGAAAATTGCCTGTCACACCCAGAGAGCTAAGCTGATGATGAGGACTGAAGTCTGCTCAGATTTTCATTGCCAGTTTTAGACTTTAAGGTTAGCTTATTTATTTATTTTCATGCACCTTGAGTGCTGTTTGAAATACAAAACCTACCAAGTATTTGCTTTCTTGCAAAGATGATAAATTGAGCTAGATTTTCAATGTGCTGTATGCATACAACCCCTTCATTTAGGTGATCTGGAAGGGTCTCGGGTAATTTTATCTTTTTGATGGCATGTAATTTTCAGTGCTTCAATGAGACATTTTCTCTCTGTTTTCCCTTCACCATCTAACTGGTGGCTCAGCTGATGACGCCAGGATTGATGTGCCTAGGAAGAGATACCTGCTATTTTTTATTGCTTATATGCTATCTTTTAGTTTTACTATTATATTTTCTGTACACATTGTTTGGAGAGCAGCAGACCTATCACACTCATCTCTTTCCAATGTCAGTTTACTCATTCAAGCAGTGACCTTACTCTACTTCCCCGAGCCTAAGGATGTGTTTGTTAAAGCAGGCAATTGGACACACGGCGACAGCCTGCCGAGCATCGTAACTTTGTGCACAGGAAAGATGCTACAGAAACTGATGGATTTTAAAGTATCCTTTTGCTTAGAAATCTTATAGCTGACTCTTTCACTGTAGCTTCTGTTTCACTTATACGTCTTTGGGCAAATTTTAAGCCTTCAAATTATAAAGGAAAAGGATACATTAAAATAACTATAAAAGTCTATTCAAACCAAGAGAAGCAAACAACCTTGTTGTTTCATCCCCTTAAGAAATGCATCCACTTGTGCCTTGGCACAACAGACCTTGAGGGTCATTTCTGCTGGAGAGGCACAGAAGCTATGGTTCTGTTAAGAAGAAAAGAAGATGGTGATGCTATAACACCAACAGATTGCCTTCCAGTTCCATTCTGTGAGCCATAGGAATATATTAATTCAGAGAGGATTAATTCAAAGAGATGTTTTGCCTGCCAGATGAAGCCAGCTTATCCAGTCCTGCAGAGTGCATGGTTCAGGGCCACCCTTGAAGGGGGCCAGGCACAGCACTGAGGCATCCGCGAGGGCATCACGCAACCGCACACGGTACCAGGGGTTCGGCAGTCCTGCACACCAAGGACCTAGCTTGAATTGCCCTGGGAAAACATGGGAGAAAAAACTGCCAGCTGCACAACTTCAAAAGCAAGCCAACCTATTAGACCAACTAGGATCTTGGAAAAATTAGACAAGCTTTAGGCCGAACCATACTTACATGATAGCAAAATACCACATAAGTTTTAAGCCAAAATCTCTTTCTCCCTGCCCTCCTATCCCTCCCAGTTCCTAACCCGAATACATTTGGGCCAGCCTCTAGAACAAATTCTCCCTGGACACTTGGATCTCTTCCAAAGCGCTCAGTCCCACCTTGCCAAAGTCTGCAGGTTGCCCTCCCCTGCGATACTGCTGGTCACAGTCATCACAAAAAAGGACCACATTCAGAATCTCGGTCTATCTCACAACAGCAGTGACTATTTACTGGCTTTGAGGATGGTCTTTGTTAACAATATTTGAGTCAATGTATAAAGGGAAAGGCATTGGTGAATGAGAAACTCATGAGAACTGAGCAAGCATCACATGGCAAGTTTCAGTGTCACCACGTCAAGTTTCATTACTTACATGTACCAGGGCGGCTGGTGGCTAAATCATCTTCCAGGAAAGGACCACGGCAATAAACCCCATCCTGTGGCAGTCTGTCAAGTATAGAGACACTCTGCAAGACATAATAAAGTAACTGCTTGATGCAAAGCCACAAGTTCCAAAAAGAAAAGGAGAAATGCAGGAAAGCACAGCAAGTTGTACACTTGAATCCAATAGTGGTTGCAGGAAGAGAGTGCTAATCAGATTTACATTTTTAGACCATTTCTTCTCCCCCTTCTACCATTCAATACAGTCCTAATTTCTCAAAAACAAAGGGGACCTTCTGCTACAAAAGAATTCTGCTTACGTTTTCAGATTATCACTGAAAGTGCACAGCGTTTAATTTACAGACCCAAACAATCACCAATATAGGAAAAGTATTTATCAATAAATACAGGTTCTATTCATAAGTACAGTACTTGTATGCATAAAACATGATGTGAAGCACAGCTTTATGTATTTTTACTAGACAAACTTAAACTTTGATTTACATCCATTTCACTAAAACTTTATTGCTTCCTCGTCAGACAGTACAGATTCCTTTCTGTATCTTAGATGGTAAATATAGTTAATGTGCTGAGGCTGCAATGGATCAGCAGAGAAGCTGTTTAATAGTGACATAAATTATTTCAGTGACTTTTCCTGCAAGTGAGAGATGACTCCATGTGCTATAAACTAATACCAAAGGAATGATGCTCTTTCATCCTAGCAAAGTGCCTGAGCTATATTGTTTTTGTATCCTGTTGGGGATGCTACAAATGTAGCATGTATTACAACTATATGCACTTAGGCCATTTTTCTTTGCTGTTTTTAATGCTCTCCTGCACTGAAAATTGAGCTTCAGTGTCTGAATGAAGGCAAAGCCAATTACTTTCTTTGAAACCTTTCTTTAAAGTCTGCAAACCCCAACAGATTTTTTAAAATCTTTCCAGTAGATAAGAATATATTTAAAAATAATTATGCTTTTTGGAATTCAGAAGCAGCAGGCCTGACCGAGCTGGGTGGCTGCAGAGCCACATGCGTGTGTGTGGCAAGTCCCGTCCCGTCTCCACTCGCCCACCCTCAGCGCCAGGGGCCATTTCACAGTTTCCAGAGCACTCTGTTCCGCTTGCAGTTCAAGTGCACTTTTACTAGAAATCTACTTCTATTTGTCCTCAAGTTGCTCACTTTTGAAAGAGCTTTCATGTGTATTGTGGTTCACTGATAGGAATCACAGGAATGCAGAGGAATGGAGCAGACATTTACTTTGGTGTCAGAAAAAAACTGCCATGAGACTGTGGGCTGATGCTGAAGTCCATCCTGCAGGTGATTTTCACCGATTCAGAGCTCATTGTGTATATTGTGTGGAAGAGGATGGGTTTCTAAGGGTTCAAGAACATGTTCTTGACCCCACAGAAATTCATCTTCCCTCCTCTGAACACACTTACACACTTAACTGCAGTGTCCGCCTCTCTACCTCTCCCAGAGGTGACTTTGGCAGTCCCATGCAAGTCTCCTTCGCTGGTTGTTCTTACCCCTCCAGCACTTCCCAGGTCTCAGTTCTCCTTTCCTCACTCCAGTGGACAACACAAGGACTATTTCAGTTGTGCCTATTAAATTTAGGCTATCAGTATGGATGCTCTGCACCTCTCTTACACCTGACTTCTTCTAATTTTTTTTTTTTTTTTTGAGAAAGAAGGGGATTGGAGCAATCCCTCAGGGCTATCTTCTCATTTCATATAAAGCTAATAAAAGCACCAATGTAACAGTTAATTCCCCACAGTTTCCCACCTTTCCAACTCCAGGAATAGGCAGGCACTGAACAAAAAGCTCAAAATTGTGCTGGCAATATTATAACTGAAGTATAATCAAAAGGAACCTAAATTATATAAAATTTCATTATAGTGATAAAGACATTGCACTTTGGAGTATTTCTTTCCACATTCTCCCCCAGAGGTCTTAAATTATGTTTCAGAGAATCTAAAATGGCTTGTGCTGGGGAGAAATTCTGGAAGTTATCAATCTTTTCTGCAGTGGGTAAAGATTACCTTAAGATAAAAGAGATAGTACTTAATCTGAAAGATCTCCATCACTTTCAACATTATTTTATCTAAATCTATGATGAAGACTCTACTTATCTCCAAAGAAATCTCCAGTATGATCTCAGTCTAGCTCTCCATGGTCTATTTAAAGTAAGTGCATTTATTAAATGTACCGTAATATATATTGTATCAGAAGATTCATGCTTTATCTGTAGTTCTAAGAAAATTAATATATTAATTTGAATTATTGATAGGGTTTCCATGTCTCTCAATCAGAAAAATCAGCATTTTATCCCATGCTTTTTAAGACCTCCGAGGGTATCATAGAATCATTATGGTTGGAAAAGACCTTCAAGATCCTCCCTAGACTTTGGACCCCCAGCTGGTGCCCATCCCAGGTGCTTCCAGAAGATTAAAGTCCCAGCGAGCTCAGGAGGACCTCGGTCACAGGCAATCCCTTGGGTTGCACAAGTCTGTACAGGATCTCAAAGGAAGTGCTGGCAATTTTCAGCAATTCAACAGTCATTTAATTAGATTGCCTACATGCAGTAACATTTATCCTTTCCCGCTTGAATGTAGCATCCATTCAGTTTACTAATTTTCACTGCACTTTATCAACCTTTCATCCTTTTCACTGCACTTTCCACATTCTTCCCCCTTTGGACAGCTTCCCCTCTTCCAGAAGCTCCGGCGCATGAAACATGCCGCAGAAAGCACCTCTTGCTTCACAGGCATGCTTTGATTACAGATTATTACCATGATTTTCTTTTCACAGGAACCAATTAAATCAAGCCTTTTCCACAGAAATCAATGGAATAGCATCTCTCGTGATTTCAGACAGCCGAGAATGAAATTGTCAGGGTGTTCCCGGCATCTTTAGGATTACAGCCCCCCGTTTAGGTGGCTGGCATTAAGAGATGCAATGCTGGGTACCTTCACCAACAGCTCTGGGAAGCTTCAGTGACTCCATCCTCTCTTCCTTTTAAAGTTTTCCTATTACCACAATGTGCTTCAAGTCCTATTGCCTCCCATGTAAAAGCAACATCAAGATGGAGAAGGCAGATGGAAACTCCCTTTTAAATGTTAACATTAGTGAATAATTTTTCTGATGCTTAAATCTCACCCAAAACAGTCCAGAAATATATGCTGTAATTTCCAGTGATTTATTACTTCCATTATTAGCTATGATAACCACATAGACTTACAGTAGGCTGACATAATTCAAAATCCACAGAAAATGACAGCAGAAGTGTCCCTGATGCCAGGACAGCTCTTGCTTTACTAGAAGGAGCATTTTTGCATGCTGGAAGCCTTTGCTTTTCAGTGTATATTACAGCAGGGTTGGTTGCCCAGGGTAAATAAAAGTAAACTTTGGGAGAAAAATAAGGAACTTCTTAACAATAAAGTTTTGTTCTAAAAATGAAAGTTTGTGAAAGAGAGACTGACGTTGTTACCTAAATTACTGATATAATTCAAATGTTTTTGGAAGTCTAGAAAGTGTGGCTTGTCCCCTCTTATTATTTCTTCTCTTTTTGCTTGAGGACTCCAGAGGATCACCAGTCATAGACACTTGTTTTTTGTTTATTTGTTGTTTTTTTTTTTCATACCCAGACAGTTTTAAGTACAGTTAAAAGTGAGAAATCAGCCGGTCAGAGGTCTGTAGTTCATCTTGTCTTTCATTTTCTCCTGTTTTTCTTTGATTATCGACAAAATCAATAGAGATATGTCCAGCGCCTGGGACTTGTCTTTCCGCTCTGTACGCATGAAAAATGATCGATTTCAATCATCCTACCGAAAAAAATGCCTGCCATTATTTTTACCACCAAGGTACTATATTTGAACTGCACTGAACTTACCAGACTATAATGAAGTGCTTACTGTGTCTTTCAGACTTTAAAACTTCTAGGTCTAATTTCTGTGATGTCTCAATTTTATTCGCAGAATGGTAGAGGAACACCGTGTTTCCCACATTTTCAATTCCCAGTTCGTTTATCAGTGCTGAGAAGCCACTTGACTAATTCACTGGATTTAGTTGAAAGTTAAATGAATACATATTCTCTGTACCACTGTCCAAAGATCCAGTCCCACATAGTTAGCCAATGGCTTCCAACTCCTCGGTGATCTGGTTCCCTTCATCACTTTGCTCATGCAATATTTTATTTTATCCATTTAATTTTATTTCAGTATTTATAAATAGTTTAGAAATTAATAGAAGTTGTCACAGTTTCAAGTACAATACTAAATACCTTTATTATTAAAAAAGGAAAAATAAACTCAAGGTCTATAAAAATCCTATTTCAGATTTAGAAATGTGATTTTTCTATCAATTTTATCCAATCTCATATCACTCCATTTCCATCTGTATAGACATACACATATTGAACAATCTAAGTCAATACTTAGAGTCTAGACAGATTGGTATGAGCTAAGGGGACTCAATGGTGCTGGACAATGGTCTGAAAAATGACAAGGACTGTTGAGCATTGTTTCATTTCTATCTGAGTCCCAGATTACTGGGGATAAAAAACCTCCAAAATGGTAATTACTGTAGATCTTGGAAGTAAAGTAAGAAAACAGCCTGCTTTTCAGCTATCATGTTTTCAGTCCTACAATTTTTCCTTTTGTTCATGTCTTTTAGTACTTTGAAAGAAAGCATTTCACCTACATCCACTTCAGAGTGCTCTTCCTTTTATGTTGTACCCTACATACATACACAAGCCATCTGGCCTAGTAACACTTCCTCAGTACCTCTCTTTTTAAGTTGTCTTAAGCTTCAAACCCAACCTTTTTTTTTTTTAACTACAGATCTTTCTCTCGTCATTTCTGCACCTTTAGATTTGAATATGCATTTTTAGTATTGCCTAAAAAATTCCAAAATAACACATCTCAACCTGAAAGATGGAAGTCATTCCCTTCTGCATTGCAGTCCTGTCAGTCGTTCATACCTATGCAAAGTAAGTGCAGCATAAACAAAATGCCAGGTCTGATTTGACAGTTGTGCAACACATAAATAAGGTGCAAAGCAGTGAATGACCAGCTACAGAAACTCTGCAGTGGCTTACTGGGTAGTTACAGTAGTATGGAAATTTGTAGATGCTGATAACTATGTAAATAGAAATACAGGACTATATTTCCTACACAGGTAGAGTATTTCTTATATATGTCACAGTTCCTCAATACAATATCTCTCTGAACATATGAAATTGATGACTTTTGCACCATCTGTACCAAGAAGGTGTAGTGGATATCAGAAGTCACAGTGAATGATAAAAGGATTGAAAAAAAAAAAAAAAAAGAAATCGTTTCTTGCAATCCAATAGAAGTAGGTTTTTAGCAGAGATGGCAAAGGATTCTAAAAAATATATTTATTCTTGCAAATAATCTTCTTGAAGAGAGTGACTAAGTTAACCCCCTGAGCTAGCACCTATGCTCGTTTTAGAGCAATCTCTACAACAGTGTCGGCATCAATAACACTCTACAGCTTTGTCCATATCTGCACTTCAGCTACTCACATGGTCTGTGTGGAAATAATGGAAAGCCATTATTTTATTGGTTTCATTTAATTTTTATACTCTATTTCTGGAGTAAAATATATACTCCCTAGGGGAAGCAGCATGTTTCAGTGGGATTAGTACCAGTGCAGCAGCAGGGAGATGAAGATTCAGGTTTTAAATCTGTGTCTAACTTGCTTTACAGTCTTGCTACATAGCTTGTGTTTATCAATTTACCATTCTATAACAGGGCAGGGCATAATGAGCATGTATATTAGTGCAGTGTTTTGCAATCTAAACAAGTATCAAGCATGACTATAAAATTTAAGATATGATATAAAAGCACCTACACAGGAAATATCATACTGTTTTCTTGAACTGTGTGGCCTCTGCCCTGTGAAGGCAGGCAAAGTCCATGCCTAGGGGAGCCTGCTTTGGAGGGCTGTTTGCTCACACTCATATTCTGCCCGCCATGGGATTCAGGTAGGATTTTCCATCTCCTTCCCTACGAGCACGCCCTGGCTGACGTCCTCACTATGCAAGAAGTCAGGGACCTGCGTTGAACAGTGAGAAAATATAAAATGGACATTGAGCAGTGAGTTAAGATGAAATATAAAAATAGAGAAGTGCCAACGAATTCCTTTCCTAATTACTAATCCTTCAGCTCTGATGACCTCCTATAACACCAAGTAATGTGAGGACTGTCCAGAGCCATCCCGCAGGATGGCCATGGGCCACTGCAGGCAGCTCGAGCGGACCTGCCTTCTCTGCTTTGCGTGGACTGCCTCCTCCTCCTCCTCTCCACGGTGTTTTCACTGGGAATTTAAGACAAAAAGAGGAGGTTGGGCTCTGGGGGACATGAAATGCTACTGAAAGGAATACGGAGAAGGAGCAAAACATCTAACGACAGAGAGATCGGTGCAGCATCGTAGCCAGCACTTGCACCTGTACAAACCAGAAAGAAGCTGAGAGGATCACGGGAGCAAAAATGAAGTGCAGGTGGAAATGTCTGTACTAAAGGGAACAGGAAGCTTTTCTGAAGGCAGCATTCTCTAGAAAGGGAGTGGAACAAATTCATGTGTCTGACAGAAATAAAGTTACAGGTGAATGGGAGCATTGCTGGGTCCAAAAGAGAAAACATTAGTGAATATTGTCTGGTTTAGGTAATCAGTTCTGTGCATATGCACAGACCATGGTTTTAAATACTGCACACTGTTTTCAGTAAGAACCTGTATGTCTAAGGCAAAATATCCTGCTAGATGCACCTGTGTTATGGATTTGTTCTGCTCTGAAACTAGCACTCTAAATTCTACCTAGACTTGCATCTTAATAGAGTTTACTGAGCAAAAGCGCATATAAGTTTTCATCCATCATCTTTCTGACATGCAAGCTACAGTCACTTTTAAGCTCTGCATAATAAATGGGATTAAGTTTCCATTGAATATGGTCTTATCATGGCAGTTTACAAGAGCTTAGCACGCAAATTCTCCTGAATCGCAATCTGATTTTTCCATTCCTCTTGCAGGAGGTGCTAGATTTAGTTATCTCGCTCTCTGCCACTGAATCAGATACTTGACAAACCAACAGTATGGAAGGTCTCTCTGATGAGTCCCACAGGCTACCATTAATTTTGGGAGGGTTTTTTCACTTATAATTCAGTGGTCAAAGAAAAGCAAATATGGGGAAAGAGACATATCTGGCATAATGCCTTCTTTTATACATCTGCCTTTGAAACGGCAAAGACAGAAGTTGCATTTTGAAAGGGAATTAGAGTGTCGCTGCAAGCAAATATGAGCACCAAAGCTCAGATCATGAAAGACTCTCCTAATGCCCAGAAGTGCTGGACACTGGTCTGTTGCTAAGAAATAGACTCATTTTTTAAAGACCCTGGAGAAAGTTCTTCATTCTCATATATTTTTATTAGTAAGGAAGAGTGAGGATTCTCGCTTAACTCAGTAAAACACATGGAGATCAGCAGAGGAAGAGGTTGAGACATGCACTTAGACATCATCCTGAGTACTCTGCAGCCGATAGCAGTGCCAAACGCCCCATTTCTTATTCCCCAATCTAGAATGAGCCAGCAAATGCTGTAGGATCATGATGAGACTTTTAAATGTCACATTCACTAAACAGTATCAGTCAGTCATTGAGACAGCACTATATTCACTTAGCTCACATCAGTGAATAAATTACACAACTCTTTACTCCTAATTTGTTTCAATAGGGTATGTGCACCCCACAGCTAGTCAATCACTGTGCTCCTTATTTAAGGAGTGTGAAAAATAAAGTCTTTAGTCAGTAAAAAACCCATGTATTTTACACAAGGAGCAGCACAGCATATTATCTCTCTATACATCAGCTCCTTGGGATTTCAGGCCTATAAAAATCAATATCGATGATACCAGGGTGAGTCCTGACCTATCTGCGCTGCTTGAACTTCTCCTACAACTCCATACAAGGTCAAGAAATGATGAACTGTTAATTATAAGGCAAAGACTACTCTGCTATTTTCTAAGTTTTCTTTAGATTTTTTTTTACTTTGTTATAAATCTGTTAATCTAGGTGAGAGGCTTCTCATACAGTACTCATATTCAGATTTGGAGGGAAACATTGTCTGGTGGAGTTTATAACATTTTCTGCAGTATCACAGGAACTGTAACTATCAAAAATCAATTCAAATAAAAGTCAAACCGCTTGATGTGCTTGGTCACAGATCAGAACCTTTGTTTGACCTGTGGAAGCAGTCACAAAAATCTGCTTTAAAGGAAAAGGAGTAATTGAACTTTCTAGACACGGTAAATGCTCACTTCCAGGGCTGAGATGAGCAAGTTCCTACAACCATGCTCACTGAAGATTATCTGAAGTTGAAGATAAATAAAAAGACAGAATTTCTGTTCAAATGACTCTGAACCTTTCTTCAGGAGAGCACATCTTTGCTCCTGCCACTGGAGCCTACCTGTAGATCGTCTGGGTTTTTTTGTGCCTTGCCACTGAAGAATGAATATTCTACAGCTAAATCAATCTCCCAGAGGACTGTTTCTCCTTATGGAGGGGTTGTACCTTAAATACCTGCTAACTCTTTAAAGAAATCAAATGCCTTTTTAATGGGGAAAAATACAGAGGCATTTCAATGCTTTAAATAACTTTTCCAAAGACTTAAGTGTTGAATCAGAGAACGATGAATCACATTAGGAAAGCTCTAGTCAGCTGAAGTAGCACATATCCCCTTACGAACAATTGTCAAGGAGTGAAAATAAAATGCATTTGTTTTGTCTGAAATGACATCAAATTGTCTTCTTTCTTTTAAGTTCATTTTGTTATAAACGGACAAATCCTCTGAGCCAATTGATTTGCCAGTATGCTTTATTGTAAATAGCAAGCAAGCAGCGCTGGGCGGCCGGGGAGTCTCTGCTCCACCAATGGCGGCGGCTATAGCCCGTGGGAGCATCTTTTTATCCCTTTCTTATCTCCGTTTCTCGAAAGTTCCTTCTTTTCTGCGCATGTCCTTCCTGAAGGTTCTTCCTTTTCTGCGCATGTCCTTCTTTGTTGCTAGGGGGTCTTCTAAGCCCCCTGGTCCTCTCCTGGATGAAGGCTCCTCTTCTTTTTCAGTGAACTTTTCCCTTCAGTGAACTTTTCCCTTGAAGTTAATGGGCATGCGCCTTTTTGAGTCCCGTTGTTTTCATTTCTAGCAGTTTTGTTTACAGAACTTTTTGTACTCCCTCACATTTGCTCATTAGCACAAACCGCTTTTTCACGGATTACATTCCTGTTTATCACAATTTGGTGAAAATAACAAGCCTCTCTGGATTTCTTGTGAGACCCTCCTTGGGTAGAAGTCACACACCAGAGCATTCAAAGCTACTGAGCAGCAGAGCTGGAACAGAAAAGCTCTACCTTGGTGTCTTCCAGAAGTCACACTCCGGCTTTGATTTGAGGCAGGTGCATTTACATGCCAGGAATAATTCCCTCTTCAGTAGGCATCATGAGCAGCAAGGAAAGCCTCAGAAGTTTGGACAAGAAAACGTAACTGGCTGGGAGCAACAACGGTCACTCACCCGCAGATGGACAGAGACAAAATCCGCTCTCAGCCACTGTGTGGCCTGAGTTAGTCCTTTGACTCGTTAGTGTAAGAGCCAGATTTGGAGCAGTGACCTTCAGCTTCCCACTCAAGCCATGCTGGACCATGCCTCTCCAGGGCAGCGTTAGCAGTGCAGGATGCAGAGCACCTGGAGGCTGCTCCAGCTTTATCCCCTTCCCTGTCCTGCCTCTGTTCCACTCCTGTAGTTTTAAAGGACAGACTGATAGGCTGTTTATGGTTAAAGACATAGATACCTTCAAACTGCTCTTAGATTGGGCTCTTCTTATATTTTTAAGCCATTGCACGAGGGGTTAAAATTCACAGACCTCACTAATAATTGGAGCTCGATGAGCACATTTCTGTGCTTGTTCCCCAGGAGTAATTTTTATCTGACTGACGGGGTCCTTCTCTCAGCAAGTAGAAGGGTCACAGAAGCCATCAGTCAATTACCCTTTACCAGTCCAATGACTGCCTTTTCACCTCGCTGAGGGAGAGGACTTAACAGTGTTATTCACACTTCTGCAGCTGAAAAGCCCTTGGTGATATTTATGGATAAGAGATCTTCTGCAGATAAAAGATGGAAGCCTTGCGCGGTACTGCTTCCTTTTGGCACACACACCCCACTCTGTCTTAGCACAGGGAAAATTACAAGGTTGCTAGATGTCCATATATTCTTATTTCTTCCTCACAATCTTTTATTTCCCTCTTCTGCAGTGGCCTTATAGACTTGAATAACAGTGAGAAGGAAAAAACACTTAGCACTAAATGCATGCCTGGCTCCACTCTGCTTATTGGAATTACACCAGGGATGAATTTAGGCATAAACACTTTTCATTAGTTGTACAGTAAGTAGAGATGCTAAGCAACACTGTTCCAGAGATATTCAATTTACAAGCCACAGTTCATCCCAGTAGCACTGTACATAGTTACATTATATCTATAAAGAGTGGAGCCACAGACAAATAGTTGGATGCATGAAGCCCTTAAAAACGGGGGCATAGTGGTAAGAGCTGAGCTATCACTCATAGGTATTGAATTATAGTCTTTATTCTGACACTGGCTCTGTGCACTCCATTAAGTTATTCAAGGTTATATAGAATCAGAGAATCATTATGGTTGGAAAAGACCTTTAAGATCATCGAGTCCAACTGTAAACCCTTTAACACCATGCCCACATGTCCCTAAGTGCCTCATCCACACGTTTCTTGCACACTGCCAGGGATGGTGACTCCACCACTTCCCTGGGCAGCCTCTTCCAATGCTTGACTACTCTTTCCATGCAGAAAATCTTCCTAATGTCTAAATTGAATCTCCCCTTGTGCAACTTGAGGCCATTTCCTCTTGTCCTATCGGTAGTTATTCTGGAGAAGAGGTCGACCTCCACCTCACTACAACCTCCTTTTAGGTAGTTGTGGAGATTGATAAGGTCTCCCCTGAGTCGCCTCTTCTCCAGACTAAATAACCCCATCTGATTTGTGTGTTTTGGGGAGATTTATATGGATGAAGTACATGAAAACAGACTGGTAAAATTAGAACTAATGTATTGTTCACTGTCTCTAGTCTAAACTTTGAAAAACAAACTAGTTTAAAGATTTCATCATGATTCACTTCTCATCTGGAGCTTTTTATTAACTCTGTAAAGTAGTATATGCCTACTAGTATATCCCTTAGGAAAATTAAAGAAAAAATAAATAAATAGAGGCACACAAGTCTGATAAGATCTCAGTTAACACAACTCACTTCCACAGCTGATAAGACAATGTAGAGTCCTGATGCTGAGAGCACTTGCTGCTCAAAACTGAGAGCACTATTTTATCTGTTTTTTTAATCTTCAAGTGGCTTTGATGTGTGTTATTTAAAACACATAGCAGATTGTAGAAGACAGTGAACTCTCCTCTCATCATATGCATATCTACTCATCATATGCAGAATAGGGTCTGAAAGGACTTGAAGCGGCACCAAATGTGATATCTGTTAGGATAATATACAAAATGATTTTTTTTCAAAATAAAATGTTCAAAGATATGACAGACCTCTCAGATTTTGTTCTCCCATTAAACAAGGATAGCATATGCCATATCAGGCCTGAACAGAGAGGATGCTCTAAGTTAAAGACTCAGGCTTTCCTGAACAAGTAAGTAGGCAGAAAAAATGTATTAAACAGAGTTTGATCTTGTGGAGAAGCTTGACTAATGACTAATTCTCACTCTGAAGTCAGTACAGGCTGTAGAGAATCTCACTAGAGATTTTTAACATCTTTGAGCCTACTTTGAAACCAGATACGTGTCACATGACAGACAGGAATTGAGAAGAGAAAGGCCTTGCCAGTTCAAGGGCATAAATCAAACTTGTCATGAGGGCAGTAACTACAAACTGGTCACATTTTCTACGCTGAATGCTACGAGTCTTCACTGTGAGTCCCAGTGATGTTTCACTGGCTGCATTTTCAAAGTTTTTATTTTTACTCTTTATCACAACCCCGTTCCCCTGGGTCTCTCCATACAGGAGCGTACGTACATGAAGATGCAGCTTCCAGCTTCGTCCACTCAGTACTCCAAACCGTGTCAGACACTCTCCCAAAGCAAGTCACATTGCTTGGAACAGCAGCCCAAAGATAGAAAAAAAGTGGGAAGGATGAAAGCAGGTATACGTACACCAAGTGATAAGCTCTCTGGCACTCACCCCATACTTGTGTCCAGCTTAACTCTAAGTTGGTGAGCTGCTGTCAGTGCCAATAGGTAATCAATCCTTAGGCTATGGAAGAGTCATGTCACCCGTGGCCAGAGTGATGAATGCTTTATTGGTTATATCACTATTGACTATATTGCACTTCCATCCTCTGCTATCCATTTTCTGGTCAGAATCATGACAAGAGTAGAATGAGAGAGAGTGGTGAGTTCTTATAGCTAATCAAAGCCACAAAGCCACTTCTAATTCCTGCCCAGTATTAGTCAACCTGTGGACAGTCACTTCAGTGAAATGTGACTTGTTCTGTATTGGTGAGAAGCTCAGTCCCAAAACAGAAGATTATCAGGAAACCCAGCTACCCTGGTAATCCTGGACACTTTATGCACATTGCAGGTGACCCGTTTCTCATCACATGTGTGCAAATGCCAACTCTCAAAGAACACTTCTAACTCAACCCCTTAGATAATTAATTTTCACCAGAATGTCCATCTAGGGCAATAGTTAGCAATGGCCTTCATTACTGCAACATCAGCACAGTTACTCATCTTTTAGCATATGAAGTTTTGTCGCCGCTTTTTGTGAGGGAAGGAAGTACTATGAGCCCTCTACCACACCAGAGAAACACAGATTAAATTCTTTAATCTGAGGTATGAAACTGGGCCTGAAAAGGTAACCCTTCTTCTGTTGCAGGGCGGGAGAGCTTTCTCCTCTGTAGAGCTGATATAACAAACTAAACCCTGGGCGGTTCTGGAGAACATGGATGTTGCAGGCCATTTGCAATCCTCTTCATCAGAAGGCAACAAAACAGTGTCCATGGTGCAAGGCAGCTCTGGGCACTGATCCCCTCTCTTGGTCTTTTACTTTCAAGAGCAAAAAAATTCACTAGAGTGATTCAAAACTTGAAAAAGTTGTAAAGGGTCAAATGAAAAACGCATCCAGTATTACACCTCCAGTTTCTTCAGTGAATCCTAATACACGAGGGGATTTCTGTTTGACAGTAGAGATTGGATTTATGCAAATTATAAGGTTAAAATAATTAGAGATAGGTCAAAGGTATAAATCAAAGAACCAGAGCTGACATGTCTAAAATTCGTAATGCTAATCAAGGTGTTTAAAGCCAAAACTTTCATTGGTGCTTATTTAGATAAAGTAAAATTTAAGGAAGGATCTGCTCAACTCCCTGCTTGTTGAAACTGTTTTCTGTCTGTAGATTTTACCAGTTTCACAAGGAAAGACAAGGAAGAACAATAAGTCTAGAGAGTTGGGGGTAAGTAACCTTTAGAAAAATGTAGCCCCTCCCACATCTCTAACTTAAACCTAGTAATTTAATTAGGAGTGATTTGTGAACCCCGCACTGTAGCATGAGTGAAGCACAGCAATGTAAGACTCCAATTCTGCGCTTCCACACTAGGATAAGTCAGGAAGACTGTGCTCTGTGAAAAGCGCTCGGGAGGTAGGTTACCACGACTCTGCCATACATTCCATCTTAGCAATAATCCAGCAAGACAGCCTCTGAAAAAAAAAAATCCCAATTTAATTAGGTCAATAAAAAATTAAATCCTCAATGTTAAAAAAAAGTACTTGCTTGCTATGGGAAAAGCTACTGTTTTCTAGAAAAAAAAAAAAGTATTTTATCTTCAAAATGAGATTCTTCCATCCAAAGTGCCCTCCTCTCACAGCACCCTACCCAGGAGGCCAGGTTCTCCAGAACAGCTGTAGCACTCGTGTGTCAAAGCCAGGGATTTCCAGGATTAATGATTAAATAAATTACCAAATATAACTGCACATTAACTTTTGTAGCCAATACAAATGAATAGATAAATGCATCTTTTAGTAGTGTGAAGTTTGTGTCCTTGCCTTTCAAACAGAAGGGAAAATAGAGCTTGAGTTTACTTTATGACTTTTCCTGTGCCTCTGTTATGCTTGATATATCAGTGACAGATAATGGTCTACATTTCATAGGTAAGAAATACTGTTGCCTTCAAAAGACTCAAAGAGTGGCACTCATTAGATTCACTCTCTGACTTCCCACAGTATGGGAGAATAATTTTGCTCGTGCCTGATCCATTTTGTTTCTTCAGTCCCAATTCTTTTTCTTTCCCTCGTTCATGTCCATCCTCTCTTTCTACTTAAAAAATCCTTTATTTGTCTCCAAAGTTCCCTAACTGCAATTCATTACAATGTTATTACTCTCCCAATGTGTAAAGTCCATTCAGTGTAGTAATGTGCACAGGTTACAATTAAGAGAAATTACAAAAGCATTTTGGTAAACACTCCACATCAGTGGGGCACTGCTCATGCTAGACCCTGTGAGGTTGATTTATGTTTATTGCAAATATTCTTTCATTTTCCCAATAGATTAAGATTTCTGTTAAAATTAAGTGAGATAGTAGCGCACAATTAATTATTTACTTGATTAATGTAATTTCTTTTCATTTGAATTATTTGTGAACAGTTTACATTTTTCATATTAATAATTTAAAATCACTTGATAAATAATTTTGTGGTCTGTAGACTGTCCATGAGCAAGACTTTGGAAATACCATCATTCTCTTTGCACTCAACAATCCTAAGCTCTTTGGTCATCCAGGTCATTTTGGTCATTCACTATTTTATATTTTATAATCAGGACCCCAATTTCAAGGCAGGGAAGGTCTTAAAAAGAAAATAAGAGCCTGGTTCAGAGATTCTTAATCAAAGTTCAGTATAAGATAATTAAATTCAATTATGTCCCAGGGAAAAGAAAAAGTATTATTGATAAAATAGGAACACATAGGTTTACAAAAACTACTTTTCCTTTTTTTTCCCAGCTAAAGGAAGAGAAGAAATATGAGACTTCAGGGATGCCATTCCTAAAAAAATTAAGGGTTCTTTACTACAGCAACATTCCTAGCAGTGCTATAATAAAAGCTCTGCCTGTGTTTCCATTCTTTACCATATCTTCAAAAATTTTATGTATAGGACTCATAAAAATGTATTTGCAGTTTAAAATTTAGCATGAAAATGAAAGCAAAGAGAGGGAAGAAGTGTCCACAGAAATATGAGCAGGCTATTTGGGTACAAAAACATAGTTATTTGGAAAATGCTTGCAGATGTTTAGCGACAGCTTGCAGACATATAGCACATGCCCCTCTTGTAAAAAAAAGGTCATTTTTCTTTTCTTGTTCCCACAATCAACAGTGTCTCCCTGTTCTCTGAAGTCTATCTGGTTAACACATGACACAAAAGGCATGAGTCAGACCCTCCAAATAGGCTTACTTTCATTTAAAAAAGCAGAGATCTGAGTCCTTGAAGATTCTCAAAATTCGACAGGGCAAAGTCCCAAGCGGTCCTTGCTAGGAAGCTACCCTCGCTTGCTGCAGGAGGTTGAACTAGACGACCTCCAAAGGTCCCTTTCAAGCTACAGTTTTCTGAGATTCTCTGAATCTACAATTTCCATAAGAATGAGGTTGATTTGGAAAGGGCTGAAGTCTTTATTCTAAAGCTAAGCTTTTGTTTGTCTGTTTATTTTTTGCTTTTGCTTTTCCTTCTTTTTTTTCTTAATGGAAGTATTAACTCTTTCCTGAGCGAACTTTGCTGCCCTTCTTCTCCAAAACTGCAATTCTAGGGCCAAGTGTCTGTTGTTCCCATAATATAAAGATTTGTTTTGTACTTAAATAGGTTTTATACTGTAAGTATACACAAGAACTAAAGACTAAAGTAGTCTGATAGAAGGAATTAATAACTGCTATTTCCTGAACGGATACATTTGATTTTGCACATTTGTAGAATACTTTGCTTTTCTAAGGCACCTAAAACCCAAGATTCTGAAAGTCTTTCCTGACATTTATTTTCCTCTTTAAACACGCCTGTGAAAGGGTCAGAAAAGAGGTTAAGAGAGACTCGAAACACACCAGTGAAAGAGTCCGTGACATTTCCAATCTCCTCTTTGTCTGCTCTAGCCACTAGAATTCTTCCCACTCTCAACTTCAGCACCTGCACGAACATGATAAACCTCCAGAGCTATTGTAGTCTCTCAAGTTAATGATATGCATTTTAAACAGTCCTTTTAACTAAACCACCAGCGCTATCAAGGAGCAGTTAGTCTACAGATTCAACAACCCAGCAGCTTTGGAAGGTCCCTAACTGTACATTTGCATGATACATGGTAATGGGCTCATCACGCACCCGTCACGTGCGCCAAGCAGCAGCACACGAGCAAGCCCAAGGGCTCGCTGCAACTCAGCTGTGTTCAGCTGTACTAGCTGCACTAGCTGCAGATGAGCCAGTTTTGCGCCAATCTTGAGGCTACTTCTGTGCCAATAAATCAGAGCATTCCTAATGTTGCTCTACATTAGCATTGGTTCTGAGCCAACTGTTTCCCAGGCAGATTGGATCAGGTCACTCTTAATGTCACTCCATATTATCACGGGTTGCCCACAGCTCTGCTAGAGAACTATCAAGACGTAGTTAAAATCCAGGTAAACATGTTAATAGGTAAGATAAGGTGAAACAGTGGCATAGGAAGTGGTTTTTTGAACAAAAGGAGATTCTCCTGTTTCTTTTGACTGCTCAGTTAGTCTCTAGTAGGTCTTCAAATACACCGTTGTATGTTCAGCTGAGGGTAAAGGCTAGTTCCTTTAATCAGTCGCTTCCTAAAAATGTACATGTGCTTGTTGAAATCTTCTAGTCTACAGGCAATATGATGGATGAGAGTTTGTTCTCTTTGTTTTCAATAAGGTCTTCAAGTGGAAGAGCTACTATTATAGTCTCAAGCCTCAAAGTGTTTCCCTGCCATTTGGAAATGCATTTTAGAATACTTAAACAAACCTGAAATGATTGAATTACAGAATTCCTGCTCAATCCTCCCTATTTTCTTTCCTTCTTGATTTCCTACTATGTATTTGCCTTCCTAACAGTCTCAGACATTTCACACAATGAGGATCTTGGATATCTGAACTCTATATTTCTCTCTTGCTCAGGGGTTCACTTCTTCAATATATTCATTGCTTCGTTCTTATCTAGTTGAAAGGCATGTCAACACTGTCCACTGCCATGTCACCTGCGAGATCTCTGAGCTACTCACAGCAAGCTAATACCTCTATAAAACAGTGGTAGGTCTTGGAGAGATTCTGCAGGCGACACAGCCATGTCAGCATGGCTATATAGCTGTCTGCCAGAGCTGATTTGTTCAAGGCCTCCATAAAAGTCTCTTCCAGACACCACCAAGGCAGGTTTAGGGTGGCAGAGGGCAAAAATTAATATTTTTAATGCCTAGTGAATAGGAATCGGAAGCAGTCATTTACTGCACACGTATTTCTCAAGATAAAGTCTGAAGCCGATTGTCCTGCATTCTGGATTACCAAATCTTCCTGGCTTCTCAGGTCGAAAGAAGTGACTATGGAAATTAGACAAAAAATCAGGATTCTCTCCCTGAGATAAGGCAGCAAAGGAGTGACGTCAAGTCACAACACAGTCTAACAAGGAAAAGGAATTCTGCGAACATGCGCGAAGACCTTCTTTTCTTTTCAGAATGACACCCAGCCTAATAAAAGCATTTCTACGCACCAGCTTACAATGCCATCTGACTAGCTACATCCAGCTAATGATTCAAAGAGTAATTAGAACATTTACTTTATGGCCCATTTGCTGCTGTAACAATGAAATATATCTAGATACAACTCTTCCTGCATGTGCCAGGAAGAATATACTGCTAGCAGAATTTTAAATTAAAGGAAAAATGAAACTTCCATTATACTCTCTCATAAGCAAGAGATCGGCTTACATTCATTCCTGTAAAGACCCAGTACAACCAACCCAGGCCCAAAAAAATATTAAACGCATTGTAAAGATTAAGTGTAAGTGGTCTCAGCATTTGCAGTATTTACAATCTTCACATTTTTAAAGTTAAGCATGTACTTAAATCATGTCAGAACATTGCCTTGTACCACTCTGCAATTCAAGCTGTTTGAATGGTATCCATTAGTATGTGCATTCAGAGAAGGAAGGAAAAGAAAGAAGCTAATTGCACTGCAATTTATTCTTCTTGTTTCCTATTGCATTATTGACATAATTCCTTATCACTTCTAATTACCTGGAGAAAGACGAAAGCTTGAGCCTTTAAGCTGCCTGGAATAAACCTGTCAGTTCCTGTCACAGCTAAATTTCATAAATGCCACAGTTATGCAAACAGACTCACTCTAATATTCAACAGATGCTGGATTATGTATATTTTAATATTGCTTTTTAAAGCGAACCATCAGCTTTAATAGTACTTTCTCTCTGACTACTCTCTCTCTGAATGATTTACAGAACTAAGGGAGAAGTCTGGCACTCACACGGGGCCCTGCCTCTGCATCTATCATTCTTGAATAGCAACTTTTGTTTATTTTTGGGTGAGGTTCCCTCGCTGCGCTCCCCAGACCTTCACTACTCTATTCCAGATTGCCATTGAGACATGAGCACCGAGCCCTGGCTGTGGTTTTCTTGCACATTTGGTTAGCCAAATGGTCCCACTGCCAGTGGTGTTGGCACAGCTGAGGAGGTATCAGGGAAGCAGGAATGAGCAGCTGGAGGACAAACAGCAGCATCTCCTGAAATCAGCTCTGTTAAGGAAGATAATGCATGAAATCTTAGTGCCAATCTGTAGGAAATGGGCAGGCTGCAAACAAGAATATTCTTATGGTCCAAACCCCGCTGGTTTTACTCACACCAGAAGTCCTTAAACGTAACTACATGTGTGAATTAATAAATCAGCACTTATTTATTTAGTATCCTAGGCAATAACCCTAACTGCAAGTGCAGTGGCTTGTTTTGAAATGCACTCAAGTTTTGCCATTACAGGTATTACCTTCACACTGCTTTCTGCCACTCATTTCAACTCCTCATTACTAAATCTTCAGATTTTTTAATTTAAATCCTTCTAAACCTAAATCATTTAGATTAATCTAAATATAATCATTATGCTTTATGCTTCTATATCTTTCTGAGCTTTATTTAAGACAGACATATTGCTGTCTGGGAAATACATTGCTTTTAGATGTTCTAAATAGATTTTTAGTGTAGATACTCATTCTGACTCCATTATTTTTCCTTTCACCCAAAATAAAGTTTTCCCAGATCACTGCTGCTACTGCAGAGAAAATACATTTTCTATTTTGCCTTGAAAGAAATGTGAAAAAGGAAAATGCTGATGGCACAAGAAGCAATTTGAATCCCATGATAGAAAACATAGCCCTAGCAGACAATGCACAGCAATAAGTAATAGGAACACTTTTTTTTGGTTATCAAAAGAGGAGAGCAAGGTACACATTTTTAAACAAATAAATGTTTCCTTTTGCCCTTTTCTTTGTAACAAATGAAAGGTGGGAGGCAAGAGAACAGATTTGAAAAATACATACCTGCCTATCACTCAGCAGCTACAGAATTGGTTTTGTTTTTAATATTGTGTATTGGTTCCAGTTCTGTACAAGCAACGCATAGAGGACGGACCACAGATAGAGGTCAGGCGCTATTACAACGAGTCATTTTCCTCAAGGTGTTTTGGTACCCTTTACTGTTATTTTCATTGTCATTATCCAGTGTGTAGAATAGCAAAGAAAGCTGTATATCTTGAGTGTGAATGTGTTGGGCTGTTTGTTTTAGGCTCGGCTACAAGTAAATCAGATTTAGTAAGCGTTATTCACCAGGCACATATTCTTCTTTGTTTTAAGCGTAATAGCACTATAGAAGACTTGTGGAGTTGCAGGGATGACAAAGCACATATTAAGTGCCATCCAAATAGATACTTTGTGTCCTGTTTGTCTACCAGAGCTTATTACATTGCTCCTGATATAACAAGATGAATTTAAAACCTTGTGAAGTGCTGCTGTCTGACTGGCAAACTACTCTGCACATGAAGCTGCAAGTTGATGCCATTCAGTGGCTCTTTGACGACCTTTCACAAGAGGAAGGCTCTGGCCCAGGCCAGAGCAAACATCCATATCATTATCATGAGCAGCTTTTACTCTGCTGTAGAATGAATCCAATCATTTTTTTGGGTTTCCCAATCAACTTTCAGCTCCACTCATGACAGTTCACTATTCCTTCTCCAGCTATTCCTATTCCTTCTCCTGGTATCGCACACTTTGAAGGCAAGCTCCACTGCTACTGGCACTTAGATGCATGGACCATGGCGAAACACAAATCACTGGACAATATTATTTTCCTTATCTAACTTACGCAAATGATCACGGAGAAAATCTAATACTTCTTATGAGTACTATTCCACCAAAATACAATTTAAAAAATGAAAACAAAAATAAACAGACTCACTGAAACAGGTTCACAATTCACCTTAATCAGGGCTCTTGAAGGGTTCACATTACTGAAGCAACGTCATCAAGAGTCGATTTTTACCAACAAGTCACCCCATTTCTGTGCTACAGAGAGGCCAGCTACATGTCAGGAGGAGAGGGATGTTAGTAGATGGTGATGAGTAGATTTCTTCATCTGTCACTGACTGCTCTGTGTGAAATGACCTCAGTAGGCCAGGAGGCGGGACACACCGAGCCTTTACCCACATAAACCCACAGACTAGAGAGAACATCCACGCTTTGCTTGTCCTTGTCTTGACTTCTAACCCCCAGGTCCTTAATTTTTCCATCTGAATATCCAGTTGATATGATCTGAAGTAAATAAAATGTTTTATCTATTGGCTGAAACAGTAAGACATTTCCTGATGACCCAACTGCCACCTCCCTTTCTGTGGCCATTTTCCCAGAATTCACTCACACGCGAGGGCTGCATTTCAGCAGTGCATTGGGTGGGAGTTGCGAAGCAGCCCAGAGGTTTGTATAATAGAAGCTATTATTTTTATTAATATTTTTCATGCCTACTTAACTTTAGAGTGCCAGAATATGCTGCCAGCTCGTGTCTAATCACCACTTCTGCCACAAAACATGCTTTATTTTACAATGTGTATACACATAAGCTATTTTGTTTCTAGTTATCACCGACTATTTGCCACATCAGAAAGAGAAAAGAAAATAGACTATTTGAAAGAGAAAATTTATAACCAACAGCTATTTAATACCAATCATTTCTCTTACAGCTGAATTTATTTCTGTGAGCATGAACAACAGGGAATGTGTAGGAGTGACACAGCAGAAGAAGAGCTCATATATAGTCTTTTTTAAAAAGGAATCGGCCTCCAGTGTATACAGGCTGGAAAATATGCAAAGGCACCAGTAGTGAAAATGGTGAACAGTCCACTTTGAAATCATGGGCTAGCAGTGACCTAATAAAATGAAGAAAGTCCTGGCCTAGAAATAAAGTCTGGGTGCATCGTATTTAATACTTCAATGCTCTTGCAGCAACACAGAAGCAAAATACAAAAGCCAAGGTACAATTACAAGTACACAAGGAAACAGCAACACAAAAACATCTGCTAAGTAGTAACTAGAAAAAGTTAGTCCAGGAAAAGAAATCAAGTAATGGAAATGCTTTGTGCTATTTTTGTAAAAACCTACATCCATTAATGATTTACCTTTGAAATCACAGCGGACAGGCAAGTGTCCAACAGCAGAAAAGACAAACATAGTGCCAATCTATAAAGGGGAAGAAAAGAAAATCCCAGGCTATTTGAAGTTAGGATGACTGGTCTATATGATAAAATTTTAATTATGATAAAAACTGAAAACAATAAACATCAATAAGGTAACAACATTATTAAGACTCAATTTGACTTCTTTCTAGAACAAGTTAATAGACTTTGTAGATCAAGATTAGTTTTACTTTAACCTCAGAAAAGCTTTTGACATATTATCAAAAAATGAACTAGGAAATACCGTGTACATGGAGTTATGCAATTACATCTAGATTAAGTTATTATAAAGCTAGTACAAATTTTGTTACAAAACCATGTTCAGAGAGTAGTTATCAATGGTTTACTGCCCAAATGAAACGCCGTATTGAATAAAGCTCCTGCAGGAGTCTAACCCAAGCTCAGTGCTATTCAGTGTTTTTATGAATGATATGAATGGTGGAATTGAAAGCAGAGTAATTAAATTTGCAGATAATATCAAGCTGGAAGGATGCATGAGTACTGTGGAGAACAACATTAAATTTCAAATCTTATCTTAACAAATTAAAGAAACCATGTAATAAATAAGATACAATTCAGTCAAGACAAGTGCAATATACAATAATCTGCTGCACAAATACAAGAAAGGAACAACTAATTAAGAACAATTAATTAGTAAAAAGATCTAGAGGCTAGAGGATTATAAAGAGCATGTGTATCAGTATTTCTTCTAAAAAAATTGCCCTCATAGAACAATGTGCAATGAAGATGTCACACAGAGGAGATATGAAATAGCCCTCAGTAGGCTATAGCCTGGGGCTGGACCACTGTATATAGTTTAATATACCAAACTTCAAGAAGGATATGAGTCATCTGGACAGCTGAGAGCAGCAAGAACGATCAAAGGTTTAGAAAACACCTGTGAGGTGTTATTCTGTGAGGAAACATTGAGAAAATCGGGTATATTTTGTGAAGACTCAGGGAAGCAAACCAACGTTTTTTAAGTAATTCCCGGTCCCTGCTCTATCTGCTACTGTATGCACATTTAACAAACATCAATATTTAACAGACAATAGTTATCCTGAAAAATTATTTGAATTTTCTTGGACAATGGAAAGGGACAAGGAAAGCTTGGGGAAGAGAAACACAAGCACAAAGAGATGAGGTGATCTGGCTAGTGAATATGAAAGCAAGGACAGAATCAAGGTCTCCAGAAATCTTTCCTTGCTTCTCTGCATCCATGTAGATGTTCTACCATCACAGGATGTGTAGCACATTTAGCACTACTGGGCACAAGACTGATAAACTTGAACCTATTCTGCAGAACTAACTGTGAATCCTGATACTTGAGGAAAATTTAAGAAAAAAAATAGATTAGAATCAATGCTTTTTAACAACAAAATGATCATTATAATTATTCATCTTTAATTTTTTATTAAAGAGAAAAACTTTCCAGAACTTCAGAAAGTACAATCAATTTCTCTTAGGGAAGACCAGACCTTTAAGTTACCCAAAATCAATAGTCACTTTTTTTAAGCTAAGCAATGCTACATAAGACCTAAAAAATGTTAATTGTTGCAATTATTGAAGCTGTGCAACTGAAGCAATGACAAGCCTGAGGGAGTGAACGACAGATTCTAGATATTCTGATCATTTTGTTATCATCTATCTGCCCATCTAAAAGGTCTACACAGAATATCAAAGGTACTTTGTGGAGGACCAGAGCTTTGTCCAAATAAAGCATTAATTAAACAGATGGCACATGTAATGATGCTTGATAATGATGCTCAGCAGGTGGAAAAGTTAATGAACCCACTATGGTGTTTGTGACAGGGTACAGGATATAACATATAAGGAGTTGATTAAGTGTACATACAAATTGCTGTCAGTTGAACTCTCTGGATCTCGGATGCGAGAAGGGTGGACAATATTTTGCACTCTGGTCATCTGCACAAGGAGTGCTGCATTCAGAAGAACCCTCAGGACAGATGTTGGGCTCATTCAGTCAAGGTCGGCAGCTGGACAGGGTGCAATTTAAAGTCTGCTCTTGAATGACGGGATCAGAAACAGACTCTGGAGTGGCAACAGTGGCTACTGGGTGAGCAACTGCACCTTGGAGGACCAACAGTCCCCGGAAAGCTGAGACTGGCCAAGAGCCAGTAAGAGCAGCAGTCACTGCAAAGAAGCCAACTACTCTGAAAACCTTATTCTACAAATATTTGCCTCAGCTGAGGCAAAATATTGGCTTAGTTAGCAGAATATACAGGATATTTTCTTTCGGTATTTAAGTTGCTGGCTCCTTACTTTACATAAGTGAACATAACTGAAGTGTCCCTTTTTCCTCATGCTATTTCAGAGCAAATAGGATCATTCTTCCTCACAATCATTCATCTATTATGTTGTTACTTATTAATTTCCTTTTAGCACTGTCTTAAATTTCCTTATCTTTACTTCTCCAGGAACTGTTTTGTATTTTCTCATCAGTTTAGTTGCTCTCTTTATGACCTTTTCTCTTATTTCACATGCCTTTTGAGATGGAATAGCTGAAATTGAACACCTTAATATATGTGAAGAGGTACTCTAAATTTCTGTAATGATACTCGTTTTGCCTTAATACAATCTAACATCTCAATTTCTTTCTAGACAGCATGGAACTGCAATCTTCTCTATGCTGTTCCCTGCAATGGCCAAGTATTTTTCTCGGAGTTGTTGCAACTAATTTAGAATCTATCAAATAGTATGATTAGGTCCAATTGTTCCTTCAGAAGCAGTTACTATCACCTGTCTACTCTGAAGCTCATCTGTCATTTATTACTGAGAGGTCTATCACCACCTGATCTTTCCGCATACTTTGTAGCTCCTCATAGCTAACAAACCCCACATAATTTCACTTTCCTTCCACCCCTGTCCAAAAGGTCTATTTGATCCCTTTGCAGGTTATTTTCACAAGTTCTAGTGCAAGTCTTTACACTTTACACTTAATCCTTTTCTCGATTCCTTCTTTTTCTTTATCTTCTTAAGAGTTTCCAAATCCATAACACAACTTTCTTCTAATGTGGAGACTATTTCTTTTAGAGTTTTATCCACATAAACTCCATTTACTATTGTAGCAAAAGGTTTCCAGTCCTCAAGGAATGAAAGAATTCCAATGGGTTGTGAAGATAGTGCATTCCTTTACAAGAACTATTGTGATTCATTCCTTGATAACAGTTTTATCTAAATGTTTCATAAAACTCTGTACCAGCATGATCTCTACATTCATTTAACGTACTAGTCCCAATGCTGAGATTCACTCAAAACATTTGTACTTCGTATATCTTCCACTCTTCCCATTATCTATTTGCTTTATGTTTGCCTTTTGCTTAGATTTTCAACTATTTGAGGTTGGCTTTTATTCTGCTTTGTATTTGGACAGTGTGTAGCACCTGAGGACCATACAAACAAGAAATATTTCATAAAGAAAAAAAAATAGTGACCTATGGTATGGGAAATTTTTCAGATAAAGTGATTTACTGCTTATCAAGCGCACACAGACATTTCTTTCTCTTCCTGCTTAGTCTTAGAACTAATAAAATTATTTTCTTCCTTAGTGGTGTTTTCACCTAACATCAACACAGCACTGATACAAAAGAATACAGTTCTTAGATTAAGTTTACTGCGTATACAAGAAATGAATTTTGAGGCTTCAGCCTGAGCAGTTAACATCCTTAGACTTTGAGATATTATCAGTTTAGATTATGTTTTTCCTTATCAACAATTTGGAGTAAGTTTTTTCCCTTTCAGTATAAAAAGTTAGAGGATTCAATCACCTTGGTATGTATCTTTCTAGAGTTAGTCAAGTGAACTACTTGCTTGCAAAGGTAAAGGCAGTTTTAAATATTTTTACAGAATAAGGTATTATTTATACCTACCAGCAAAACACACTAGCTGATCAATCATTCGCACTTAACATTTATGAGTGCATCTGGCCCCAGAGCTCAGACCACTGGGTTGTACATGAGGAACAACATTTAACATCTAACAGGAAGAGGGGATGGACGACAGCCTGCTGGAAGCAATCTAAAGAGACAGGCTGACAGAGGAGATATGCCAGGAGAGTTTCCAAAAATGCTCAAGAAAGACTAAGGGAAAAACCAAAGCAGGCTACGTATGTTGGCATTTGTTAAGATGCTTTGTTTAAGTGAACACTACGCATTAAAGAATTTGTACTGTCATTGTTATCTGAGTGAGCAGAACTGCAGGGTTTGAGATTAAGACAGAGTAATTGCCGACAATCCAGAACAGAGAGAGGGAAAACTGTATGATCCTGCTTGAAGAGAAACAGTAGAGAAAGGCAAAAATCTGCAGAAACCTTGTAACTATGCCATAAGAAAGCAAAGTCATTTTGCCTGAGGCTGCCTTTTCATGAAGTGCAGATCTGAGCCCTCTTGCTAAATCACATTTGCCCATGTAAATAACCTGTTACTTACTTCAGTCTAAAACTCAGGAACATTTCAGGAGAAGGTAACCTAAATATCCTCTCTGCCTTAGCAGGATGTCTTAGCCCAAGCTTATGTGACCAGTGTGGAAGAGACCTGGAAAGGGTAACGTACCCTACACACCAACAAGCAGCTACACAAGCTTTCCTAAACATTTTATGGATTCATTAAGAATACCTGGAAATATTCTTATCTCTGCAGTACAGCTATACTGGAAACAGGAACAGCAAATCTAAGTCATAAATCTCTATTAACTTAAAACTCCACTTCCTTGTGCGGGCAGAGCTTTAGATGCTTTTTGTGGTTCCGTGAGCAAACCAGCCGGAGTCAGAGCGAGCAGTTGGCCTCCCTCGTGAGAGGGTTTGGAGGCTTGTGGTGGAGCTGACCATTAGCATGTCAGAAGCAGGCAAGGGACTCCATTAAGCAGTGACAGGTATGAAATCTATCGTTCAGACTGCAGTATGGATCAGCACTAAGACGCATCGCTCCACTTTTCATATTTTAGTGACTGCAGACCTCTTAAGTTTCGTATATTGAGCTACTGTGAAAAAAATAGCATTTAAACAGTGATGAAATAATGTCTACTAAAATGAGACCATAGTGAGAGATTCCAGTAAGCACAATATTTAGCATAAGCTTTGGCTCTAGAAGACTCCACCAACGGTCATGTAAGGAAATCTGGCAATTAGAGGGTTCTAATAAAGGGAGCCCCCAGGGCCACAGGGATCTCAGCTTTGCCAAGGATCCCTAATAGCACGGAACATAATGGTTTCTTGTAAAAGTCATTATAAAATGAATTCAAGAAAATAGCCAGAGCAAACAAAAAGCGAAGCTAAAAATATGCATCATTGTAACAACAGAAGTATGAGCCAGAGCTGCATAGTATACAAACATACAACAGAATCTGATTTTGGACAGGATCCTTCCAGGCACATTTATTCCTATACAGTATCTGTGCCTAAGGCTTAGATTCAGGAAAAAAAAAAAAAAAGAAAAAAAGAAAAAAATAGTCAAAAAGAAAAAACTAGTCATTGTTTATGAAAATGCAACTTTTCATGGAAGTATCTTCTATACTTTTCAGAATACCTTATAGAATATCTGATGAAACACCGCATCATTCTTATGCACATAAAACAAGTGGAAAATTGGCAATAATAGTTTTACAAGGTATAAGTTTATGAAGTCTCTACTAAGTAAAGCTACAACACATAATCCACGTAATGCCAAAAGCTTTTTTAACATAATTTCAATACAATCTTCATTTTAAATGAAGGATAAATGCATGGTAGCTCTGTTTCCATGTATATATTGTTTGTTCCATTAAAAAAAAGAAAAAGTTAAAACAGCTCTGGAAGTCTTGATGAGGCGCCAGAGTCAAAACCGAAGTGGCATTTTCTTTCTAAGCTTCTGTTTTCAGAAATAGCAGCTTTGAGCTTCACCTTCTGGGGGAAATTGCTCATGGTTATTCTCAACATAGAGATAAATGATTCTTGAGGGAAAATTTCAAGAAAAGCCATGACCATACTTTCTAGTTAGTAAGTGTAGAAAGTATATCAGGCACTTAGCAATGTATTTCTATGCATTCATCAGAGCATGGACAGAAAACCCTACAGCCCTTCCTATGTCAAATACATACCTAAGGCAGGAAGGTAGCCACATACACAAAGACAATCTCTCTTCAAAACAAGATGCTAGATTTTAAGGACAATGACATAGCTTGGAAATTACGTCCACACTCTGTGTATTATCAATAAATCTGATGTAGAGTTTAAGTTCTGATCTACGTTTGATATACGACCTGCACATACTTTGTCTAAGCCGGACAGAGAAAGATCTTACATTAAAGCTCTGAAAAAGACATGCATAGCACACTTTATTCTTAGTACTTGTTCACTGAAATAGCAATAAGGTTTACTTTGTATACAGAGCTTTTATCAGGTGATTTCAGAAAGTTTACAATAGAGGACAATAATATTATCTCCGTTCTACAGTTGAGAAATTTGAAGTGAAGGAAGGTAAAGTGCTTGTCAGGAATCTCCCAAAGGCCAATGGAGACACAGGAATGAGAAAAAGAGAGAGAAAAATAGACGTAGGGAAAAGGATCATATATATAAATAGAAGCTTAGGAGGAGAAACCAGAGCAGTGCAGTAGATCTGAGTACATGCAAAAGGCATTATCAAGAGCCAGTGAAAAGCAAGGTGGCGAGAAGGGTATGAGAAGAGGGATGAAGGAAGTAGCTCTTTGATGTGGACCAGAAAGGGTCCTGAAAGGCCGTGGAAGAAGAGGCTGTAGCAGTCCAGATAAAACCAGTGACATGTGTCAGCAATGCAGAGGTGACGCTGTGCTCAGGCGCCTTCTAACCCGCATGACTCGAGGTTTATTTTTTTGTTTGAAAGCTTCAAACCTGACACTGCTCCTGCAATTCACACTGTGGCTTTGCTAAGTGTAAAACAAAGGAGTCGATTTGCTTTTCATGTTTCTCTTCTGCTATAGTTAGATTTTCTCTGGGGTGGTTTTCTCTTTTGGTCTGATTTATTCTCTCTCGCATCACGTTTTTTTTTTCTCTTATGCTGCTCTTTAGTATCAAGTTCAATGTTTCTTTTCAGATTTTGTGAGAGTCCTTCCCTCCCTGGACAGTACAAGGCTTTTTTCATTGAAATTGATTTAAGCTTTAGTTTTGCAAGAAGAGATTTTTTTTCTTTTCTGCATCCTTATGACCATCGCCTCTGCCCTTTACCTCAGTCAACAGGATAATGGCATTTGTGCTGCCAGGCGCAAACCACCTAGCCTTTATGTCAGAATATTTTGTGGAGAAAAACAGAGTGACTGAGAATTCATCCATTTTAGATGCAAGAATATCAGGAAAATTTCACCTACCCTCTATCGTTCAACATGCCTGTGCATTTGATGTCGATCTATGATGTAAAATGTAAAAGGAAAGACGACTATCAAGTCAGAGGAAGTACATCACCAGCAAGGAAACAGTAAGAAATGATATTCATATGACTACCTGGTTAGAAAGGAATGCAAAATAATGCATTTTGATTTGCAAAAGCCACAAAATCAAATCTTGCTTAAGTTGTCTATTAAAATGGCCCACTGCAGTTGTTTGTTCTTCTCAAAAGACCTCAGGCTCTGCTCTTCATATGAAGTGATTTGCATCAAATAAAAAGATAAAGACTCAGACAAATCTTCTGAGCTCCTCAAGAGTTAAACAAAATTAAACAAAATCCAGCATAATTTGAACTCAAATAATAGAACCAAGCCTTTGAGTTATGCTGTGAGAAAAGACCAATACTTTTCGCAAGCACACGTGACAGCACTGAGAGCATTCCCAAATTTCTACGAAGGTATTGCCAGAAAGTGCCGTGTGTAATTCCCTATATTAAGTGATCAGAGCTGGGCATCCAAGCAATATATTGCCTATAGGTAATGAGCAGGAATGAATAACTAATGTTTAAGAATACTGCTATGCCTTTATCTAATTGTTCATGTATTCCCTTTTTACCATTTCTGAAACAAAACCATTAAAGAAGCATAACAAATGGTGCAGCATGGACTGCTTTCTTTTGTGTGTAGTTCATTACCAGCTTACTGAAGACAGATAAGAAATTAAACTTACAGATATATAATTTAAGATTAAGTTAGGGAAGATTGTCAGTTACATCTGCTCATTAACAAGTTGAAACACCCTCTGTTGGGTATCATTTCCTTTTCTTTCAAGAAATCCCAGGAGATAATTCTAAGTGTTTGTTATTTGACTTCACTCCTATGCCTCCCTCCTGTATAAAATCCTTGTGCAATATGGAAGGATGTTTGCTTTATTTGATTAGAAGTATTTTCAGACCTTGTTCTCTGATTTAGTGCACAAAATATTAGATAAAAGAATAGACTGTTTTAACTCCACAGTTCTTAAAAACAAGAAGACCGTCTGCATTTTAAAAAATCTTGTCAAGGAAAGGTTATCTTCCTAGGGCTGTGATGATCAACAAAAAAGCATTATTTAAATCGCTAAAACTATACATTTAATGAAAGATCTCCTATGCAGCTTTAAAAAATAAATCTATACAGAGGATCTGCAGTAAGGATCTGTCTCTCAGAATCTGCAGACTCACTTTCTCGCCAAAGCTCATAACAGTGTATGGAGAAGGTTGTATATCTTAATGATGTGCAGACCCAAGAAACTCAGAATCACTCCATTATTGAATCAGTTCAACCAATAGTCACATTTTAGAACAACTCACATTCTAAAATAACTCACATTTTAAAATAAGGGGTTTTTTTTTACTTTTACATTTAGGTTCACTTTTTATATATTAAGATCACATGCTTATAGTTTATTAATTATATATAAAATCTCTCAAAAGGAACTGAAAAGGTCTTAGGAATTGTGTTTATGTTTTTCTGTCTAGGAAATCCAAGATACAGGTTGGAAAAACAAACAAAAAAAGATGATTGCAACAATTTCTCTTTTATATATAAAGAAAGAACAGAAAAGAATAAAGAAGATATTCATCCAGCTTTATTGTTAATACTTACCTCTAAGTCTAAAATTGCTCACACTAAGCCTGTCAAAATTCTGGAAATTATTTTTTCAATTCTTCAAAATACTGTATAGTGATTTTAAATCCATTATAGAGGAAGATTTCACTTCAGGTCCACAGCATTATAGTCAACCCATCCAGGCCCACCTGAAAATTTAAGTCTCTAGCACTTTCAAAAGTGATGGCTTTAATGGCATTTTAAATAATACACATCAACTCTTTGGAATTACCTGTCTGCATGAGTGTCAAATCAAATATTTTTCTCTTCCTAGCCTCAAGATTTCATGGTTCTAAATGGGAATCACCAGGTCATTTACATCATTCTTACTTTTAGTGCTGTGTTGTTTTGCATCATTTAGTCTAATGAATAAATAATAGGTATCTTATCTATTTTTGTCAGGGTAAACTTTACTTCAGTTGGTCTCTGGCTGTTCTTTCAATCCCACTGAGAAGGACATAGATGCACAAGTATGTTTTCCTGAATTTAAGTAAAGTAGTTAACTACACGACTCTTCCTAAATAAATTAGTTTATTACGCCAACACAAGCAGTACATGCAAACAAAGGCAGAGGTTGTTTGATTTCTCTGTAATAACCTTCTAGTCCCAATCTGAGCATATTTTAAGGCTACAAAGGAAATAATATTTAGGTCTGATGGACCAGAGACGCACACTGAAAAGCCAGAATCCCACCAGTGCCGAATACACGGCAGCTCTGCAGGGAAGAACAAAATGAATCTCTGAAAGGCTGTAAACTCTCTTGCCTCAGGACATAAGCCAGCTACCCACCAGAAGAGATTAGGAAGAAACAGACTTCAAAATGGTCTGTTCTACCTCCTTGTGAAGAATCTGTCACGAGGCACCCACAGGCAGCAGCCAAGCCAGCTGCCCTGCTCCTCCTCTGTGGCCGGTGGCGACGGGCTTCCGCGACGCGGCTTCCCAACGCCCCGCAGAGCTTGGGAGCTTCATTCTCTCCAGCCCTCCTGAATCAGGACAGACAAACACTGAAGACACAGAAGGGAAAGGTGTCCCTTCAGAGTGCCACATCCTATTAGCTGGCCATTTAGCAGCATCACTCAGCCAGAGTGACTAGAAAAAGGAGGGCCATCATCAGAGGACTTACCTGTCCCAAAAACGTTACTTCCACACTCTGCCAGCACTTTCACCGTCAGTGCCTTGTGGCTTTCAACTGTCACTTAAATCTCACTACAAAGAAGCCTGAGTTACAGCAGGTAACCTAATTACAGGTTTTCTAAGTGACAGATTAAATTTGTTGTTCCTGAAGAGGCAAGATAGTTTTCTGGACTCTTTTGACTCAATAGCCACATGCCCACAAAGCACATGATCAAGATATTGTGTAACTCAAGGCATGCTTTGTTCATTTCTTGTAAAATTTATTAGTCAGGTCATTTTTCCTACTTGCACAAAGGTCTAAAACTAAACAAATTTATCAAAATCTGTGTGGTCGCTTTTCCCATGTAAATAAACTGCAAAGAGAATAACATTCATCAAAGATGCTTATGTAAACACAGTATTCTCCCATTTTTACACATAGGAAGTCCATGTCCCAAGTACACTCTTTTCAAAGGCTTCTTAGGAAGACTCCTTCACCAGTCCAAGCAATAGCTTTCTGTATCTTCCATCAGCAACCAAATCTCTATTTCTTTTTACAGCAAATTCCTGTGATTGCTGGAAAAATTCTTCAAATTGGAAAGACAAAACCAATCAGACAATTATCAAGGTGGGAACAGAACCCTCGAATAACAGACCTTTCTTTGTACTCTGCTAGAGGGAACCTCCTCCTTGTTTGGTTAAAAGTATTCCCTGCTGGCATAAGTGACACAGCTATGCTTTATCCAATATTAATCACTCTATTTTGTATCACATCTATGTCTTATGATTACAACTAAGATTTTTTTCAGGTGCTTGATACTACCTCAATCTTCTTTCTATGAAATCAGCTCCAAGTACGACGTTAACTTCAAAGGGTGCACAGTCAGCAGCTTCAGCAGCTGAAGCACTTAGAGCTGAGCACTTGGAGAATCCCAGCTTGAGCCTGCAAACTGCTTGACACTATGTTAGCCGTGACACTCTTCCATTTTTAAAAAGGATGATGAGATGGCCATGGTGTGATAACTTTGTCATCTACAAGTCTGCAGGGCACCTCCTTGCCTTTCCACTGGCGCTTTTGGGTTAGCAGCAGAATATCTGACTAGTGGAATCTCTTTGCTCCTTCCACACAGCAACAAACATTGGAAATAGCTGTTCATCTTACCAGTACTTTGTCTAGTACTCCCTGACTGGGAGTGATACTGAATTACTTCATACAGTACTGAACACTTTTAAATTTGCCTTCTTACATTTTGAACATCTTAAGACTAAGTCTTAATATTTGTGCTCCATACAATATTTCCAGGTTACAAAAGAACTTGCAGTGTAAGTAGCTACAGCATTTTTTCTTATATATGCCTGGTAAACATAGCTACACATAAAAACTAAAGATAAGCAAGAGGAAAATTTGTGCAAGTCCCTTGTCTATGCTTACAATAATTTAAGCTACTGGGTAATTCAAACTTTTTGGACTTCAGATAAAATGTATGAGGTGTTATAATCTAAATGACTACTAATAAATTACCTAGGAAACCCAGGAGATCACAACAAATGTTAAGAGATTTTGCATCTGCGTTCATCGTGGAGTTAAAGTTCTAGGTTGGATCACAAATTAAAAAGGCTGTTACGCAGCATAAATAGAAATGTGTCCTTTTGCTGGATCAGTCAGCCTCACAAGACTTGTAACGTTTAGAGCATCTTTGAATACTTCACAGGATTTTATTTTAGTCCTCCAATTACAGAAACCATGGTAGCCTGCCCATTTGACAACTACTTTTAAAGCTGTATCCTCTACAAAGTGTTATTCAACAGAGCAGAGATCAGACAAAACACACCTAAGGGACATACATCAGAAAGCGTTTTCATTGAAGGTCATCCTTTGACACTTCCCTGAACCATAACAAAATCAACTTCCCTTTGCTGTTCTCACTGAAATCGGCACATGATTAGCTGTGTCCTAAAGCAATTTCCAGACAGATGACCTGATCAGCTGCTCTTTTCATGTGTCCTGGAGGGATTTACGTCCTCGCTTCGCGCAGTCACAGCGCGGGCTGCAGAAGCGGCACCCGTGCTCGGAGGAGGACCGGCAGCCACAGGCTCCAGGGCACTTGCTGGCTGGGAGCAAAGCCTGGCAGGGGCAGATGCCATCTAGAAACCAAGCCGCTTTCTCATGAACTGCTCCCAGCAAGAACAACTTAAAATACCAGAAGCTAAGTAAGTGCTCTCTTTAGCATAAGATATATTTCATTCTTAGAGCGGATCTTTTTGCTCCTCTGAAAGGATTTTATTTACCTTCCTCTGCTTACTCAGTGAAATTCTTTCTTAGATGTATAAAAGGTACAGTCACAAAGATGTGTGTGACAAACAGTTCAAAGGCAGAATAGTGTCAGAAAATAAGTATTAGTATTTTGAGAAGCTTTCAGGGGCTTTTTTGCTTTGACATCACTGTGTAATTTAGGGTGTTACAACATCTACCATTACACATTTGGGTAAAATGCCAACACGGGGGAGCAGCTAGTTTTCCCTCTCCTTTCTTCCGGCTTCCGCGTTACACCTGGTTTTCTGTTTGGACTTTTTGATGGCAGTGTTCTTCCCTTCACCTGCGCACGCCATAGGAATGCAACTGTTTGCTCATAAAAGTGCTGTTATTACAGATAGCAGAATAACAGATATAGCTATAATTCTCTATTATTTTCAGAAAAACAGTAGGCTTAAAGATTTACATTTTCCCTGAAGCGAGACACACAGCGGCTTGCTGTATTCATGCCCAAACGTACATCAACTGCAGCTTTCTTCTTGCAATAGCCTGAGCAGATTGTAAAGGCATCAAACGAGTGCATCAATGGAGAAAAAAAGAGAGAGAGAAAAAAAAAGTGGCTTCTAACCTGTAAGATGGCAAAAAAATAGCTGTTTTCTAAATAATAAAAAAAAAAAACAGTTGGGGGAGGTTGGATGCAGTAAGTGATTGCTCACAGTGTGTGGGCTGTCCTGGGGCTCTGCTGGTTCCTACCCTGGACCTGGCCCGGCCGCAGCGGATGGCCCTGGGGCCACTCCCAGCCCCCCAGGTCAGGAACTTTGCTCTTCCTCCCAGGGGAAAACAGGACATTTGAGGCAATGCGAGTAGCTAAAGAAACCAGGCCAGGAAAGCAGACGGGAAAAGCTGCCTGTAAACGAGGCGGGCCCACAGCCCCTCTTGGCACATCTCTCTCTTGCTGGTTATTCAGTCATTAAACATGCTCTAGTGAATGGAAGAAGGAAAAAAAAAAAAAGCCAGAGAACGGGTAATATATTCTTTGTCATGTCTTATAATCAGTTGCCATCAGTTCTGAAATCGGAATCTAAACTGCAATAAGACAGCTTGCTGCTCTAAGCGTGCCTATCATTTATCTCAGCAGTTTTATGTCGCGCGTCTCTGGGAAGCATTTTATGGGGCATGCCGAGGTGCCGGCGTTTTGAGCTAACGTCTTCATACCTTGGTGTGATTTCTCCAGGGATCTTTTCGAGGCTGCTTGGTCAGTATTAGGAAGGAAGTAATAATTGTGTTCAGCTTCCATGGACTACAAAAAATGGCTTCCTTTAGTTATTACACCAAGATAGACAGGAAAAATAGTTCATGTTTATTTTCAGAGGAGATGGTTACTACCAGACTTGCTTTACTGCAACCACCAGCATTTAAGGAAGAAATTGAGATGCCATTATCAGAAGTTGCTCAAGTGGTCTCATCTGTTCCCATTTGGTTCTGAAGGTCCCCTCAAAGAGCAGAGTGGCTGTCGGTAATTTGTCACTTTGCACTACAGAAAGGCCACGCCTGAGATATTGCTCACTCCACTCAGCTCACAGGAATGAGACTTGGATCACCAGGAATGAAGGATAGCTCCCTCTTGGCCATGATCTGAAGGTCTCCACAAAACCTGCCTACACGTATGCAAACATACAGTTTGATTCAGTCACAGCTCTCCTCCTTGACTAACTGTGCAGAGGTAGTTAAGTCTGCAACGAAAGCGAGCTATTTGTGAACAGGCACGGGGACAACACATCTTGCTTTTGTCTTTCTTTGCCATTAAGAAGTGACTTTGTAAAATCCCAAGATAAACAAGAGCTCATTCTCTGGATGAAGGGAAGGGCCCATTAAGAAAGCAGAGAGACCATATGGTTGGAATACACATTGGGAATTGCATCCATCATGTAAAAGACAGAGTTTAAGGGCAAGCAGAACTAGGATAGACATCAACAAAAAGAAGGAAGGAGAGCAAAACTAGTAAGATGCCATGCAAAACCTTCAGCCTAACTGAAGAGAGCAGCAGCTAACTTGCCATAGTAATACTTGATTTTTGAACCCTGTGAGGTAAAAACGAGGCCAAAAGGCTGGACAATGAGCCCTGTAAGTGACTTTGGTTTTAGATATTCTAGATTTATTGCCAGAGCAATACAATGCTCTACAATGCAATACAGTGACAATTTACTGTCATCTTTAGAGTCTCTGAGACTCTCTTCTTCTAGCTCCAACCTGATCTCTGCTCCAGAGCAGGAGGCCACTTTTCCAGGGATGGGTGGCAGGGACAATTTCCATGACCTGCAACCCCCCTGGGACAAACCAGCCACCTTGCAGCCGTGCTGCTGCCATCTAAGGCGCCCTGTAATTAAAGGGCTAGAAATCATCACTTCATTATCATTAATGAGGTCATCTCTTCTGCTGTGTCAGTGNAAACCAGCCACCTTGCAGCCGTGCTGCTGCCATCTAAGGCGCCCTGTAATTAAAGGGCTAGAAATCGGTCTATCATTAATGAGGTCATCTCTTCTGCCGTGTCAGTGGCCTTGACATTTCCCAGAACTTGTAACCCTGCAAGGTGCTAGTCAAGAGGACTCAGTGATTCATTTTCCTCACCTGGAGACTAGCTGAAATATATACAGCTTCTTTATCTAGAATAGCTAACTGTTGGGAATTCGTTCCTAAAAAGGAGGAGAAAGGATATTTATTGGAACTGGCAGTTGCAGAAAGAGACAAAGCAGCTGATTTGGGAGGAAAAGAAAATCAGAGTTATTGACTGTGTCTGTCACTGCAGTTAGCTTTTATTTGTGGAGCTTCTAGAGAGGGTCCAGCATAGGGCAACAAAGATGATTAAGGGACTGGAGCATCTATCTTATGAGGAAAGACTAAGCGAGCTGGGCCTGTTTAGTTTAGAGAACAGCAGACTGAGAGGAGATCTGATCAACGTGTACAAATACTTGAGAGGAGGATATAAAGAAGATGGGGCCAAACTCTTCTCCATGGTGGCCCATGACAGGACAAGGGCTAATGTGTACAAGTTGAAACACAGGAAGTTTCATCTCCACGTGAGCAAGAACTTCTTTCCTGTGAGGGTGACAGAGCCCTGGCACAGGCTGCCCAGGGACGTTGTGGAGTCTCCTTCTCTGGAGATCTTCAGACCCTGCCTGGATGTGACCCTGTGCCCCGTGCTCTGGGTGTCCCTGCTGGAGCAGGCGGGTTGGACTAGATGATCCCTAAAAGCCCCTTCCAACCTCAACCATTCTGGGATTCTGCGATTCTGTGATCATCACTGAGTGGACTCATTACATGTGCAGCATACTTGCTTACAGGATTATGAATTACTATATCAATAGGCCTTATATTTTTTTACAAAGTTCCTACACAAAATCTCTGTAATTATAGTCCAAAAGCTTTATACATTCTACTCACCTCTCATAAGGTGAATATTGACATAAAACTGTTAGCTTTGTAGCTTGAATTGCAATCCTTAATTTTACCCCACAGGGAACTCCCCGGTGAGACAGTATCCTAGCTATAGATCTTAAAGTCCCATAGAAAACAAACTATCTGTAGCCAAATTAAGGATTTTTCTTGATAAACTTTCACCTTTTTAGTTTTGTTCAGTAAGTCTATGATTTAACTTTTCTAATCATATGAAATAGTGCAATGAATTCCACTAGTTTCTGCAAACACATTTCAGTCTGTGTTGCCCCCTGACTGGCTCCTATTCACTGTTCACTTGAAAGGACTATTAGTCACTTCTGTCTCGGAATGGTTTATACAGGGGGATTTGTTTTTAGTTACATTATTTTCAAATGTATAATAATAATTTCTTGATAACTCCGTTCTGCAAGCTTCTCAATGGGCACAAAAGCCACTTCACTGTGCCAATATATTTTCATTGCTCTTCAAAATACTTGTTCTTTCAGAAACATTCCTATGGCCACAGATTTATTTGGTGAATTGCTTGCAAGTAAGGAAAAAAAGTGGGTATCAACAAAGTATCCAGTAATTTTTCTTCTCAAGAATGTATTACTGAATAACTGTCATTTGTAGCTTTACAGTTGTGCCCTATAGTATCAGGAGATTCTGACTAAATTCTCATGGTTATTGACATTATAGAAAAGGTGCTTCAACATTTCACATGGGTTTTAAGTTGCATTATGACTTGCATACCTATTCTGGCTGAACTATTATGCAGGCTTAAAGAGATGTAAGAGCCTTAGTAAAAAAAAAAAAAAAAAGTAGGGTGTTGAAAGTCCTCACCATGGGTATGTAATTTGTGTCCTCATGATATAAGTTACATAACAAAAAACACCCTTAACATCTCAAGGCAGGTTTCTCAGTTCATTGGAAGACCAGTCCAGAAATCCAGTTTCCTTCATCTTCATCTGCTCCCCGAGATCAGAGAACAGCAAAAGAAAGAAGGAAATCTGCTCACGGGGAAGCCAAACTCCAGGACAGTTCTCCCATTTTCAAAAATGAATAACTCCAACTTCCTTTGTATTTCAATCTACTTAAATCACTGCTTCTATTACTCTTCCCCGTCTCAGACAAGAAATAAAGGTTATGTTAAGGGCATATTATCTTCATATTCAAATATTATCTGAAACTTTTTCTTCTAGGATTTCTCTTTACTTATTTGCCTACCTCTCCCGCATAGGATTATGGTTAAATAGTTTGTCTGCCTCCAGACTCACTCTAACCATATACTTCTGCATTTTCTCCTGGGAGAAGTTCTGTACTAGAACAGAACTTGTTATTATATCCATATCTAGGTATAATTTTGTCTATAAAAGACCTTTCTACCTGGCAAGGAACACAGGTAACACATACATATTGAAATTTCCAGGATTAATTTTAAATAAAAGTTATTGCTAACAAATTTTACTGCCTTTGTATTATCTTACTGTTTTCTCTGGGGTTATTTTCCTTTTTCTTGGCAGAATGTTCTTATATTCCTTGGGAAATTAGAAAGAGAACTTCAGAACTCGGTTCCTTATTACTCTATTTGCTTTACGTAACCACTTTTTTAGAAAAAGGTAAAAGTTACCGGTCTTGATTTCCAGATGCTTACCAATAATACTATCATCTCATGTTTTAGGTTACATGATCTGCAGCCAAAGACTCGGGATGTATCAGAACGGCACATGCCTAATAATATGAAAAGCTTATTCTCCTGCATACAAAAAAATGAACCAGCTAATCAGTTGCACTGTAGATTTCAGAATGAGATCGTAATTGGAAGCACTTCTCCTCAGTCTCCTGATGGTTCAGGAGAACAAATGTGCAAAGAACAGGGATAGAATAAATACATACTGCTATACTGCTTCCTTAAAAATACCATTTAAAAAAAATGTAGTGTAAAAACAGAATGATTTCCAGTTTATTTCCTGATTGTGAAAATGTTGCACGTGTATGGCAAAAATTTAACTGCCTCTACGTTACTTTAATTTTATGCTGGAGTTCATTCTTCCAGAACAGCTTGATAAGTTGATTGTTTGTGTCATAAAAAAAATGATAACTTGTAGCACATCAATCTTGCTGTAACACAAAGATTTAACCAAAAGGTGTTGAGTTCTAAATGTCTCTACACGTCAAAAAAATCTTACTAACGGGTATTAGTCATATTATTTACAAATTTCCTTATAACTGACTCATATACACACTATTTTTCTTTTATTGAACATGTTAAAAAAGGCTATATATGACTTTTTAAAGTCAATATTAAAGTTTTTTTCTCAAGCTATGAAAAATGCAATCCATTTCTCTTCAGGAATTATTACTGGGCAAGCTGCTGGACCCTGGTATAGTTCTTCAGTGCAGTAAATATTGTTGATATAATTTCACTGACATATGGATCAGAATAATACAGATAGTTCATAGCCAATTGTTTGAAATACATTTGAGTGTGAGCATTTGAGAGGAGTGGGAAATAAAACAAGAGCTTGTAAAATTTCCTGCCTGTATCTAGACCAGGAAAGGAAGAGTGATTGAAAACATACAATGAAGTTTATAGTAGGGAAAAGATTGCTATCTTACACAAGGTCAAATGTGCAAAGGAAAATTTATCATTCTTTATTTGAATGAAGTATAAGTATTGATTAGATTTAATATAAGAGCCTAAATCATTTCTAAAATTATGAGGTTGTATTATCTATTAAACATTCACCCAAGCATCAGAATAATATAGTGACCAAGAGATGGTGTTGTATATAAATTGGAACAAACAGAGAATTACAAGTAGCCTTCTTGCAGTGTAATCAATCAAAGACAGTTGCACTTAAAGTTATGTGTGTGGATGAGTACTGACAGGATTCATTACTAGCACAGACGCAAAAAAAAAAAAAAAAAAAAAGAGAGAGAGAGAGAGAGAAATAGCCATTTCCCACTAAAGTGCCCATCTTTGCAGTTGTTGGTTCCCTTCTTGAAGAACAGTTGACTCTCTCAGACTCATACGGTGACCCTCCAACATTTCTAAACCTTAAGACCTTGGAGAAGGAGGCAAAGCCTTATTCATCAACTCTCTGAATCTGCATATTACTATTCTCATGTCCAAGATGTTATGTCCATCTATTCTTAATTAATATCAGTTAGCTACTCCATTATGGCGCAGCAGTGTTCTCTAAAGGCCAGTAACTGATAAAAATAACTCATGCCCAGCAAAAAGAAGAGTCAAAAGGTTTTTTAAGAGGTGAAAGCAGGAATGATGTTATCACCATTGACCATACTAATAAGTACATTTTTAAGGTCCAGCACTTTCCAAACTGCATGATGTTTCCCTTTGTGGATCAAGGAAGCACAACAGTTACCCTCATACCAAAGTGGAGAAAAATATGAGAGAAAAAAAAAAAAAAAGAAAAAAGAAAAAAGAAAGAAAGAATATGCCATTCATTTATATGTCAATTGCAGTCAAGACATTATGAGTAGCCATGAAAATAACAGCTCGTTTAGCAGGGTGGAACTGAGTGAAAACACTTCCCTCGAAGGTCATGCAATCAACATCAGAGATAGTTGTTATCCTAAGGGCATCATAAGATACCCATCAAAATTAACATAAAATACATCCGTGCAATGGCCGTTAAATAAGACCACAAGCAAAGCAAAATTTTGCTCCCTAATTACCACTAGCTTTTCTAGTTCAGCCACATCAACTTACCTGATATCCCATTTTATCTACCATTGCTTGCAGAAGGGAATCTCATTTCTGACCAAGTAGTTGGTATCTTAAAATACTAACATAATGCAGACACAGCTACTGCAAGTTTTTTTGTTTTTGTTTCTTTTCTGTCAAATAAACAGTGCTTCAAATGAGATATCCATTATAAATATGCTGTATGTAATAAAGAGTTACATGCTTGTACCTGGCAAAACAGGACCAGACACTCAGTTTGGAAGGAAATCTGGAATGCAATAATTCCAAAGTCAAACTGTAGTTTTAGGTTTATTTCCATGAAAAGGAAGTGCTGGTCTTTGAAATGTGGTTTTCTAGCTGATTGCCTAAACATACAGAAGACCAAAATGCATAAACAATGTGCTTACCTTTCTAATAAGAAATATGAATTTGGATGCTTCTTCCATGCCTTCACTTTAAGCTGCTGCAGTTCTTTGCTTTTGGATTTTGTTTTCCTGCAGGGTTGCTGAATTAGACACAGAGAGGAAAGGATTTTCAACATAGACTGCTTCAAATGCTTCAAATGTAAAGATCACCACTATGTTAAAAATGGACCATTTTTTTTTCCATGTTTTACAAAACGTGTCAGTAGTTTCAAAACCACATTAGTCATTTGGAATTTTAAGTCTCATGGAAATGCTCAAGTTCCTCAATGAATATTTGTTCTTTACCTAGACAAAACACGAGTTTTGTTTTCTTTAATACTTTGTCGTCTACTTTACAAGGAATTTGATAAGCGTGATGTTGTTATTAGAGACTGAATCAACTAATTAATGAGGCTATTTATCTCACGCTTCTAGTGAAGGAGTAACATGGGAGTATGCAAATTGTCACGGTGTTTTGGAGACTACAGCAGCCTTGTACACACAGCATGAGGATTAAAAAAAAAAATCACTTTTAATTACTTCCTCACCTGCCATTGCTGTCACCTTCTATGGATACAAAAAATGAGTAAAGAAAGATGAACTCAGAAAAGCAAACTAAAGCTTAATTATGAAAGTCTTTTTGTTTTCTTCTGAATAGGCCCATGCACGTATCCTGTCTCTAGGATACACCAGCCATGCTATTCCCTTCTTCTGCTAATTAGAGACACCAAATTCCCTGAATAGAGTGTTTGAGGTATGTTCTCTAGCATTTATTTTTAAAATAAAATGACAGTCATGTTTATAACCCAGAAGTAATAAGTATTCATGTAAACACAGCCTCTTCGCACATAGCCACATTAATCAAATTGACATTTCACACCTTTTCAAAACTAGAACTAACTGTTCCAAGACAAAAGTCTGGGATATGGCACCAATAAGTTACAGGTGGAGCTAAGATAAGAACTCTTTTCAGCCATCACTGAAAGGGGTTATGGAGGCCTGAGAGATGTGATGTTTAATAATTGTATCTGAATACAACAGAAATAATGAAATCTTGAAAGTGTCACAGATAAGCAGGCTGATAGCATGCTACCCAAGCAGGATGCCTGTAAACCATCAAAGAACTAATGAAAATCTACCATACCTGTGGTAAGATATGGGAAGGATGTACAAACTCAGAAATATCTAACTTTAGTATCTAGAGATGCATATCACAAACAGAATGACTGGAATTTTCAACATCCTTAGCATACGGATAAATAACCAATTTAAAATTGCATAACAGAAGATAATAACCAACAGGAGAATGCAAAATTCATATACCATATTGCTCTAGTAAAAACCTGCATGATAAATTCATTATAAAGTAGAGCTTTGTAGCTTCGTAGGGTTGAGTCAGGCTTGGAGTAGCCAATAGTTACCATAGTTGCATATTGAAATATCATCAGTGAGTTGAGCCCTTGGAGTATTTGGAATACCCCCAGCAAATGCTCCCGCAACATGCATGTGGAAGAACCTTAGCTGAGCTCTCAGAAGAGGTGCTGGTACCTAATCTCAGTACTGTCTCATCCACCCTCTCAGGGTGACTCCACCCTGAAGTTTGCATGAATACTGCTTGCACTATCAGATTAATTTATCCTTGAAACAACTACAAGATATGGAAAAAAGACAAGCCTTCCCTGTCTTTGGCCTCATCTCACACAAAAAAAAAAAAAAGGGAAGGAGGGAGGGAGGAAGGATAAACATAAAATGGTGATTGGGTGTTATGTGGAAGGTGGAGAAAATATTGCACCACGTTTTCATGATTCCCTTCTCAGCTTCTGTTTAACTACTTGACAAATAGTAAGGGGGATCAGCATGAGGATTACAGAATGAAAATCTTTTTCACCTTATCTGGAGAGGCTATTAAAAATGGCTTACTTGTGCCTGAACACCATGCCAGCTCTCAGAATAACGTGAAGACTGGCAACCTGACACTGGCATGATTTTAGCCAGACAGAGGCAGAAATTTGCATGCAGCTGAGTATCACACCTAACAAAAGTATTGTGACTAATACCAAACAGGCCCAAAGAAAATAGTTCAAAAAACCTTAAAAAACAGCAGAAAAAATATTTGAAGCAAGGTGATGAAAAAATTACTCCTATTGGAGGACTGACCTGGAGGAAATTATGCCCTCCATTTGCCTTAGCAGAACACGTAGAAGCCCACTTTCGTACCCAAGGCCTCTGCAAACCCACAAGGAAATATAGCAACAAGAATTACAGGAATACTTTCCTCAAACAGCCCACCAAAAGTCCTGCAGTGCGAGTGACTGCAGTGGTAATAGGAGTGTTTCATCTTAGAGACCCGTGGCAGAGGCAGGGCGAGCACACTCGCACAGAAGCGGCGAGCGCAGATAATTACTTCCCCATGAATAAGGTAGTTCACATACACCCGCCGTGTGAATGCGCACGTGGACTAGGCAGAAAAGTAGCTTGAGAGCTCCTCAGCATCAGGTGGCAGTGCTGTGGACAAGATAAATATGCATGAAGGTTATTTCTGGTTTTCAAACCATTTTTCTCAAAACCTTTAGTCACAGAAATGCAAAATGGAAGCAGCACAAGGACTGTGGCCGGCCACGCTGGCTGGGGGAACGTAGTCTACAGGCAAAGCCTCTGGCTATAGGGCCTGGTAGAACTGCCAGGTCAGCAAAGGTGCACAGGTCTCGGAAGAGTATGTACAGTAAAACCACTAAAAGAAAAGAGTATTCACTGAGTCTACAGACTAGAATTATTAGTAAAGGGCCTGAATCCTAGTGCCACAGTCCATTTCAGTCACTTACTCTCAGGTAGCTTACACTGCCTCTGCTATGAGTTCTGAGTGTGAGATAAGAAATTGGTAAAAAAAACTCTAGAAAAACTCTAGAGCTTCTTATGTGAGGTTAATTACAAAATTGTAACGGGTCTTTTAAGTCAATTCTTGCAAAAAGTATCATAAATCAGAAGTTTTATTTTTATAATAGAAAAGGAAGAAATTCAGAGAATCCGGTACATTTCTTTAGAAAGAAGGAAGGAAAAAAAAAAAAAAGCTCCTAAAGCAGAGTGCGCATTTTTTGCCCAAGTAAATAAGAAAGAAAAGTATTAGCTATCTGCTGCATTCAAACTACAGAGTAGTTTGTTACATTCTCCACCAAACTGCTACACTGTAAGTGCAGTTTACATGGGCCGAAGGAACGTGCCCTCCGTGAGAAGCTAAGAAAGCACAAACTCAATGTCTCTCAAATACCAGTAATACTCTTGCTGGACACATTATATGTAGAAATGTCTGTAAATGTGTAGAATATTAGACCTGAATAGTATCACCCTTCACATAACAGAGCTAAGCTGCCTGGGATCAGCTCTTCAATTGAAGAAAATCGCCCAGGAACTGTTTTGCAACATATAATTTGCATAACCAAGAGATGGCAGCACTCCATCAACCATCGCCCCCAGCATTTATGTGAAAACGACTGCGTCTCTGAGCACGTACCTCAGCGTATGAACAGCGAGGCTGGGAGCAGAATAACACAGCTAATGGAAAAAGAAAAAAAAAAAAAAAAAAAAAAAAACCCAGATTATTCTCCTGTTGCTTTACAGCAGTCAGTAAAGATGAAATTCATTTACCAGAAATTTCAATTATTTTTATACAGTCTATATTAAGGAAGGACACAGCAAATAGCTTTTTTTAATTTGTGCATCTTACAGATGTGTCTTCTCAAAGCATGTTCCTTAAAAAGCAACACGGCCTAACCCCCCTTCTGCTAAAACATAAGAAACATATATCAAATAACTACATTTGCATTCTTTCGGATCTTTCTAGGCAGCTGGAAAAGTTAATCTTTCTCCTGCTACCTTCATTGATGTTATAGTTCATTTAATACAGTATACAAGGAGAATCAGATTGTTTTCATAAAAAATACTGGGCAAAGCTTGATTTCTTTAATGTGATATTCTTCCAGCAGGCTTTCTAGAACTTTTCCAACAATACCAACATCTCTGTCTCTCCTGGAAATGTACACTCCCTATTGCATCTATTCCCGATATTTGTAGTTGTACAAAAGATCTTTCTCAGAAGATCAGCAGGTGGATTCAGCTCCTTCTCACACAACTTAAGAAACACTATGCAGCATAAGCATTCTGAGAAAAACTACTCAGTATTTCAACAAAATGTATTAAGTGTTGATGATAAGCTAGCACCTGGAAGAGCAAATATACACACATATATATATCTTGTATAAAAATAACATGATAAATAACATGATGCATATATCTTGAATTACAGTGATGGGACTACATTAGACTACAGCTGTCATGAGAACAAGTCTCTAACTCATCATCTCTTCTAAAGCATAAGGCTTTAGCATCCACTTTCTCCTCTTTCTCGCACAAATTAATTTTGTTGCCTATAATGAGCACCACTGTAACCAGAGGCATGCCAGAGGCACTGTCCATATTAGCTAGATCAAAATACTCAAAATAATTGAACAACTTCTTCAAAACACAGATAGGTAGCTAGTTTTTTTTCTGACTCTATTTTTATCCAAGGGACTGGCATCCCCCCATATTATTATTTTCAGAGGGTGACGAATTAAATCTCATATAAATTGCCAGGAACACATAAGAGTATGTGTCTTAAATTAGGATTAACTGAACAGAAACAGTCTTACGCAAACATGGTCTCAAAGACCAGACAAAACTAAAGATCATTTCCAGGGACAAACAAAATTTTCTTCTTTTCTCTCTGAGATGATCGCCTCTGACAGAGTTATTCTTCCACCCACACTCTGACATGGTTGTATCAGAATCAATAATCTGTTTATTGATAAATGAACAATTTTTATTCAACTGTAGATTTCTACTTCTTTCAGATGTACTTAGTATTCCTTTTAAGTATTCCTTTTCTTCACCAGATAAAAAAACTTTAGATAATACTTTGAAGATAATTCCCAAACCCTGCTGCAGATAATTCCCATATCAAGCTGAAAGCACAACAGATAACTAAAATACAAAACATTTTAAGTTGTAACTTAGGAAAGAGAGAGAACAGCTCACTTCATTTCTTCCCAACTCAGTGACCTCCAGGCTGCTCTGAAACACGTCCTTTCTCTACCTCCTCTTCCTCTAGTTTGTACTTCCCACTCTGTAATTCTGCTTTGGACTTCTCACCTGCTTCATAGGCCCAGGCTGTCCCACCACTCTGTTCGCCACCAGGAACTGGCCAGGCTTTCTTCCATTTCCTCTGACAAAGAATTGAGTTACCCAGTCCTAATGCATCTGTTTTTGCTATGTTTTTATAAGAAAAAATCTAAACCCTCTTTTACATGACTTAGGGAATGATTTCATTATTTTTTATAAAAGAAGGTATGAAAACAAGCTGAGCTACTCAATAGCTATCTGTTGGACTGAAACTTAATATATCTCTTTTACAAATAAATTGATGGTATCTTATAAGTCATATTCCACCAGTTTTATTCAAAAGAGCAAAATCCTCTTACAAGGACCATTTGTAAGCAATATTTATTGTATCTAATCACTTTTTCCACCAGTTTTGCTCCATCCTGAATTTATTCTGGAGACTAGTAAGGTTATCCCTGAGGTTCAAGAGATTTCACTTCCTGTTAATTCATGTCTTACTGAGAAAAAGATATATAAAATAGGGACTTTTTTCTCTTTCAGTAAATCTAATCTTTGAGTGTGTTTCGATTCTACCACAAATCATTTCCTAAATGAAACTTTAAAAAAAAGCCTGAGGAAAAAAAGGCAGGACCACATCAGAGAGTTCAGATACAGATTTTCCAGAACTGTGAGTTCAGATTTAAATTTTTAGCTTGAACCTCCACAGTGCTTCTGTCACATCTCATTCACGCTACTGACTAGCGTCCTTTGATGTCTCTGAAGTTATTCTGATTTATGACAGCTTGAACACCATCATGAGTTTCAGAGCACTATTTGATGAAATTTAAGACCAGTGTAACCTCAAATCAGTAGGAATGCACATGCTTACTGCTGAGCACAGGTACAGACTTTTGCTTAGTCAAGAACTAAGTGAAGAGATAAGGAGATATTTTGATTGTTTTTTAGGTGGAGATTGTTTCATGATTCTTATCCATGCTAAGGAAAGTGCTTTCCTGAAAGATATTCTAGTACAAATTCCAAATTTTGGACTCCACCGAAAAGTAAATATACAGCATATGTCTAGAGTATAGCTGGATGATGTTTTAAGGCAGTGTGGCCTATCAATAGTCTTTTGTTGAAATCTTAATTTTGGTGATAACTTCAGGGGGAGGGACAGAAATTAGCTGTAGCTTTTTCCTCATCTAAACTAAACTGTAGGAAATTTAGGCAAGCTCAAGTAATTGTCACATTTTTCTTCCATCCTGCTTTTATAGCAATAGTCAAGAGAATATGCCATGGGAAGGCCTTGTAGTTGATTCAATTCCTAAACCAGGTCTAACTGAAATAAGTAGAGCCCTGCAAAGCTTCTCGGATTAGCTGCAAAGTGATTTCTCAGTTTGAAAGTGACTGTCCATTAGAGAGTATAACCATGTCTAGAATTATCTGCTCCAGCACTAATACCTATGTCTCATCTCTTCTATCTTTTAACACTATTTGACTAAAAATTTTAAATTTGCACTCCTGACTACCACTTAAATCCTGCATTTCATTATCTACTAACGCAACATTTACCTTAACCTTCAATGCTAGAGATACCTACTGGCAGACACCACCACAAGGCAAGTTCTTTCAATGTAAAGCAGGTTTTTTTCTCTCTCTCTCTTTCTCTCTCTCTCTCTCAAGAAGAAGGAACATTTCTCCCAGGGCAGACACACTCGTTTCAGTACGGGCACACAGGAAACGCCTGCACGCAAGCGCGGTGGAGCGCTCCGGGGCTGTCGCCACAGCCGAAGCGGAAGCCACCCACTGCCGAGGAAGGGCTCAGTGCAACGCATCTTTGTGGAGCTCCAGGTATTGCTGCTGCTGCTAAACAACTCTCTCCTGGTTAACGAAGCTCCCCCGCCGAGTCCTCGGGCTCACTTTATGCGTGATTTAACATTTCATAGATAAGCTGGGCAGCCCACTCTGCCCTGAGTAATGAGTCAGATCTTCCTAAACACTCCGTTGAAGTTTGTTTACAACAATGTCACTTGCTACATTGGGGGTGGTATCTGCGTTTCCTTTTTTTATATTTTTTGAGCAAACACAACTGACAAAACTGTCAACTCTTTTTATTGTTTTCAACTTATATAAACAGAATTAAGCTGCGGGGAGTCTATTAATAAAGGCCTATACAACAAAACCATTGACAATCTTCAAGGCATGTTTTAATCTCCCAGAAAAATCAATTTTATTTAGAATAAACTAGCAGAGAATGGAAATTACTCCAGGGAATTAGTCTTTAAAGTATGATGGAGAAATATAGATTTTTTTTTCTCTACAGGATTATGATGCTGCAGCGCATATAAAATGTGCCATAACAATTGCACAGAAATTTCTTTAAGATATTCCAGACTTATTAACCCTACAGCCTCTGAGAAATAAGTATTTCTGATGAAAACAAGATAAGCAAAATTAGAGAAACAAATACCTGGAAGAAAAAAAGTCTTACTTAATATGTTCCTTAGCATTAATGAACCCTTCTGCAAAATCCCAGGAGGTCAAAACACATTCTGCGTGTACACTGCAGTGCTGCAGAACTAACCTTCTGCCCTTGCTTTCCATATCTATGCCCTCTCCAAGCAGGCACAAGGGCGCGGAGGCAAAGGGTGCAGGCGGAGGCGCACGAGCCAAGTGCCTCACGCCGCAGGCTGCGCCTTCACAAGGCGCCCCGGAACGCGGGTTCTGCTGTTGGCTCTACCCTGGTGCGCTGCAGCTCAGCGCCTCTTCATCAGCTGCCACAGCGAGGATGAAGCTGTTGGTACAGAGCACAGAATTGGATGCTTTAGCACTCCAGTGAAGACACTATTGGTTTTTGTTTGTTTAATATCGCAACCTTTACAGCTCAAAAAAACATAATGACTGCAAACTCTGACTCTGTATATCCACTTGTTAACAGAAACACTATTTCATTTTTTTATCCTTGGCTTATATTTCTTTTAGCCAGATAAGTGAAATCTGAAATTTGTGATTATTGTTCCTATCGCAACATTTTAAAAGAGTCTTTTGATGCACTGAGGAACGAACTACACAAAGGCACCCAGTTTTTGCATCTGCTTGCAAAGTCACTCCTCAATACTTTTTTTTTTTTTTTTTTTAACTTTCTACGTTCCATAATCTTCAACAAAATCAGTTCAGGCATTGTCCTATCACTTCCTTAAGGAATACAACCAGCCGGAGAAATTACAGAGCCACCAGTTAGGCAAGAAAGAAGCCATACATGGTTAGAAGAAATACATAGTGCCTATCTGAGTTCACTCACTTCTCCATGGACATTTATCCTGCTTTCTTTATACAAAGACATAACCTAACCCCCCTGCCTGAACTGCTCGTGACTCTAAGGGATTGCTTCTTAGCAGTCACAGCCATTTGGGGCAGAACAGCATCTCAGGTCAGAAAACAGAAAAGTTCAGATCCAGAGCTGACCTGAATTTTATAACTTTCTTTTCTTAAATTCACAAATATTCATGAATATTTAACAGTTAAAATTTTACTGCTACTGCACATTTCTATTGTACCAAAAAAAAATTATTATGCTTGATTTTGATTTTGCTCCAAAGTAGACATGTTCTGTTTTGTAGAGAAATTCCTTTTTCTAGCAGAACTAAGTAGCTCTCACCTCAGTGTTACCCTACCACTAACCTGACAGGAGAGCCGGTCTTGGCACAAATGACCTAGACCAGACTAACCCGCTGCTGACGCAGCTGTGGCTTACGCGGCTTTGAACTCCCCCTCACCCAGGCGCAGCAGAGGAGGCTGCGACAGTTCGAGCAGTGCCGCTCTCCTTGCGGGAGAGGCACGTGCACTTGTCATCAAAGCGCCTGCAAGACTGAGCTTGCGGGCATGGACGCAGACGTGCAGATCCGGGCGGCAGTTAGCGCTTCTTCCGCACACCTACGAAGCCGCACGTCAGGGACTCTGCTAACGCTGCACCCTGCGGTGTCCTGGCCCCACCGCCTGCTTTCCCCCTCCTTTGTCCCAATTCCCCTATTCTTCCTAGTAGGAAATAACAAGGCGGACAACAGCAACGTCTCTTTTCCTTGTTGGTAAACACGCGCTGGGCACATCTGCGGTGACGATGATAAGGCAGAGCCCGCCTTGCAAATGGGAAAAGCAGAGCAGCAGTTTATATAATAGCCCCAAGACAAGAAAAGGGACCCACGCAGCAGAGCCGCGAGCCCGGCTCTTGCTGCATTGTGTTAACAGGATTCGCATTGTGTTTATATTTAGAGACATGGGAAACTCTGTTGACCGTGCTACCCATTGTTTCTTAACCTCAAACAACCTATATAATACGTTGTCCAGTAAGCAGCTTGAATACAGCCCCTAATCAAGGTGGCTGAACAAGATACAGGAAAGTAAAGCTCAGTGCTTCCTCCTTGTTTGGGAAAAAACAAACAGGACGGTTCCCTCTTCAACTCACCTCTTTATGGAAAAGAGTGTTTCTTGTTGTTACTTCTTTCCTTACAAGCTCGCAGAAGAGGTTGGCTCTTTGAGGTACCTGCTTGGTGTTCTCATGATTCTCGCTGCCAGCAGAGGGGTATAAAAACCTCAGCAACTTGTTTCCCACCTGAGAAGCTTTTTGCTTGGTTGTTTTTGTTTTTTGTTTTTTTGTCCATTATGAGGACATGTCTTCTACAGAAAACTGTGTTTAAAACTGACTGAAAGCTGACGTGACAGACAGCCCTGACTGCGTGGCCGCTCATCAGTAAGATGCTTTTGGTAACGTGTTCGTGGGTTGTGTCTGCGGTGGCTTGCTTGAACACTGTCCCACCAAAAAAGCATTATCGAATGACTCAAAGCCACATGACTGCTCTTAAATTGACTATGCTTCTAGTGAGAACAAATCTGTGGTTGTTAAGAGTTTACAGTTTCTACTCATGGACATGAGCATTGCAGAGCCCTAGCTGTGGCAACAGGACCTGAAACTCCAACGTCAGAAATATTTCACAGGCAGAAAATATTTCCCAGCTAAAAATGTGGTCAGTTTATTTATACTGCACATTTCAGTCTTACTTTGCCTTCATGCTCTGCAATATATTCACCTTTCAAACCAGCCAAGGATGACAATCCTACCTTTTTTAAAATTGCAAGTTGACAAGGTGACACAGACCTGTTTGCCTCTCTCTCTGCTTGTGCCATGTAATCATTGTATTCGATAATTACTGGGCTTTTCTGTAGAAGTCATATACCTCTCCTAACTTTGGACATGTACTTTAAAACAAAGTAGTAACAGTTCCTGCTGCAGAGCGAGGAGGTTGCCATCAGAAAGCAGTGCAGTTCTTGTGCTTTGAAGAGAAAAAAAAAAAAAAAAAAAAAAAAAAAACTATAGGTCTTTCACTTTGCATTACCTCCAGAAGCCTTTTGTACAGAGATTAAGATAAAAGCAGGAAGATTCAAATGGAACATCAGTTTCCAGGAAGGTCTCAGGGAAAAAGTGGTCCTACATTACATCTTCCTACCCTCTGTGCACTGGGAGCTCCTGTTCCTGGTACAGTTTCCTTTTGCCGCTGCTTGGCTTTCAAAAGCTCTTCGCAGCATCGATGTCTGGTCCTTAGCGCTGGCCTCACCCGGAATGGTTTCTCAGAGCAGTAGTATTTCAGTGAGATTTTAAAATCAGACCTTTCCTATGATTTGATTTTCATTATCCTCCCTGCTTTCTCCCCTCCCCTCCGAGTCTCCATTTCTTGCAGGTGGTGGCACTGCTGCTCCATTTGTGGTGCTCTGTCCAAAAGCCTTTGCCACATTTTCCAGGGTATCTTAACAAGTAACTAGAGCAGTTTTCCCCAGCTCAGGCTGTCTGCTTTCCAGCTCCTGCATGATCCAAATGGCTCCCAGGGGATGTTACATTATGGTTGATTTGTTATTGTTTGTTCCAGGCCACTACCGCTAGACAAAAGCGTTATAAAACTGGTGAATGGTATTAACCACAGTTTCTTAAGCGTCTATGGCCGCAGCGTCCCTATTCTCACTTTCTCATTTTTGCTTAGTTTTCATTTCTTCCTGAAAGAACAATAAGGATGTAATATGCAGAATACTTTGCTGTCTCACAGCTCAGCATTAAGCTAAAATATTTGTAAGGTTAGATAAAGAGGTCTCAGACCTTTTTATCTAACCTTACAAACAGGTGCTGCAGTTCAGTCCTAACAAGGTGATGTAGTCCTGAAGGGGTTAGTATCTTCCTTGCAAGGAAGGAGCTTCCTTGCAAATAGCAAAGCCTCCCAACAGTTGGCAAAACTCCCAGCAGTTTTAGGTATTTCAAGCCTCTAAATTCAAGGGACACTCAAGCACTTCCCCATTGTGTCTCTCTGCAACTAACTTGACTCCAGCATACAATGCAGAATGGCCCCCGCAGGGCAGCCCCCAAACAAGGCCCTTTGAAAATACAGTGTTTATATCAATTCAATTAGTGCTTATCATTTCTAAGCTTGAAAATTCACCGAGAAATTCACCGAGAGGCACCCCTATCCCTGGTTTAAAAGATAGGTGTTCATTCATATGCAAGGAGGAAAACAAATGAAGTAAATATACAGCTAATTTATTCCATTTTCAAGCCTATTGATTTGAGGCCCACGGTGCTTTTAAACCTGATAAGTGAGGCAATAATAAGTTAATCTCACAAAAGAAATACAACTTGAGCCTATCTTCCTCCTGGGAGTCTTCACCACAATGAAGAGGCGATTTAGTAATTCCAAAATAGAAACCCTATAACTGAAAATCCACCATCTCAGCAAAAAACAACTAAACGGCCTCTTAAAAAAATATGAGAACGAGGGAAGAAACATCCACTTTTGCAGGAAGGCTGAAAGCAACCCGACAGCTGCTAAATATGTTTTACAAAGACGAATACGAGCCTGGTAGATTATTGACTAACCTAATAATAATAACAACAACTCTGCATTTACATAGCACTTTACATCTTCAAAGCACTGTGGAAGCATTAACTAATTGATCTAGTCAGAAAAAACAACACTTCCAAGTATGTATTCACGAGAGAACAAATTATTAACTAAAGGAAGCAATTTATTTGAAAATCTATTATCATAAATTATACTGAGCTTTTCTCTCCCTTTTTAAGCTATTCCCTCTGCAATCCGATTAATGCTTGGATTAATTTGCTCATGATTTCTGGAAACTTAATAAGTGCAAACTTAATAGAGGGTTGATAGAAACATCAGGAGTAATGGATGCTTTAATGGGCATGAAATCTGGAAAAAGACCCAGTTGGAAAGATTCGCAAGGGCCTTTGTGAAAGCTCTAAGGTACCAGACAGGCTCCCTTCTTTAGGCAACTTGTGTCAATTGTATGGCGTGTGAATATTCCTCACTTCCTACACTTTCAGAGGGACAAAAGTGGCACAAACTTATCAAAGCAGCATTGAGTTCCTCCCCTTAAGCCCAGACATCATCTCATCACATACCTCTTTTTTATCAACTTTTCTAAATGACAGATTTTTTTGACTGGTCGCCCATATTATTATTATTTTTTAATGATAAGTAGTTTGTACCATGTCACACCAGCACAGAAATATTACAGAAGCTGGGGCTACAGTATTTATCTCAGCACTTTTCCCCCTTACTTGAATACATGGACCAATACATAAAGTTTCTGTTCCATACCTTGGTTTGTCTGCTCTTTTAAAGAAGGACTGATCTCTGTATCGGGTAAATCCTATTATTCCATTTCAGTCATGAATACAAAGGAAACATTGCATAATCTTTCCAGAGGAATCTAATCCCGTTCTGTTCCTTAATGGAAGATGCACACAGCGATAAGGCATATATTGTGTGTTATCAGGAGGTAAAAATATCTTCATTCCTGCACGCTGCGAGGTGTAAATACTCTATTTATCACTACAGTGCTTGAAAGCCTGTATTGTGAGGAGAAATAACATTGAGAGAAACAATACATCTCAGTTTATCACACCAGACTGTAACCATCTTGTCTGCAAAATTCCTGCCATATATTCAAAGGCAGCTCCTCCGTTCCCTTCCCTTTCTCTGCAAATACCATGAAGTTCTGGCTGCGGCACTCACGCTGCCCATCTTCACATTAGCTCTTGTGCTAGTCAGCAAGTACAAACCATTGTAGTGCTGTCTGGCTCCTAAATGAGAAGGACAATAATGACAGTCTGAGCCTGACAGCCAGCAGTCCATGGTGATTACAGAGAAAAGGGACTGCCTTTTTTATTCCCTTTTTGTTATTGTTATTAAGGTCAGTGCCATCCATCAAGATGTGGAGTTATTTCTGATAGAGCTTCAGAGGTCAATTGGTCATGTGCAACGACAAAAGGGATTCATGGAAGAATGTACCCCAAAACCAGGAATGCTCCTTTTCACTTTTGCTCGTCATGCTCATATTTCAATGGCAAAAATCAAATAAACATTTGAAAATACCAGTTGAAGTACACGAGGAGGGAAAAAGAAAAAAAAAAAAAAAAAAAAGGCAAGTGAAAAAAAAAGGCAAGTGATTCATTTATGCAGAGTTTGAGTCATGGGAATCCTCTTTCTAGGCGACCCTTTCCTTTATTCCAAATATTCAGGCAGCTTTTAGCCAGGAGAAATATTTCACTAGCCTCCCTGTGCTTCGGAGTGGCAGATGGGCTCCCATCCCCGTCCCAGTGAAAGTTTAGCAGCAAAACTCAAGAGAACAACCTCACGGCTGGATTTGCTTGCCTAGCACGCTGTTCTCTTTGTCCTCGTGCTAGGAGCTTGCAGAAGAATCTTCTCCTTAATTCAGGGGCAAACTCAGGCAAAGGCTGCAGAGGCTTCCTCACCATACCTGCCACATCCCCACAGTAAGAAGTGCCAAAATTGGTAATAAATGGATGAGGACTGAATCCAACAACCAGCAGGACACTGAATGGAAAATTGCATTTTGCCCCTCTCCTGTGCAACGGCTGCACAAACACAAAGCTCCTTTACCTTCTGCCTCCTTCATCCATCTCTTCTTAGAGAGCGGAGAGTAAAAATATCACTGCTTCCCATGTAGTAGAGCCAGGCAGAAGCGAATTTTCTACTATCTGCGTGAAGTTTATACAAGAGCTAAATCTTATATCCCCACTCTTCTGTGGTGAAGAAACTCGCCAGCTATTTGTTTCTAAATAAATAGCTTATAAAATATGGACTCCTTTTTTAAGTGAGCTCCAAAGTTGAATTTTCTGGAAATATAAACAGCATAATTGAGAGATACAATCTGTTTCTCTGTTGAAATCACCTAAAGTATGAATATATTACATGAGCTTCTCAATACAGGGACCACTTCTGATAAATGGTATAGTAGCATGCATCTCATTCAATTTTACAGGCAGCAACAAGCATGCAGTTAGGCTGCACAAGGACTACACTATGCACACATGGGCACCTGCATTATTTCCTATCCTTTTTAGCTTGTTTCACTTGATAATAGTTTCCCCCACTCCCTTACAGACTACAAATCTAATGCAAGTGTTCTTGGCACTAATAGTCACTATTGATCACTTAATTGTAATATAATACCTTAGAATGGCATGGAAATTACGTGGTAAATAATGACAAAACAAATTTGTTTGTCTCATTTAACTATGTAGCTTCAGATGATTTGTCATATAACAGTGCATGACTTAGGCCCAAACAGGTCCCATGAAGGAGGTGAAAGTAATATATATTTTAAAAATGATTAATTTCTTTTCACTTCTAAAAATATTTGCTACACAAAAAGAGAAAGCATAGATTGAAGGACGCATTCTACTGTTAAGTCTGGCACACAACAGCCAAGGATAGAAATAACTTTAGGAGGTGCAAGAGAGTTGTTATCGCCCCATTTGTGTGACAGACACTGCAGGGCACGGGTACTCCAGGCCACAGGAGAGGGGAACCCCTGGGCTGCTGCTCATCCTTCTTATTCACAGGGTGTCTTTACCCAGCCCTAATTTATTAATCTAGGGGAAAAAAAAAAAAAAAAAAAGATATTTTAAATAGATAATATTATTCATCTGGACACATTCACTTAAACAGAAATCAGTGATGTACTCATTAGGTCAGTCATTAAATAGACCATTTAGCCCCACTTTAGAGTCTGTTATAAGTGATACATAGTGATAAAACAGCTCCTAAAAGCTAAAACTGTCATTATTTAACTGTGGAAACAAATCATTAAAGAAATTGTGGTCTGAAAAGATGGACACTTACTTCTGTCTTATACTGGTCTAAGACGGAGCCGGAGCCCATTGCCCTTAGGAAGGGCAGGCCCAACCTTTTCAAACATTGCACATCTCAGGCCATCTCCCCCACTAAAACGCTAACCTCTCTTTTGAGGAGGAATCCCACTTTAAACACCCAGAGTCACAAGGAGTTTATTCTTCTGCATTCCCAGGGTTTGCCCTCCCTAGATAAAGCCAGTACTGTAAACTTAGCTCCAGATTAAGACAAAGCTCTCAACAGCAATGGCTCAGCTATTGTGCCCCAATAGTTCTTAAGTGTTGGCTCAAGATAAGGCACTTCTCAACAATAATTTCTTTTTTCCTGCTTCTTTGTCATCCCACAGCCTTTAAAGAAACACAATAGATTAATGCTTTCAGCATCCCAGTAACGCACAGGTTAATATACAGTAGCTGTAAATCACCATCAAGCAGTTCCAAGCTCTGACATCAGTGTTCAAAGCTTTGGTACTGAATATAGATTAAGAGTACAACATTTTGAAATACATTCATAGGCTTCCCAGTTATTCTCTCTACTTCCCTGCCATATTGTGATTCCTTCTGTTAAAAATACTTAAATTATTAATCAAATGATGGGTTATTTTTGGCTCTGCAAAAATGGATCTGATTATAACAAAAAAGGTAAAATCATTTGTTTTGGAATCACACTCAAACCTCTCAGTGAAGTTCCTTCTGTTAAAAGTGATCAAGACAGATTACCTATCATATGTGCAGTTGCATATGATGTGCTGCAATTATTGTAAGTCATAGGTTTAATTCTCATTTATTCCTGACAAATGACACCAGTCAGGCATAACCTTAAAGTTGCAATCTGGTAACTGCTAAAACTCCTTCAGATCAAAATGTAAAGCCAGAAAACTTACACCACAAATGCTCTCATTGAATTCAGAAATCCACTGAAAAAAATCACTGCAAAAAAACAGTCAGGTTTTGGGGATAAAATTCCACTGTGTGCTGTACACCTTCATGTTTCTGCATGTGCAGAAGCAAAAGTGCTCAGATAGGCAGCCATAAAGAATTTAGTTTAGAAAGATAGCACAAACATTTAAAATATAATTCAGTTAAACACATAAATTGCTTTTGAAACTAATTCTGTTAACATGATTCAGTAAGCATATATTATCAAGGGCACAACTGAATTTACATGATTGGAAAAAGCTTATTTTACCTACTTAAAACATGCTGACCATTACACGCCAGCACAATGCTTACAAAAAACAAATACTCATCCTAGGACTTGCTTTTCTAGCAAAGGGAATATTAATATTTATTCTGCACACAACATCCAGAAATATGAGAATTTTCACTGTCACATGCAGTCTGGCGGGGCAAATGTCTGATGTCAAATTTTCACTTTGTTGTATTTTATAGAATGTAATTTTTGTCATAGATTAGCAGAATGATTGCTAATGAGCAATCAATATATGAGCAAACTTAATATATGAGCATACATTATCAACATATATATTTGACATGTGGATGTGTTTTCGGTGAGCAAAAGCAGTCCGTCTCTATCCACCAGTGAAAATCTAACTTTCACTCATGTGCTCCATGTCTAAGCACTCAATTCTTATGTAAGAAGCCCCGTTACACATTGCTGTAAAGTTACTCACCCCATTGATTTTAATGGTGTTAGTTTTTCATTACACCATCACCTGAGAGCAGAATTTGCTACTGCATGACCTCATGCTGTCATCTCCTATTGATAGAGCTGCATTGATGGCTGGCCAAACATCACATTGATTTTTAAATTTGTTTTAAAGGTTTATAAGGTAGTGTATAATTTTATAACCTGTCTATTAACTGAAGTGCCACTAACATCATCTGATTCTAATCTATTGATCTCTCTATCAAAAAAAAATGCGGGCTAAAAGTATGTTCAACACTCACTAAAAATTTCTGCGTGCCGCCGGTCAAGGCTAAAGATGCTGAATACGCACACTTGTTTCGGTCTACTGGTCTTTAATCTTTATCCCAGTAGACAAAAACCAATATTGCATTGCAGGAACACAGCCATATTTCAGTTTTTTAGAACTAAACTTGTTTGTACAAGTGAGCTCTCATACATATTCTGGATTATGTTGCATGGATAAATTTTCTTTGCACATTTTAGCATAGCTTTTAGACTGATACCAACATAAGAAAAAAAAAAAAAAAAAAAACCTGAATTTCAACACAAAAGACTAATTGGAAATATAATAATACCCTTAGCATTTTGCTATTATTTTGTTAACAGAATATGTAGATGCATAGATGGCAAGTATTCATCATGACACACTACATTATATATTTTCTGTATTATAACACTTCAGACAAGTGCAGAATTCACTGAAATTACAGAAAAAATTGGCAAAATAAGGCCTCTTCCACAGCCTTGCCAGCCTCTCGTGTTAAGTTTGGTTAAACCAGACAGAAGATGCAGAGATGCCACAGGAGTGGCAGAAGCCCTTTACCCGGGCACTCCCCAGGCTCTCCCTGAGCCCTCAGGCCTGTCCAAACTGCAGGAGACATCAGGTGTGTGGTTGCCCTTTTGGACGGCAGGGGCTCAGTTTACCATCGCACACGAGACACAGGCCTGGCAATCTGAACACTGTTTCAGATGAGTTTGGCTCCCATAGACTCCCAAAGCTCATGGTCTTCTGCAGTTCAAGAGAAAAATAATACATTATTACTCCCAAATCCATGCTCAGCTTTTCATCCCTCTCGAGTCTTCCTTGGTTTTAGCTCCAAAGCCTGCAAAAGCCCAAAAGCCTCATTTCTTCCTTCTATACTGTGACTTCTGATCAACGCAGCCTCAAGCCCATGGCCACTGACATGGGTCATCCCTTCTCTTCAGCTGTCTCCGAATCTCTGTGTTCCCCTTTGCCCAACATCTCCCCATTTAGACATCCATGCTCAGTTGCCTCCCTGATCAAATTCAAATTCCTACAATCAGTTTTCCTTTGCCAACAGCCATTCTGAGAACTAAACCCTCTGCATCTGAACACCCCAGGGCTGGCTTTAGCGGACCTTCCCTGCACAAGCACCGTGAAGGCAGAGCCACTATAAATTTTAGCTCAGGTTGGAGGGAAAAGAGATAAAGAAGCAACAAAGCCCAATATATGTAATTTTGTGCCAATACACAAGAAAGTGTCAGAGAGAATTTATAAACTATGCAAAATCCTCAAGTCATCCCAGAACATAAGTCAGATGAATTTGTTTAATTGCCTTCATACTACAAAAAAAAAAAAACTATCAAAGTTTTTTTAATAAAGAATTTTTTAAAGCAAGGGCTACACTGTGGAACATCTTGCCACAAGGAAAGAGTTTAAGTCTATAAAATAGAGAAGATTTGAAAATATATTTATTTACATTAACTAGGAATGTAAGTGATATATCTTTAAGCTTGAGACAAACATTTCCACTATAATTGCTTGGGAAATATTTTCATCTTTGCCCATTACTTGGGAACCAGCAGCTAGTTGTTACTGGAGACAAACCACCACTCTAGTCTCTCCAACCACTGAGTCTAATCAGACAGCAAAACAATGGAACTAGGGATAGTGAGGTGGCCAAAGAGAATTTCCTATAGCCCTACTTCTCTTTATTATTATTATTATTACTACTACTACTACATTAATTCTTTCATCTCCCTCACCTTCACCTCTGCTTCATTCCAAGTAGTTCTTGACATGCTCTTTTTTTTTTCTCCCCATACCATTCCTTTCCCTTTGCTTCCCACTGTGTAGTCCCAATGAAACCCACCTGCACTTTCCCTCTCCAAAAAAAAACCACCACCAACAACAGCAGCATCTTTTTTGTTGACATCATATTGTTCCTTCTGCTCAGGTACCCCCTACCTTATGTCTGTCTTATCTACTCACTTTGCACGGTCCTGGCGCACACACATTGCAGTTATGAACACAATCATAATAATAAACATTACTTTAAAAAATAAAAACTGCTTTTAGTTGTTTACAATAAACTCTTATTCTAACACACTGAATGAAATGTTACCATGCTACAGTTTTACTCATAAAGAAGACCAGACAATGTGGATAAAGGCAGATCCAGCTTGTAATTAAAAAAAAAAAAAAAAAAAAAAAAAAAAACGCTGTCAATAACACGCTACAACTGTCACTTTTATTACTCAGCTCCCCCTCCTATAACACTATCTCATTTGCAGCCAGGGTAAGATGCCAAATTGCTTTATTTCCAGAGTGTATGACTACATTTAAAAAAAAAAAAAAAAACTGGCTGCAATATATTCCACAGCGCTTAGTCTCATTAGTATGGCCCCAGCATGCATACATTCATGACCAGCATCCTTATTTCATATGGAGGCATCCTTTAAAGAAATTGAATGCTACAAGGTCTATACATCAATGTTATGACGCTGTATATTTCATGAAATCTGTAAATAAGGTCAACAGGATAGGGATATTCTGTATGACAGGATCCTTAATAGTTTTTGAGGAGCAGCCTGTTTCCCTCTAAAAAGTCAATTTGCTTTTTGACTCCTGCCTATTAAAAAGTGTTCTTTGTACGGCAGAGGCAAAGCACAATTGCAGCAGTTTTCACAGCTTTGGGTAAATATTATTAGGATGATGTATGCAAGACTAGCCGCCCTTTGCTAAAGGAGGAAGGTAACGAGGACTCTGGATCATTGTCAGGGGCATTGCTTGACACTCCATTTTAGGGTCTCAAACGTGATGAATTCATAACTAAGACAGTATGACAAGAAAGAATAAACAGCACTTCTGGCCTTGTGAAAGCCATAATTTAGAGAGCCAAGAATGCCTTTTCTGTTGCTATAAACGAAAACTTAAATAGCTCAAGCCTCTTTCAGGACTTTGGACCCAATCCTGATTCCCTGGGAATCAGTGACTTCAATGAATGAAAGGTCAGGCTCCATTTCACAATAGACGGATTTGTAGTTTCTCCTCCCAGCCCCTGTCAGCAGCTAATCAGAGCCATTAGAGCAGCAGCTATTGAGCGCAGGTCAAAGGTATGAATGGTAGCCAGGTCACTCGTGTGTGCAAGTCCTTACAACTGGGCAACTGAGAAATAAACTGGGGAATTAAACTGGTTTCTAGTGGACAGCTGTCTGCTGTACAGAAATCACCACCATAATGAGAGCAGCAGAGGGGAGAAACAAAAACTAACCAAGAAAGAAAACAAAAGGTGTGAGAAGCAGAAATACAAACAATCAAAGGGGACAAACAAAACCAGAGCATTAAATAGTAATAATTCACTTTCCGATTTCTCATTCCATTTTTCATCAGCAAGCCACAAATACTCAGGCTGATATCATTCTTTGTCTTAGAATATAGAGAATGAGAAGGGGAAAACAAAATTAACAGGAATAAAAGTGAGCAAAACTGAAACGACCTGAGGAAGCCAGAAGACGTGACACGAGGCTATTTCTGCAGGGAGGGCCCTGTTCTGCAGTCCCTCACACACCTGCTCCTTCCCACTCCTACAGCATTCACTCCCACCCCTCACTAATGGGCTCATGCTTTGTACCTGTGCCCTAAGGCACCGAGCATTGGCACAATTAATGACAGGAATTAATGACAAGAAAGGGTTGGGTTTCACTTAACAATTTTTCATTGTACTGATCAGTTGGTGCATAGGAACTTGAGAAGCGGTGTCTTTTAAGAGAGATATGACTGATCACAGGACACTGGATCTTCAAATTATCTTAATCTTCTCTATTTACAGCTTCTTTTTTTTTTTTTTCCCCTCTCGTCTCTCTGTCTCTCTCCATCCTCATCCAGAGACTCTCCCCACCTAAAACTCAGTTTATATTTCTTCCTCTCAAGATTTTATCCGGGGCTTAGCTGTTCTGACCCCATCCGAGGCTGTTAACGCTCCTTTTGTTCTCCTGCACAGCCACATGCTCCAAGGATCATTCAGGTGGGATCCCACCTGCTGGGCCTTGGAGCCAGTGCGGAGCATTTCCTCCGGACACCAAAGAGGCCGCATAATCACTTTGTCACTCTCATGGCACCTATTTTACTGCAAAGGACTCTCTCTTTTAGAGAAAACCCTAATTCCTTAATTGCTGTCTACTAAAGACCACTTGTTGTTCGGTTCTGATTAGCTTTGGAGTTTATATAACCCTTTGGCAGAAGATTCTTTCTCAAAATGGGCAGAATTTGCTTGATAGGACAAACCTCTGCCCCATACCTTCGGCAGCAATATTTCCTATCTGTCAGTGCTCCCTGCTGAGTCTGTTACCACCAACACCAGCTAATGAAGATGGTAGCCTAAGCATAAACTGCAATAGACTATCGTAGAGAAAGGCAAAGAGAAATTAGTTAACCTATAAAATAAACCTATTGGTTACAGTAGCAGAAGCTGTACACATCAGCAACACCATTAAATCCCCTCTATTGTCAGTCAAAATTTAGGATTTGCACCGTGGCTTGACTGTTCACCCATCCCTCGCTCCTAAGAATTGAGCATATTGCTCAGCCTTTCATCCATACTCACCACGCACCAATTCAGTCATGATCTTATCCACTCTGCCCAGCGTTTTTAAAGAGGGGATGGCAACTAAGCATGGCCTGCACTCTCATTCCTCAGCTTTCACCACGTTCAGAGGGAGGTCAACCATAGTGACAATGATGAAGAAGAGCCTGTAATTCATTTATGGTTTTCTTATGCATGGATATCAATATCAAAGGAATACTACCAAGTACAAGTTTAATCTTGTAAGTTTATATATTTGAGTTAATATGATTCCCACGGAACACATGAACAAGGAAGCAGCATCTTCCAGAGTGATGTTGTGGTGCTGGACAGAGTCAGGACATCTCAATTCTACTGCAAGCTGTTCTGTCTGGGTTTTTCTTTTTTTTTTGATAATTTCTCACAGAAAACCTCACTTTCTTCAATGAGTGTTTAACAACATCTCAATGTGTGTTTAATAATCTGTCATCACTTTTTAGATCTCAAGGACATCAACAGTTATGAAATACTAGCTACCTCTATTATAAGCTGCTTGGAATAAACATGTCAGCGTGTCAAACTCCCAAGCTTTATTTCAAATAAAGCCTTGAATACAAAGTATTATACATGTGAAGTCAAAGGAATTATTTCAAAAAAGTCTGATTGAAATGAATGGGATTTCAGCATTTTATCAGTAATGAAGTATAATAAACTGTCTCTACTATGTGTGCACATTTTTATGTTCTAACAGAAAATTATCAGAAAGTCTTATCCTGATAGTGGTTAAGTCTTTGCTGGCATTTGGCATTAGATTTCTTAATGTATCTCTTGGATCCCTTCCAAAGAAAAGAAGGCAAAAAAAAAGAATAATTGGTGTATGTTACTTTTTTTGTTTTAATCACTTCTCTCTAAAATAACACACAATGGGCTCCATAGCACATTCAGTGGTAAATGCTGAAATATTATAAGCAGCCCAAATGGCTGTAGATTCTTCCCATCTGTCATGGCCTGCAATGGAGCACTATAACAGAAAAGTGATATTAGTTTCCAACCAAAAATAAATCATCAAGCCAAGTCTGTATCTCTAATCCTACATACACTGCCCTACCGGTGACCTTCCCAGGGCCAGGACAAATCATATTCTACAGGGAATTCATAGAAATGCATTCTTCATGCTGGCTCATTTCTGGTCTCCGTGTGAAGGGAAGACATATACCCAGATACTTCAGACTAAACCAACCACATGAACAGTTTAGATTTTTGTAATGTTAAGCTTCTCTCCATTAAAGCCACGCCAGACTATTTTCTTATTTAAGATCTGTGAACTTGTCTACTGTCAGTTTATAAGAGTTCAGACAGCAGGAGTTAATGGCTGACCCTGCTGCATTAGTGCAAACATACGGAAAAATAAGAAGTCACTTCAGGCAGGGAAAAGCTGCAAAGTGATACCCTCACAGGTAAAGAATAGGTGCAAAGAAAGCTTCTGCATACATTTAGCATCCTATTCCAAAGCCTGAGCGAGTGAACACAGAGGAACAGCATTATTTATTCCATCAGGTTTCCTCAGTAACGCCCCTGAATACGGCTGTGTGAGGGAAGATCAAAGCTGCTCCCCCTTCCTCATTCCTGAGTTAGGAAAAGCCAGATCTATCCGTAAGTGAGATTCATTTTTAAAGCTATATTTATCTTTCCATAATCTTCCTGACAAGGAGAGCCATGATGTATAATGGGCATCTTCATTCATCAGTGAAAATGGTCTGATTAGTTCATATCTCACTTGTTTGAACCAGACTTAGTTTAACTGAGTAACTGGAATACATTTCTGGCAAAAAACAACTTCCTTTTTATTTTAAGAAAAATCTCATCAATGACTCAGAAAAAAGGAAGTGAAAAAACATTGGGTGGTGGTCTGTTACATGAAAATAAAGTATTAATGTTCTTTCATCTTATATCACAAAGTTATTAACTTATTTTATGTAAGATATGATTTTTAGGGTTGGAAACATCTGAAGTTTCTCACAGACTACAACTAAAATCATAGATCCACAGACTATCTGGTGAAAACAGGCTTAAAGTACCTATTGTGCCTGAAAACAGAAGTTCCCAAATGTACAGGCCTTTCAAAAAAAAATTCTTTATGTGACAAGGTCCAAGGCCAAACAAGATGTTTGTGCTTGAATCTGGGAAAGAGCTGAGCCTTCCCAGATCCACATCTTAAACAAATGATTTGCTTTTGTTTGCTTCTTCTGAAAATGCTAATTTGCACATACAAGTTACCAGCGTGCACCTATGTCCGTAAGTGCTCAGGAGAGCAAACTTAGAATCTGTTTTTCCAAAGCTCCCATGAATTACAATGTATCAAAAAGTCGGCCCACAAAAGATATGGTTTTGACTATAAAGCGTCACAATTTCTAATCGGTCCCATTGATGTTGGGTGTTTATGGTAGCCGTAGCAACGGGCGCACACAGTAAACGGCATTTTGTTTAAGCAGGCATGAGAAAGAAGCCTGGGCACGATGAATCAGACTGAATCAGAGACAGTTTCCCCCTGCACCCCAGTCAAAATAACCTCAGGGTAACTACAGGACAGCTCCACTCAGCAAGGCAGGAGCAGTCTATGTAAGCAAAATCGCAATCCTGTTTCCAAATACCCACTTTGCTCAGAAGCTCAGATTAAAGCTTTCTCTCCCTTTCAAAGACAGGGGTTTACACAGAGGAGGATTTAGTTCGAGGTTCAGGTTTCCTCTTACCTCTACCGTAGGTACCTTCAATCCGCATGAAGTCTGCCAGAGACATTACGCATGTTCCAAACCAAAGAAATCAAAATCACTTCAGGTTCACATACTTACTGAAAAAACACACACACGAGAATTACTTCTTTAATGTTTAATAGAGAAAATGTGCCAGACATAGTAATAATAGAAATAAAATTCTCTTATTCCCAGTTAAAATATTTTAAATGACATGAATGGTTAGTTTGCTTTGCACCAATGGAAAAGAAATATAATTAACAGTCAAATATTTTTGAACAGAAAACAGAAAGAAACATGTAAACCTGAGAGCCTCGTGCAAGATGAGGTTTTCCATCAGAGCCATTCTTGGAGAACAAATATAAAAGTGGCATTTAGGTGGCAGGCCCTAAACCATTTGCAGACTTGAAAAGGATTACTTTTGAAGTATAAAGATCAAAAAAAGCACTTTTTTCCAGGTAATAAGATCTCTCTCAGATGGATTTCAGTAATACGAACATGTTTTTCTATAGCATGGTAATAAAAATAAAATAGAATGCAATAAAACTGCAAGCGGGCAGTCACTCTTGAATTCTTAACATAAGGTCAAGCAAACTTGGAACTGGTGTTTACAGTTTCTAATGAAAGATTTGTACATAATCACAGAATCATAAAACCCATGCGAATTATGAGACTTGAAATCATTTGGAGATTGTAGTGACATCATAACAGATTTGACCAAATTGCCTATGATGTAACCAGAGCTATAACAGTCTTTGTTTTTTTTTTTTTTAATCTCCAGTATGTCAGTTTTTAAAGGAGCTTTGGGGACATGGGTGGGGAAGGCATATAAAGAAAATCTTTTTTTCTGCTTTCAATTCCTGTTCATGCTATACTTTATTCCCTTTTTCTCTTTTCAATTTTACTATCTTTTTGTCTGATCTTCCCTTCTAACAGCATTAGCAGGAAAAAAAAGTATTATCATGGCTACTATTTTCATCACAGACGTACAAGTAAATCACTTCCCCCTTGCAAAAATAAATTTATTTTTTTTTATTGGTTTTTGATCTTCAGATCTACAAATACTTCTAACCCCACTACATTAGACAATGTCTCATTGCAAGCATAGATAGATAAAATAAAAATAGAGGTCCAGGGTTTAATAATGTCAAAACTGGGAATAACAGCCTCAGACTCTGACAATCAGAGCCCTTTTCTACTCATTTAACATCATTTTCCATTGCCATTAATTAATTTCCAAGGCTCTTCGAGTTCCAGCTAAGCTCTTTTTTTCTTAAAATTATTCAAAGTAGTGCAAAAGAAGTGGAAATGCTGTGTTAAAGTGAGGAACTTTAACACAGAAGAAATATAAAAGCAGGAAAAAAAGAAAGATTGTGACTATAAATGTCACATGTTGACAGTCACATGTTGACTGCTTTATTTTAATATATTTGTAAGAGGGTGTTTCCACTAAAATGTTACTTTTTATGAAAGACTATGCCAGCTAGAGAAAAATGCTCAACATTTGCTGTTCTCTGTCATTGGTCTGACTCCTCCTATTTTTCCCATAACTATCAATAGCATAAGTATAGACAAAACACCTGTAAATTTTCTCATTTCATCTAGTTCAGTTACAGAAATCAGCTTTCACTGCAGTCTTTGCTTTTTACCTAATTTTCCAGCTGAGCTGGCAGAAGCTCAAGGAGGTCAAGTGATTTGCTCAGGGTCACATAATGAGTCAGAGTCCTGAGCCCAGATTAAATCCAGGATACTCCTGGCTCCAGCACTCGGGACTTGTCTGCTCAGTAAACCACACAAGTTCCAGCTGCTTTCCCTCCTCACATGAGCTGAATATGAGGAAGTCTCTACAGCATCTGCCTTAAGTACAAATTCAGCTGGCAGGAGGCTTTCTGTGGCCAGCTGAATTTTAAGTGATTTTGAATCAATATCCAGAACTGAGCTACCTGGTGCTGTTCTTTCTATTTCTTTTTGCCTTTAAAGATGCCTCTTCCTTTTCTCATGTTGATCCAAGAAATAAGGTTTTTGTTTGTTTGTTTTTAATCTGTGTTATCATACATAATGTCTGAAGACAGAAACAAACAAACAAAAAAATAACCACAGACCATTTCACACAGCTCCCTGAGCTCATGTTTGTACTCACTCTGTACATGGAAAACCTGCATCACCATCAGCATGGAGCAGAGTACTGGAGAAGCACAATCTAAATAAGTTACAAACAAGACTCAATATTTCAAATAATTGCTAGATATAAATTAAACTTCAAGGCGAAGTTATGAGCTCATTGAGGTTACTGGGTATTGCTAAAGGCAAGCAGATTAATAACACATGTAATTCCTAGCGTAGCAAGGCAGCAGCATGAGCAAATTGTCACTGCATCTTGATGATCCCAATTTCTTGGGCTTCTTCTCTGGGCTAATAAATGTGAGCTTTAATTGAGACCTAACTTGCATGGGAAATCACTATGAATCCAGAATAGAAAGAAGACAGGGAATTCAATGCTACCTTTACCATCAACCAAAGTTTTGCCATGGGCTATACCTTGGTATAGCCCATGTACTTAATTATGATCATAATTTAAAGGCACTAATGTCATTAAAGAAAACCGTGTATGTTCTAAAAGCACAGATGATGAGCATTAAATCTGTTCTTCAGTGTGTCTGCCTAGGTAATTATCTGAATGACATACAGATGATCCCTCTATCACTATTAACATCTTGCATGACAGGATTGTGGGGAGGTTACAGACACCACTACTTGAGAACAGGTATTTCTGTTATGGCATACAGTAGTTACATGTAGCTGGTAATAGACAGTGTTACCAAGTCCTGTCCACTGAAAGTGGGAGTTTTGGCCAGTCCTTCTTTTATCACTTTGACTTTTAGTGCCTCTCAAATTCTCACCTACTGGCAGGAGCTTACTGAAGTAACAAAACTTTTTATGAAGTTCTCCATGATCCTTACCCAGGCTCAGACCAGACAGGCTGCTCTTAGTCACCTACCAGCTAAGTTATAGGAATACAGTATCCCTCTGCATGAAGGTGCTAAACTTAACAACAACTCAAGCTATGCAATACGTTCTCTGAATCAGGAACTCTCATGAATGTATTAAACATGCTCTACCCTGACATCCAGTAGAATGATGAATAAAGTTCAGAATCATTCATTTTAATCATGTGGTGCTCTACAGTCTGCTAGCAAGATATATGAATTATTTCCTACATCTTCAGTCTAAAGACTGTGGTCGACAGCTTCATTGCTTAGAAACTTCAGAACTTTATCATAACAATGTTACTTATTCATCTGTCTGCAGTTAGAATATTCTCCATTGCCAACAGAGGCCTGAGGAATGAATTCCCTCAAGAAAGAGAGCGTGCTGTCTTATCCATGTCTAAAACGTGCTTTTCTCACTGCATTTGCTCTAGTACAAAGAAAGATCACTGTGCAAACCTGTGTGTCTGCATCTCTCTGTATATATAGACATATATATGTATATATATGTTTGGGGGGAGGGTTGCATGAGAACACACGCACAGCGGAGTATCTATATGTTCCCATAACAAGAATCTACCAAATGAGTGCACTGTGTGCAGTATTTCTCCTAAGAAACATGCCGAGAGTGAAAATGACCCTTGTGTGACAGACCTGAGACAATTTAACACATGTTGAAAAAGGTCTCTGGCAATGGGGGCAATACAAGAATCTCCAAAGTCGACCTTCAGCACCTTCCCCACGTACAAATTGTACCATGTGGCTCTCCCATGCCTCCAACAAAATCTTTTTCAAAAGTTTCAAGAAAGTTACAATTCCAGTTTGGCGATTACTTCTAAATTTCACACAGACCAAACAAGCTCATAAAGCTTGTGAAAGTAAAAAGCTATTAATATAAAAAGAGAAAATCGATATTCAGGACTGACAATTTTTGGCCAGCTCAAAGATGCACAAAGTTCTGGTTCACACTGAATGAATAGGAATTAAAAGATGATGCAATAAATAAAGATTTGTCTAGACTTTACGTGCAAGTGTTGCAATACAGCTTCTTTGGGATTGTCACTTTTTGCTACTGTGTGACACACAATTTGGATGGTACATTCCTATAGTCAGGGTAGATTTTTGCTTGTTCCTCCAGCTTGATAATTTTAAGATAACTCTCCTCAAGGTCATCTGTCACCCAGCTATTTACGTTAGTATTGCTCACACTAGGAGGACAACATTTGCTTTGACAATCTAAATTTGTCTGAGCTGAATCCCAAGACAAATTATTAACTATCAGAAGAACTCGATAAATAAAAAACACAAGACAGACAAGGATACTGATTAGGAGATACTCTGTAACGCCAAAGAATATTTCAGACATGGGGAAGGTATACACATTTTACAGAGGCAAAATAGTTGGTCTGCTTCTCAAGGACAGGTCACTCATGGCTGTGATCAGAAAACCTAAAAGAACAGGGGAAAAAAGAAAAAAATCAGTGATTCTTATTACATTGCTCTAGTCTAAATGCAATTCAAGGCACTTGCAGGCCCTTTTACATTGTTGGAGCTCTGCAAAGTTTCTTTAGCTATAAATAAAAACACCTGAATTTTCCACTATTTCTTTTGTGCTGAATGAAAAAAAGAGCAAGTCAGCTTTAACTGTATGCCATCTGCTACAGTGTTGCCAAATCTGGTGATTTTATTGCATGTAACATATTGCTGCTTTTTATTATTATTATTATTTCCCCCCGCCCCTCCAAGCTCAGCTGATGTAATTCTTGGTCAGCATGTGACCATTTTGGAGACATGCTTGGCAGTGTGACTTGGGTGTATCCTGAAGACGCAAAAACAAGAAGTCAGATTAAAAAGCCTTCAAATATATGGCAGATTGAAATTCTCATGATCTAAGTTAATCTCATGATTCTTTGAAGACTGACTTACGGGCAAGGGAGGGAAAGCTTAACACTTGTGGTTGGTAAGGGTGCTATTACTTGAGAAATAATAGCTTCAGAAAGCTAAATTGTGACATTGCCATACCCACAACTGATACAGAGGCAAGGTGTGTTGCCTGCCAGATTTTTCAGCATAGGAAGAAGGGAGAAAAATCTCCAGTCACCTGTGAAGAGGCCTTAAAAATACCACCTGAACAGCACTTCCACGCCTGCAGAAATGGATCTCACAGTGGCTCATGAGAGTTATCCTTACCAAAACCAGTAGAGAGTTTCATTTTAGAGCCAGGCCACATCACTTCCTGTTTCCTAAAATAAAAGAAAGTCTCTCTTGGAAGCTCTCAGGGCGATGCAGGGCATCTTCTAGAAGCCTGTACCCACACAGCCATCTTCACTCGCCCATGCAGACTGTACAATCAGACCCAGAAGATTACTACTTCATTCAAGATTTTACCTTTAGGGAATTCCCTCTGCCTCCAAATGCTCCAAATAACTGATTTTTTAGGACCTGGTCCACTTAAAAAAAAAAAAAAAAAAAATCAATATGAGTTTTGTTTGAATAAAGTTTTTGATTGTCCTCCAAGAGAAATAATTTAAGTATTTAAATACACTTAAGGCTAAGCTGCACATCAAAAAGAAAAAAAAAAAAAAAAAAAAAAAAAAACAAGAAATGTAAATAGGGAAGTACTTTGACTACTGCAGCAGATTGATATAGCACCTGACAGCTTTCATTACGTAAATCTAATTTATTTCAGCAAACAAGTGACTGGAAGCATGCATCATTTCTGAACGAGCTGACCCTCAGGTTTACATGGTTGGCTGATACGGGTTTGAAAACAGGAAGCTCCAGCTGTAACATGAGTGACCCAGACAGCAGAAAGCTAGACACCAAACTAAATTGGAAGGCAGGAAGTCAAAGTTCATGCTCATACCACAAACAATACAAAAATAAAGTTCCTCTGAAATACATTTGGCAAAGCCAAATATCATTGTGAGGTATAAAATATAAACTAAGTGCTAATATAAATGTTTAGAGAGAAACTGAGCAAAGAATTTTTGATAAATTAGCAACAGTATTCCAGAGTCACATACATTTCCGTAAGTAGTATACATACACTATAAAGAAAGGTAACACTGATGGGGTGTTTAGCCAACTTTGGCTCTTATCTAGTCCATTCAAAAGTTTGGGGTTCTGATCATCCATACACTTTGCTTTCTTTAAACTTTGATTTTCAGCTCCAGGATATGCTGCAGTCTCTGCTAGCCACTCTTTCACAGTGCTCTGATAATGCCTCTTAAAATACATTTCTGGGGACCTGCTTCTCAGAGCAGCTGTTCTCGCGAATTGTCCACACACTCATAGCAGCCTCCAGTGCCCACGTCCAGAAACACATCACATCCTGTTTGCATCACATCTCCCCAGCCATTTCCCCAACGGCTACCCTCAGTTTATTGCTGTTACCTTCAGGAGATCATGTTTCTCCACTAACAATATATAAGCAAGCACGTTTGTTTACAGCTAAATGAAGTTTTCATTTTAGTGACTGAAGAGGCCTTTAGATAAAGAGGTCCAAAACCTGGTATGGGTGCTGGCTCTAAGCTAGGAATAATGCATTGATGGAGTCTTGTGAGATTTACATATGAGCAGCCAAGAGAGATTGTGGCCCTTTACCTCAACACTACACAGAATAAATAGTTTGGTCCCAGTCTCTCACACCGCAACCTTTCCAAACCTGCTCTTTTAATTCAGGCTAAGTTTTCATCTCAGACTCATAGCAAGAGCCATGATCTGTGCAGATTCCTAAAAGCAGGAACTTAATTCTGCACTAGGGATGCAACAGTTATCCTAAAATTGTCCTGGTTCTTCCGCCAGGAAATAATGGAAGTTATTCATTTTCATTTCTCTTGGAAAATAATTAGTCCCCAGGCTCCTACTGAGATACTCTGGGTATTGTCTAATCACCAGACATGTATTCCAGCCTTGTTTAATGAGCCCTCTGCATCACTGTGCCTTATAGCTAACTTGCATTCGCTACGACCTGTCCCGCAGCCTCGTGCTCAGAAGACTGAAAGGTAGTTGCTGCCCATCTCTCCAAGAACAGTTGGCCACTAACTGTTCTATGCATTGTTGCTGTAGAGAAAGAGGTGCTAATATTATCTGCATCCTATATAACCTATATAAAACAGATTTTCTCTGCAGAAGATGACTATAGTTGCCAGACAGAATTTACTGAGATGCAGGATTGAGAAGCCAGTTGTTATCATCATAATTTTAAAATTCAGGAACTTGCACACAAAAAGCACCAGCTTCCTAGCAGCCCGGAGATAGACACCAACTGAAGGAAGCACAAACAAGACAGATTGGCTTCGTGATCCAGAGAAAACACAAAACACATACATAAAAACACAACACATCTTTAAAAACTATTAAACTATTAAAAACTTTAAAAACTAAACATAAATTTAAAAACTAAACATAACAGTTTAAAAACTGTTTTAAAGCACTCTGTTAGAGCACTCAACAGCAGCATAAGGTTCAATCAGGCTTAGTTTCATAAAGTCTGAAGCAAAGTCTCTTTGCTTCAATCTCTGTATGCCACTAAAGAAATACAGAAATCTGCATATTCACAAAATTGAGACCTGGCACACATACAGTGTCCTGGGAGGCAGCACTAGCACCACTGGTACCTCAGTGGTCAGCTCACCACAGAGGCCAGGAAGCGTCTTGCAGAAATAATCTGTTGGCCTTGCACTGCTCAAAATTTCTATCCTTTCTTTATACCATTGCGAAAGTTGTTTGTGCACATTTGATTGTAATCCTTCAATTTTACCCTAGAAAACAGCCAGCTACAGGGTCTGCTCACTTGTGCTGCTCCAGCTTGGAGAGCCCAAACAGAGCGTAAAAGATTCCGAGGACTCTGGTCCAGGAAGCTCATGACTACAAGGAAGCAGTATAGGGGACGCAAGCTCAATATCCTGGACAAAATGCTATTAAATCACAACAGGCAAATAAATACAAGACCTAAAATATCTGGAGAATTTGAATCAAAGGTAGCCCTTCTATGCAAAATCAGAGGAAACTTAGAAAAGTTCCTGAAATTGGGAGAAATGAGGAACAGAAATTATGAACATAGTCTAAAACTAATGTTTCAGATTTTAAGAGGAGCAGTAACACGCAACACAAAATGCCCTACAAATTTTAGGATATAAACAGAGTTTTGTCTTCTGACACTAAATTGACTTCATGTAGAAGGGAGAAGAGGAAGGGAAGTATTGGGGTTTCCCCACAAAAGTTTTAACTCAAAATATCCTACTGATCTTGAGAACAAGAAGTGAAACAAGCTAATTTTCCCAGGTCAAGCTGAAGTCCAAAGTAAGTAAACAGAATCAATGCTGAAAAACCAAGTGAGATTTACATTTGTATGCATATGTATTTATTTTCACGTAATCACCAGATAAATTATTTTTTATTGTGAAATTAAAAATTTTAGCTTCAGAAAAGAAAAATAAAAGCTCTCATACTGTTACCACATGAAACTACACAAAACAGGCAAAACAAAATAAATCGGAAAATAGATACTTAGGTCCTGATTTGCAGATGTAATTTAGCAGCATTTTTACTAGCAGAAAAACACAAAACACTATTAGTAGTGATGTTGCTGTTGAATTATAGGGCCCAGAAACCCTGCTGGTACATGAAAACTAAAGGAAACAAAGTAAAGCAACGGTCTCACTTCGAGGGGTTTACAGTTCAAATGCTTACATGATGTTTTTCATCACAATACCTGAAAAATAGGTTCTGTGTGTTTGATGAAAGGTTTTTATCCCTCATTACAGCAGGGCATGTCATAAATAATTTCCTTCAAATCATATAGAGCTAAACAAGACAAATGAAAAGGATTCTAGCTATCTTGTGTAATCGCTGAAAAATCCTAAAGTAGCACTTGATTATAGCAATATTAATTATCTCTATAGTAGCTGCTGTGATAAACAAATTGTAAGACAACTTTCTAGGAACAGTTTAAAACTATGATTATGACTCTTGGTGTGATTCTGCTACACTATGTTATGTAATGAGAGATAACATTGCTGTTTTCCAAGGACCTTTCTCTTTGAAGTTCCTATGCATTTTGTTCACCTTTTCTTCATTCCAACTTCCCCTGTTTACTCTCATCTTCTTTTTAGCAAACCAATCTCAGTTACTATACCAAGTTAGAAGAGCACCTGCTCTTTCTAAAACTGTGAATCAAATTAATGCTCAGTTTAAACATGCACTAATGACCTATTGAAGAACACTGGGCTCAAGCACATTCATACATTATAAGTTGTGTTGAATTGATTTCTATTTAAGCATATGGAAAAGTTCTTTTAAGCTGCAACATAAGAGGAAAAGAAAACTTCAACAAAAGACTGAATTAAAATACAGGAATTTAAACATGCTTCCTCTTTATTGAACACTTCTTTTCATCTTAATTTTGGCAATTTCTTCATAAAAAACTATTAGCATGTGTAACCCCAGGAAAGTGTTGCTAAATCATCTGATAGCTACCCATGCTGCAAACCACATGAATTCAAAAGCTTTTTTTCCACTAATATCTTCTACACTGAGAGTGGCCATTACCACATGCCACCATCATTACTAACAAGATTATTAACTATAAATTTCAAAGTAATTCAAGGAAGTGCAAAAGCAACAGGAATAATTAATGGCATAATTATTTTATAAATGGCAAGCTAAGGAGCTCCCAGACTAAGGATTGCACTGCCAAGACTAGCTAGCTCTCTTCATGCAGAGCCTTATGCGCCAGTCTGAAGATGATAGACCTGGTTTTCAGAGGTAATTTTACTGCTGCTATTTACTATTTATTTTGTCAGGAAAACGACAACTTTGCATTATTTTGTGACAATAGCATGGCAGGGAAGCACAAGGTGATAGGGACCCAGCTAAACATGTGATAAATTTGTGCCTGCTTTTACATCAATCTCTGGTCAAATTGTTGACGTGCAAATCTCTGAAAAGCAAACACCATCCTCCTGAGGAGGATATTCATAGCCTAGCAATCATTTTTAAGTGTGAGTGCAAGTGTTCAGGCTGAGGGTTCAAATGTAAAATAAACTTAAGATTTAAGAACAGAATTTTGTTCTCCCAGGCTCTCACTCTGCCTGCTGAACAGTATTAAGCTAAACAAACATGTTAGAAAACATTTCAGTATGTATTCAGTCATTTTTTTTCTGTTAAAAAAAAAAAAAAAAAAAAAAACTTTGCTGATATATCCTGATACATTGCTTAAAACCTTTCTTCTACACAAATCTACTCAAGCAAAAAAAAAGAATATAAATCCTTTAAGGAAAAAAATGGAAATGAATTGGCAAAATGGATAATTTAATGCCAGCTTTATTTTTACTAATGTTTGACGCATTTCTATTTTGCAACTGCATTGTGACACAGCTTAAATTACTTGAGTGAGGAAACAAATTGAAGTTGCAGCCCTGCTTCCTGAAGTTGCAATTTCAATTTGCTCATTCCTCTCCTCAAACTCATCTCTTCTTTCCTTTACAAAGCGAGGGTTTGCAAAATCAGTCAAATGTACCTTTTCTGTGCTCCAGATCATATCAGTGATAATTGACACAGAACGTTCTATATCCTGCATGACTTGGCACAAAGATATTAGGAATTCTTAGGAAGAGAAAAATTATTACTACTGAGAAGAGACCTCATCCTCTAACTGCAATGATAGAGCAACTAAACATTATTTCAAAAAAAAAAAAAAACTTTAAAAAGCTTGTCATTAGTTAAATTAGGAATTCTAATCTTGCTTTTCTATAATTTTCAGCATTTTCTAATCATGGATTTGTAATCCTAGAGCTCTACAAAGCGTGTAGGACATGCAGCTAAAGTAGCTGTTAGAGTAACATTACCATGCAAAGGCTCCTTGCTCAGTACTCATAGGTACACAGATAGCACAGTCCACAAGTATTTGGTATTTAAGTTGTTTCCGAGGTCTGTAGTCATTTCGCTTGTTACAGGAATAGATCCCTTTCCATGCACTGAACAGCAATGAAAGTTTTAAGCATGCATCTATCTATATCATGAAGAAAATGCAACCTGATTATACTTAGCAGCTTTGTCCAACCTTTCCCCTTACATAAAACAAATGAACATCCAAGTGCATAAAAGCACTGTTGAATTTTCTATTATCAAATATTCTTCCTTATTTTCTCTTGGCATGCTTCCCCAAAATGAAATGTGGTACAACTCCACAAATTATTACAACTAGAGACAATTGCAAAGCTCTCACTTGTGCTGCTGTATTTGCAACAGCATGATTTGGACTGTACTATTACTAGGCATATTTACGGCATAAAACACGCTTCACAGCTAGCTTCAACTCCCAGTGCAAAACATTTAGAAAGCAGAAAGACTGGGCAGGAATTGGAGATACTAGGTACTGAACAACAGCAATACATGATTTTCTTCTAATTTGACATTGAAATACTTTCCATAGTCTGAGGTTGGAGCTGCTCTTGCATGGGTAGGGAGAATAATTTTTATGAGTTACTAAATCAAGGGAGTTAAACCCTTCCCAGGAGAATGGGACACAATTAGACATGTCCAGCAGCTCTTTCTCTCACGTTTTCTATCTATCAAAGGAAACAGAGGCCTATCCTGCCAAGCAAATGTTTTATATTGAGCCAGAGGATCCCAAATGTCTCACAAAGGTGTCAGATAAACAAAAGGAGACACAAGGAGGTGACAGGAAAGCTCTCACTCGAGTGTTGTTGCTCTTCTGAAGGCAAAAAAGCTCAGGCTACTCAAGCTAGACGGGCACACAAAATATCAATTTTGCACAAAATCTCCACCAAAATAAAGCACGGAGCTTTATTTTATATATGCGAAGCCTCCAATTAAAATATCATAAATCATGCTTCCAGCACTGAGTTTAAATAAGAAAGCCAATATTGCAGTAAGAACTCGACTGTTTAATTAAACATTCAACTTTAGTGTCCAAGGAGCTCATCCATTTACTAACCCCCCTAGAAACAGTTGTATCATTAGCCGTTGACAGGCCAAACAGGCCTGTGACATGGCACACTTAATTGATATCATTAATATGCATTTAGTTTTACACAAAAAGATTACTCTGAAAACAGACCTCCTTCAAAGAGGCATGAGATGGTAAAATTAAGAGGTAGCTTGCAAAATATCCTTCTGCTAGAAATTTAGCTTAAGACTCAAAGAAACCCCTGCCAGATTTGTTTTTGTTCAGGTAAATATTGCCCAAAGCATGCTTTGCAATTGCAACTTAACAGATTCTTAAACAGCCCCGAGAGATGAGAGGGGCTACGCAAACTGTATGTCTGGCCACCAGCATTATCCCCTGCAACACATTGCCCCAGGAGGCTCTGTCATGACCACAACTGTCCAAAGCCTTGGACAAAGCAGAGGAGCTGGCAGAAGAGCAGCACAGGCTGCGATTGCTCCTGCAATGAGAATGATGTGGACCAGAAGAAAGGGAATCTCTTGTGCCACCTCCAGAGCCTCTATGGAAGACCGCTAAGAAGCACCTCAACTGCTGCCAAACATTTGCATTTCAGTTTTAACACTATGAATAAAATTCCTAGAGGATAAAGAAATTACGCTTTGAGCCTGGAAGAACATCTAACAGAACTTGAGACATAGTTTTTGTAGTTAAGGGACTAAGCCATTGCACAGTTACGTAACATACACTGTGGAAACGTTAGTGGGCCAAGTTATGCACCAAAGATCAGTGACAGTTATATTCACCCAGAACTGCCTCTCTTCAGACATCTCTGTACGACTTAGGCTAGTGCTCAGCTATTGGAAAATGCCTTAGCTCTCCTTAAATCAGCAGAGCTTCAGAAGTTCCATCCTCCTGAAGCCCAGGTCCTTCTTAGGCCTTGCTCTGCACTTTGTACTTCCAAGTAATAGCAAGGTACTGAGAAGCATCAAACAAAAAAATCCTCCCTGCTCGCATCATCCCGTGCATGAATGTCAGGGAGCTCTGGAAATACCATGAGCCAAGCTAAATGAGAATATTGTGTGTTCTGGGGACAAACGCAATTTGCAGTCTGGGCATAAATGGAAAGCCTTTATATAAGGGCTGAAATAAAAGAAGCAAAAAGCCGTTTCATATATCACTGAACAAATTACCTTGTTTCTTACAGTTGGTAGAGTGATTTTCCTATTTTTTTAATATTCCTAGAACTTCTCTACTCTTCTATATATTCTTGCTTCAATAAAATTACTCTAAATTATCCCTATGTAAGGCAGAAATCAGACGTTAATGCAAATGTTCTTGCTCTGTAAATCAGCAAATCCCTCTCTATACTAAAAGTGAGATTTCACAGTCAATTTAAACTGATCTAAGACTGCACTGCTCCTGAAAAGGGCAATCCAACCTTCCTTTTATCTCCAGCTGTGTGTTCCCATCACTTCCCTTGTGTGGGCTCTAGCGATCATACAGACAAAGGATAAACAAGATCAGCTCACTGATCCTACTGAAAACTAACACTAAAAATACTTAATTTTCAGCTGGCTTCTGCACCATTGGAAACACCACTTACAGTGACAATCTACAGTTAACCCTGGCATACGTAGATTGTGAAACCTCAGAATAAACTCTAAAGAAAAAAAAAAAAGTAGCCAAATTTATTAACTGAGCAAGTCACATTTTAAGTGCAATTTTTACTGCATTGGGAAGAGAAGGAAAAAAACACAAAACAACACACACAAAATCCCCTTCATCTAAACAGAAGAAATGAATTGTCAATTTACAGTGACACAAATCTAAGCTAAGTATCTATTTTAGGAAATGGATTTAGCATCTACAAATACTTAGTTTATATGAGAAATATAATTCAAGGGAAAAATCATGACTAAAATGTTGTAGTTTTTCCTGTCACTTTTCTTACTTGCAAAATACCAATGTAAGATTAAAAATGAATAAAAATTAAAGCATTTTTAAATGTTTCAATTATATTTTTCACTAACTCTGTTTATCAAACAATTAGAAAGAACTTCTTTCCCCTTTTCCAGTCTTTCTCACTTGTTAGATTTTATCTGTGTGGTATTGTGATACTAAACAAACTGTTCCTTTCTGGTGTTTATTTCTTGCCGGTTCTGGTTTTATCTCTCTAATGTGTGTAGTAACAAGAAAAAGTGTGTTCTTTTGCGGTAGATAAAGATAAAACAATGCAATGATGTTGAAAAAAATAGGTTTCTCTAGCTTGTAATATCATGATGAAGTTTAATGTTTATATTAAATATCGAACAGAAAATATGATTTGAAACCATTGCATTCACAATTAAGGTTATTAAAAATACTTTTAAAACTTTTAAAATACCTTTAAAATTTTTAAAAATCAGGTATCCCAAATTTGCTGTAGCTGCACTCTCGTAGTTTCATAAAGTCTATAAGCATGACCTTGGTTTTATCATAGGCCAGGTACGCCTATCATTAATACCAGACGATCCAGCAGAATTAGTCTGATGTGGGTCAAACTTGGGCATATATATTGCTATTGCTTTAACCAGAGTACACACTGCAGAGGTCATTTTTGCCCATCAGTTTTATCATGGTTTTATACCAGATAGAGTAAAGCAGATACTACCTAATCCATCTGAGAGCCTACTGGTACAAAATTAGTTCAGTTGATCTTTCTGAATACTTTTGAAATAGAAAGAAGTATATTTTCAAACTTGTCAATATTTTGTATCATGTGGCTAAAGCTTTCCTCTTCTACTAGAAGCCTACCACAATCTGACCAGATATAAAATTTTTTAAATATGTGATTTGCAAGAGCTGATTCACACAGCACATGTACTCCAAGCACAAGCAATAGATACCAAAGGTGTAATTCACTCTGATGTCTTTAACCCAGTGAGTGATCAGCTTGAAAGATTAACAGACAAGTTTCAACAATATCTGTGAAAGTAGTCCTCAGAAAGTAAGGGAAAGAGCTGTTTGCATTTTGCAGTTTCAAAGAAACTTGTAATAAAGGGTAGAAATTCTATTCTAATCAGTGTGTGCAAGGTGTGCATAAAGAGAGACAGGTGAAGGTTTGTTCTCTTTGACTGTTAACAAATTTCTGAAAAGCAGCTGAACAGTTTGTACTAGAATGTGCCAGGATCCCAGTTCATACAAGTCCTGAAGAGCTAGATATCCCTACACAGGGAAAATGTACATGCATACAGTATTAACAGAGAATAATTAGCATTATCCCACATATATATAAAACCAACAATATCAAAATACTTGCCCAATTTCTTAATTTCCAAAGCCCGCTGTACTTTACTGGCCCTGTTCTGATTATCTTTTATAAACACACAGGTTTTTGATCTAAATGTAGTGCTAAGAATACTAACCCATCTGATCAGGTACATACACAAGCGAAATTTCCCCCAAAGCACTAAATTCTCCTCAAAAGCATTAGAATTCCTAACTCTCCACATCAAACCAACAGTCAGTTGATGGCATCCATAAAAGATGCTAATAGGATTCGAGTTGCAGTTACGATTTTCATAAGACTGACATAGAAATTAAGACAAAAAAATGTCCTTAATATAAGACATGTGAAAACAATCAAAAGTTGATTCGGTTGATGCTGACAAAACTCCATTTGAACTGGCAACATAAAGGTTTCTAATATTCAGAAATTATTAATGCATTACTCTTTTGTAGTTTTATTATGAATCTGATTATTAACCTATAATCTATTTATATGTATAGTTTTACCACTGCACATCGATTTGTATTTGTAATTAGCATCCATTCATTACCACTATAAAAACATCATCCCAAACTGTTGGCTTTGCAAGTTACTCTCCCAAAACAACGGTGAAAAGTGACTTTTGGGGGAATGGGCTATAGTCATCTGCACACAAACAAGTTACATTGTTAAAAACAGCTTGATTAAGGATTGGCATTCTTGGACATTACTCGGTGACTTAATAAACTTAATAGTAAGTGACAAGATGCTAAAACACTAATGGTTTCTATTTTGACCTTTTCTACTTTTCATCTTTTTGTCTGTTTTTTTAATCATGTAACCTCTTACGGAAGGAAATATTGCCTTCTTTTATGTTGGGAAATTGCCCAGAACATTGCAGACACTACCCAAACAAAGAGTAATTATAATAATGACAAAATAGGAGGAGGAGGTTTACTTGACCCTTTGCCAACAGCCCTCTAAAGACTCCTACCAATCTCAATGGAATTGCACACAGGCTTATTGCTTAGCTAATTAAAATTTGTACTAATAGTTATAGCACTAGTAGTTAATTGTACTAGTATAATTAATGTCATCAACATGAAGAAAAAAGATATAGTGCCATGAATGAAAGTTTGTTTTGTGCGTCTTTTTTGTTTGCTTGTTTGTTTTTTTAAAAAGACTATTGCATACGACACTTAACCACTTAAAACACATAAATATGTACCTTTTCTTTCTTCTTGTGTGCTAAGATGGAGTTTAAGAGATCTGAAGTTTCAGTTCAGTTCTGCTGAATTCATATTCTTCAATACACCACTGCAAGATAACTATCTGCCTTCACCTCACAATCCGTAAAGCAGAGAGAATAATTTTTTTTCTCAGAGGACCAAGATATACAAATAAAATAATACATAAGAACTCAATATCATTAATATACTCTCCATTGAGCGAGGTCTCAAAGCAGCAGCTTTTTCTTTAATCTCATTTGCTGAAACATGCCCTATGCCAAACTACAACAGCCCATTTAAGCAGTGTATGATGAAAATAAGGTCAATATAATGAAATAAGCTTTGCAAACATCTCATTTGCTCTAGATTTAATTATGTTGAATCTTACCTACCATGATAACTTTTTTTAGCCTTTCTAATTTTACAAAGTGCTCATACCAGATTCCATCAGTCCTTCATATTTCATGCTGTGTTGTCCCATTAATCTCTTGTATGTGAAACATATAGCTAGCATGACATTTCACATCCTAGACACTTGCACTATTAAACAGGGAACGCAGCCTTCCTGTATCATTAATGCCAACATCATGATTCAGACCTGTGGCTTCCAAGTCATTCTTTTAGGTTTATTTATTGCCATAATAAAGCAGTTTCTTTATTTGCTTCTAGTATTTTATATGACAGTGTTAAGATTTGAATATATTCCCTGAAAAACATATTATCAGGACTTTGGTTGTCCCTAAAATTCTGTTAATATTTCTGTAGCTTTTTTATGTGATTACACCTTCAGTTATGAAAATCTCAGCCCTACTTGTGGGGCAGTGCATGGCCATCTGCTTAATTTTTAATTAACTCTCATGGATATTTTTGTATCTTAGGTAGTAAAAAGCTTTAAAACCTGATTAAAGAAAAAGAGAAAAAAAAAGGAGAAAGAAAGAAAAAAAGAAAAGATCAGTAAGGTTTTAGTCCCAAAGGACTCTTAAACTAGAAGGTCTGATTTATTATTTTTTCCCAGTCATTAACTAATAATTAATCCCCCATGCACGCACACACACACATTTAAGGTCACCATACAGAAATGCCATTATGTAAAACTAGGTAAAAATGTTATCTCTTTCATATATTAGTATTATCTCTACTGTACTATATAGCTGGCATTTCAGCCTAGTCCTTATGTAAAAGTTATAGCAATAAAATTTTGAAAACTAAATCTCTTAAAGGTCATTTTAAAAACACTAGCAATTTTCTATAAATAAAGCCTTTGCCTACATGGTCTGCAAATAACCCTTCCTAGATTTCAGTGAAGGCCCATTACATAGAATATTTTTGACAGTAGACTTATTTTGCATAGACTGTAAACAGACTCAGCATAAATAAAACTGCTTCTCACCAGTCCTATTATGTCTTAGTACCCTGAAGAGACAGAACACTCCAGTTTTGCAGAACCAGCAGTACAAGGTTTGGATTATCCTTCTTAAGAAGAAATTTCCTTTTCTGACATTATATTTGCCCCAACACAAGAAAATGTAGATGGATCCTGTAATATAATAATAATTTTTTACTTACCTAATTGCTGATCTGTACAGCAGTTTAAATTTAAAATTGCTGTACATTAAATTTTAAGCTATTTATACAGTCAGAGGAAAAAAATGTAGTTTCTCATGGCATTCGGAACAGACCAGGTCTGTTCATAAGCAGACTTTTTCACTCTCTACTGCTCCTTCATAGACGTAAGCTAAATTCTCATTAATATGAAAGTTTTCTAAACAGTCAGCTCCATAAAGGTGGAGATATTTGTAGTTGATGCCCTTTTTAGGACTTCTTTGTGTCTATCTGAAAAAAGATGTAAAGTCTCAGTAAAAATATGAGTCTTTTCTACGAGTTCCAGGACAGAGAACTGCACCCTACATCGTGCATGAAGGGCCTCTTCAACTTACAGGAATCTTGCAACTCCACCTCAATCAATGGGATTGAGGTCATCAGCTTCAAAAAGACCAGGATTTCATCAACAGACTCTGTATTTTAACACTAAGCTGCAGTTGACTGGATTCTGTTTCAGAATCAGTTCTGTATCAGTACTGGTTCTTGAGCCACCTTGCTCCCCTATTTAGCAGTTTGATGAACCAAGGAAGTGATTCTGTTTTCCCACTGCTGCAACAGGCGCTTGCTTAAGACAGTTGCAAGTTAAAATAAACGTTAAAGAAAAACTTGCCTGAGAGAGAAAAAAAAAATATTGTTTTCTATGCTTTGCTGTCAAAGAAAAAAAGCTGCTTTTTCATTTCTTTTTAGAAGCTTACAGTATGATTGGCAAAAGATCAGGAATAATAAGACAACTGGTGATGTAAACCCCAGGAGGAACAGAGCAGCTTTTGTTCTGAACTCTCATCAAAATCTTGGAAATCTTACAATGGGAAACGTTGCTGCAATGTAGGTTCTCATCCCGAGCTCTTATACGTTAGACTAGCCCTTTCTGCAGTCGCTAGCTTGCTTCAATGATTATAATAGACTGTCAGATTTTCTGTCTGTCACTGAAATAGCTATACAGTTAAATATTTAAAACGCTCTTGACACAAAAGAAGTCATTCCCTATTAATGCAGCATTCTTGTTGTCCCACTGGAGTTACTAGCTCTTTTGACTGTTAGTGTAATAATCTCTATAGAGTCTGCAATAGGCCATGCAGCTACGAACACTATAGAACAAATAACTAAGAACAAAAGCGTAGCTTAAAGCACTGTAAACACAAAGACCATACTTCCTAGAATAGCTATTAAAGGTAGTAACATTAAATGTAAGAAGTCTCACATAGATTGAAAAAAAATATAATAATAAAAAAAAAGACTCAACATTACAAAGTTGGAAAAAGCAAAGCTTCTGGTTCGGAGAGCAATATTACACCTACCATTCAGACAAGTTATATGCATTATCTTAAGCGTTTTTTAAATTACAGTAATGACTTTATAAGAGAAACAGAAAATAGCACCATTGGACCAAACCCTCCAAGCACTTGATACAAATAAGAGTGCTTAGCAAACCACATAGATGCTTTTCCAAAGCTCAGAATACAAAAGATTTCAGTTATGTAAGCATCAGCATAATCTTTTGAATTTAATCACCCTTTCAAAATAAGAAAGGAAAAAAAGGTCAGTGTACCCTGTATTAGTCGAACACTTTACTGTGCAAGTCCTCTCCTCAAAACTGTCCTTATATGACCATGTAATTGAAGTTTTCTGGACTTACTTTCTTCTAATTAGCCTAGCAGCTCGAAGGAGAACAGCCCCTCCATAAAAACCACTTGAACTGCTGTGTTCTCCTTCACACCACATCCACTTACGTATGACCCTAGGATTTCTGGGGACAAATAGCACAGTTTGCTTCGAGGTAAGGCAGTTTGTGTGACAACGTGTATTTTCCTTGACCACACTAAAGGAACTGTTACTATAAGCAGTTAGTAACCCAGCCAGATTACAATTTTTTTTAAAAAAGCTCTAGTTATTATACCAGTTAGCGTTCCAATAAAAGTATGCTTATTACTGAAAAAGATCCTAAATAAATGGATCAATTAAATCATTCCCGTCTTCTGGGGTCTCCACCAGAGTAAAAAAGAAGCTAGAGCTCAAAATACATTACATCAATTATAGATGCACAGTCTGGTCCAACAGACTCCTAAGCAGGAATTCTTACAAAGTAAGAAGACCAAGTTTAACATGTTCCATAAGATAGGATGCCTATTAAACAGAAGCAAAAATAATAAATAAGTAAATCAGCATTTAGTGTACGGAAAATGCTCTCCCAAAAAGCAATACCAGAGAGCAAGCTGTTTGCTGAAGTTTGTTTGTTCAGAGAAACAAGACATATTTGAAATACAAAATTTCACCAAGAAACACACACCTAAACAAATACATCCAACCCAACAAAAAGTCAAAAATAAAAACTGCAAAGTGTGGAGCTAAAAGCAGAAACCATACCAGAGCCATGGCTAGGAACCTTGGGAATCCACTGATGCTACCACCTGCCTTTGATTAAACAAATGAACTAAAGAGACTCATCATACATGGGTGCTACCTGTAACAGCTTGATGACATTTCCTCTTCTTCTCTAATACCATACTAAGTTTGTTATGAGAGGTAAGCACGGTTTGGAAGTGTAAAGGATTGGAAAGAAGAAATTACTCACTGCAGTTTCTTCTCCCTTTCACATCCCTACCTGAGGCTCACCACATGAACAGACATTTTGCTAGAGAATAGAGTTATTTTAAAATCAGAATGATTAGCTTATATGTTTACAAAATTCAATTCATTCCTGACTTGTTTTCTACGACCTAGGTTCTTGCAAAGTACTGTTCAAATCTTTCCATCATAACTCTAATCTCTCATTTTCTATTTGAGTTACAGTCTAAATTGGAAATGTAAGATCTGAGACACATTTCCCAGTTGGTCATTTGCTATATTCAAGTAGAAGCACCTTCATAAAATAATCATTGGTCATACATAATATGAGCTTTCAAATAAAGCAACTCTCCCTTACAAAAGATGCTTAGGAATTCTACACACTAAAGGGTTCTTACCGACCTCTCTGAAATGCCTACACAAAAAGGGCATTGCATTGCATTAGAAGAGCCACAGGGGACATCACAACTAAAACACTTTGGTGGGTCCCAGTTCTACAAAAAATCCACTTTACAATATAAATACATTTACTAATTACTATAAGTTAAAAGAAAATAGTCTAAAGTGTATAGCTCTTTCTGCTTTCAGAATGAAATGCAAGTTGGAGGGTTTGTTTCACAATGGAGGATTTGAGGGGTAGGTGGAGGTGGAGCAGGGAGATATGGCTTTGCAGAGGAATCACATCAAATACAGCAAGAAGAAAAGGAAATTATTCAAAATTTTGGTTTCACGTGCTTTCATTTTTTTCAGCTCTACCTCTATTTGTAACACTGATTCACTGATTCCAGCTTTCTAGCTATTTAAAAATGCTACAGTGATGCCAGCTGGTATGTTTTCAGTCAAAGACAGATAGAGAAACATTGTATAAATAAGAGTCGGTTAAACAGTTCCTCAAATTAACTGTTGCAGTTTAGCCCCAGGCGATAAAAAATCTTGACTGGGCCAGCAAAGTTTTCAAGTCCACATCCTGCCCATCTCGCTGCCCTGGGGAGCCTTTGTGTGAGGCTCCTTGTTACAGAGCAGCTCCTTCAGCCAAGGAGCCACTTCAGGAATTCAAGCCTTATTTGGGAGTATTATTAGAAGTCATTGTTTTAAAGTGTCTTAATTTTCAGCATTTAAGAGACGCAGTTTATGGTGCAGTTCATTAAATTGAAATCTGACTGTGGTACTATCCAAGTCAAGATAATTTATCCTAAATTGTAAAATGGGCCTTTGCAGAGTGTGTATTAATTCATGCATTGGACATTTCACAAACTTGTGTAACTTCTAGTTAAAAAATAACCTTTTTTCTTCTGCATTTAGGATTCATGAAGCATTCTAAATTTCACCATAAATGTGTGATATTATTTGGCAGAAAATATTTATTTAGAACTAATAAAGAGAATGTTTCTATTACTCTGTACATTATTAATCTCAATATAGCAGAACTGGTTGCAATTTTCACAGAAGTGAATTGGAAAGCATCTGAGTGCTTTCCCCAGCTGCTGGCTGCTTCAGGAAAAGCAGTGGTTAAACCTGCATGCAGCAGTTAGCCTGGATCATTGACTGTTCAAAGTTTCTGTGTCTACTTAAGGCCAGTTGCAAATGCTCATTTTGTAAAGCCTTACTTTCATTATTGGTCCTTGTTACTTTTGAATTCTTTCACGTTTGAGGAATAGCCCATGTTTCTTTGTCACGAGGATCCTCAGAACTTTTCCCTAATCAACCAACTGGGCATAGTTGCAAACAACTGTAGACAGGCACTATTAACCTTGAAGTCTTTCAGTTTGGATGTATAACACAAAAGAAGGTGAGCTTCTGCCTTGCTTATTCTAGGTGCTTTCTAAATTCCAAATAATGACTTTTCTGCTTGCATTACACTATACTGAAAACAAACTAAAAACCCCCTAAAAGAGATAATACAAATGCAGGGCTAATAAAACCTTCTCAATCTTAATCCAGCAGAGAACCATTCTTCATTAATGCATTACAAGTTTACCACCAAAATCCATACACTAAATGACTTGAGGATTCTAATTTTCTACACTTACATATGTAATCAATGTACAGAAGCCTATTTCATTAAATCTTTAAACCAATGCAAACCACTGGAACACCATTCTCTGGATGTTTTGTTGCTTCCTGTGTGTCTTCAGGGACATTCAGCCAGGTTAACTAATTTGTTCCTCATGTCTAAAATTCTCCTTCAGTGTCTTTTGAATGATGGACCATTTCATCCTGTGTGATGTCAACTTCCCTTGATGACAGCCCTATCCTACTAGAACTATGAAACTGTCAACATCAGGAGCAAAATTTAGGTGTGCAGAAGACAAAACTGGCTCTGCAGCTACCTCACAAACTGTCTCAGCAGAGGTCAACAGCCTCAGCATTTCTGGAGCAAACTGCAAACTCACTATCTTCATCAGCCTTCCCGAAATAACACCACCAAAAAGGTCTTGCTGGCTGAAAGGAAATGAGAAATACTGTGAACGTATTGCAGTTTCAAAAATAAGCAGATAGTACCATGACAAGCATCAGATAAGACAATAGATTGCCTTGATATAACAGAGACAAAAGGTGCACATGGTTGGTCATTGGGGAGAAATGCCTTGTAGGAAATGGGAGAGTTACTATAAGGCAATTGGCCTCTGTAAAAGGAGGGCAAGCAGCTCAGACTAACAGTTTTTCCATTGCACGTGGCCACAGCATTGTTACAGTCAATATAAGCTAATTTGAGGTCATCTTTATCAACCAAAAAGCCAGAAAGTTTTTTACAAATAAAATTAATATAAGAGCAGCTTAGGATATATATAGGAGAAAATATATATTTCCTAATTCTACTTGCATATTATGACTATCTAATTTGAAGGTTATCTTGATTTCAAGTACACACATCATCTTTGTTTAAAAAAAAATGCACTAATGCAGTCCATTAAATAACTTGCCTAAAGACATCCAGCATATAAAATGTAGAGCCAGGAATAATATCCTGGAGTCCCAAATGACAAGTTATACATAACAAGGATTAAAGCACAGTCTTCCTTCTGTAAGTTAACATGTTATATTTTATGTCTACAGAGATATGGGAATTGCTACACTGGGTTAGACCCTAGCACACACTACCCAGTATTTTTCATTGAACTGTGGTCAGAATTAAACAAGTGAAAACATTACGGGGTAAAATATTTTCATGCAGCAGTTCTGAATTTCCTATACTTTATATCAGCAACGCTTAAGTCTATGGGATGTCCACCAGGACAGCTCAATGATCAATGGGCAACTCTGGTAGCCTTTTTTTCCTGCAGATCACTCTGGAGTGAGCAGATTACAGGCAAGATGAGCTTTTCCAGCAGTGTCAGCCTTCTGGATACCCATTTACCCTTGTTTTCCTCCCTTTCACCTGAAGATGTCTAATATGGCTTGCTGACATTGATGGGAAGCTAAGGAAAAGCGGGCAGGCAGAAGCAGCCCCTCCTGCTGCTGTACAGCACAGCTCATCCAGGCCCCTGCAAGTTCCTCTGTGGGCAGGCCAACACAAGCAGCAGGAATGATTTTGGCAGTGGCAATACTCTCATTACTACCTTCCTGTAGCAGCTTAAAAAAACACTGGCACCTGCTCTCACTATATATAGCATCCCTGCAGCAAAGCCAAGCGCTTTCCTGAAGCACGGAGCCCACGGAACACGTGCAGGAGAGCCGCCCTTCGCATCTGCTGGGAATCAAGCAGACCACGATACGTCACGTCACGTCACGCGGCGGCCTCTGTGGTGCTGGTCCGCAGCGGTACTGGCTCCGTGACTTGCTCAGCCAAAAGACCCATAGGGCACCACTATTTTAAATTTATTATTTTTGCTTTGTAAAATTGGAAGGGACTAGGCTTCTGCTCTGTTTTCTCTAAACTATTTGTTATTTTATACATTCAGTCCTCTGTTATTTACGTTCATCTAAAACCTCACATTTTGCCCATTCATTTGCCCTAAACAGTCCCATTACTCTGCTCCTTGATAGGGACTACCAAAGATATTTTTGTTGATTTCAAAACACACTCTATTCACTGTGTTTTCCCTCATTTTTATGAATGTAAATGTACACTCAGAGAGTTTGATTCTGTATCACCTTACTGCTCATAAATTAATTTAGTGAAAAGTTGGTATAAGGCATTACTATTCTTATGAAATAGTATTTTATAGTCATTCTTTACTGATATAAATAATAGTACCAAGGAACCAGAAAACAGAAACAGACATAGAAAAATGTCAGCATATTAATTAAAACAGACTGACTGTCCCATACTAAATTATACATTTCTAAGTCTTTTAGAAGCATGCCTTTTAAAATTTCTCAGGGGATTTGCAGTTGCCTACAGAGCTTTTCATTTCTAGGTCACTTGTTAAATCTACCCCAGGTCAGCTCTGACTGAAAATTATTACTGTCTGGCAGTTGTTTGTAGTCTACATAAAATGAATTAGTGGTTTCACTCTACTTCCTAATGGACAAGCAGCCCCATCTCACACTTCGACCTACAGGGCATCCTGTTGACTATTGCAGGAGAAACAGCTAAACAGACTCTTCCTATCTCTGCAGGTGGGTCCTCCTGGTTAGGAATTAAGACTGCTGGGACACTCACAGCTATTATGGCACTACTCTGGAAAAAAGATAAAGGCCTCCAGGTCTGCAATCACTGTGATCAGAGCAGATAAAATGCTATTTTCATGAGCTGCTGTGGTGATTAGTTTGGTTCTGTGTGGATCTTTATCATGTGATGAGGAAGTCAATTGGGTAAATCCTACGTATTGCCCAAAAAAGAGAGCCCCCTCGTGCACATTTCCCAGTTAGAATCCTGAGAATATGTGTATGTGTGTGGATATACATATGCAAGACACCAGAATACTAATAATAAGTAAAATTTTCATGTTTAATAGTTATAGAAGGAAAATCATTATATGAGATAAAATTATACCAAAAGTGTTTTAATAATAACATGCTGAACAAACGAGTAAAGATATAGCAGCTAGAAACAGCTAGATCCTATTTAACAGATAGAAACTGAAATTATAATGCGATTCATATTTGACTTGTCCTCAGTATTTTCTATTTGCACAGGAATAAAATGGATTTTCCTCTCTCAAGAGCCACAGTCTCGCATTTCACAAGCATTCTGTTCTTTTTTTTTTAGACACACAAGCACAAATGTGCCAACATATATTATTAAACTTTGGACCTACTATTGTTTAAAATATTTCTCATAGAAATGAAGTTCAGCATCTTCTCTACTTTCCCTTGTCTTTTTCCCTTGGATGACTGATAAGTCCTGTGAAACTGGTATGATCCCTGTCCTTACTGAGCAACAACAGATTTCCCCTAAGGTCCCCATTTCTCTCTAAATTCACATTTGTCTTTCAGCTTTGCCTTCAACCACTCAATACAGACCTGCTCCTTTACTGAGAAATCTTTACCTCTTCCTACCCATCAGAATGAGGTTGCTTTTCTATGGGTTTTGTAGGAACGGAAAAAAAAAAAAAAAAAAAAGACTATCAACTCCATCTGTCACCATCTTTTCCTGCCACTGCCCCTCAGTGTCACTACTGTGCTCTCCTGCTTGCTGCTTCTGATTTTCTTACTGTTCCTTTCTCCTTCTTTGCTCCCCTTGTTGCCCTCACTGTTTAACCTTGCTTATCCCACTGCTGTACAAAGTTGGTGGTTCCAAGTCTGCTGCAACTGGCTGATATATACACATTTTTCTCCTTTTTGTCATGTCTGAAGATACCCTAGTTTTTAGCAGTGACACCTAATTTTGTACTACTAGCAAACTACAGGAACTTGCTACTTTTGAACCCAAGGTTAATGGAAAATACTAAATACAACCAATTCCACCACTGAACCTTGAAGGGCCCTACTGAATATCTTCTTGCAACATACTATTTCCCTTTTGGTGTCATTATTTTAATTTTCCTTTTATGAACTTCCTCATTCACATTAGCAATATTATCCCACAGGCTCCAGCCTAACAAGCTAAGCTAATTAAACACCGCAGTGGCATTGTATCAGCTGCTTTAGTTGTCCAAGCGTGTGAAGTCTGTTGCATTTCTTTTGCCTAGAAAACCAGTTAGCAAATGAAGCTATTAATTAGTCTACAGTACTACAATATACTGTTAGTAAATTCAACTTCCCTGTTGTTTCATTTTCCATTTACACCCACATCTTTAACTATTCTTCCCTCCAAATGACTCTCCAGAGCTTCACATGCTAGTGAGAAATCTGATGCAGTAACAGGCCACCGTCCTCTTTTTAAATGCATGTCCTGCATTTACTACTCAGAAGACACACAACTTTGCCCTGATTTGGACAGATTTATTAAAGCTCCCTGCTACACAGCTTCTCACTTATCACAGTTCCTTCAGAACTGGATGGCTCTGATATGGTTCTCCTCACTTGAAAACGTTGTCCTTCTTGAGTGTAGCTTCAACATCCAATGCAGCAGTTTCTATTTCTATAGCATCACTTTTGTATTAGGTACCCTCACCTTCATCCCCTTGCTTAATACCTCCATTCCTTTGAATAGTGATAAAAATGTGTATTTTAATTTTTCCCACAACTGTATTACATTACGGCTTCAACTAGACCTGGATCCTTCGTGGCTCTCTAACCTAACACAGGAGCACTGGAATGCAGGAGCACTGACAGACTACTCAGGGGAAAAAGATCCACACTTCACTATGATAAATTCACAAAACTCTCTGAGAGCCTTGTTAAAAACACAGATTATTCACTTTCTAATCCCTCGGTGCACTTTGACCAAATTGCTGGTACTGAAAAGTCTCTTTCCAAATTCATTAAATACTAAATATTTTGCACTGAGCCCGCAGACTGGAGATGCTACAGTAAAGTGGTTTCTTAGTTTGGTTTCAATTTTAAACCACACAACAGTCAATCCTTCCCAAGAGACTTTATTTTGGTGGAATAACTGTTATCGAGCAACTTTGCTTTAACATCTTCTTTGCTTAGAAAAGAAGAGGGAATAAAAAACACAGCTTTCAAACCACAGAGCAACCGTTGAAAACTTAAAACCACAATACCCAAGAACAGAGTGAGCCTATGATTACCTAACACTAGCTGTGGTTTAAACTGGGCATCACACCAAGTTTTTCACAGAAACCCAAGGGGAAAGAGGAGTAAAGTATCCATGGTTACAGTGACCCTTGCTTGGCACCTGAAGAGATCTTTCTAGAAAAAGACAGAGACAGGTAGAAACATTTATCAGGGTCCTCAGAAGTAGCAAAGCTTCTTCCTGTTTTTATAAGTTTAAAAAAAAAAAAAAAAAAAAGATAAAATAGCACTTAGTACAGACTGTCCTGAATCAGACTGTAACCTAGAAATATTTTTAGAATTCCCCTCTTGCCTGTTTTTCACAATTTCACTCAGTAGTGAAAAATAACCTCTGAAATAAAGGCTTGTCTATTTAAAACAATGGCAAATTCCTAAAATAATAAATTTCCTTAAGAAACGACTACTTCAAGACTGAACTCATGAATGAAGGAGAAGGATCTTGGGCTGTTTTTTGTTATTGTTTTGGGGAAAACTTTGAGGAATGTGTTTGAGTTCAAATTAAGCTAAATGGGAGCGAGGTTGCCGAGGTCCCGCAGCCGCTGTTCTCCCCAGGGCTCTGCCCAGAACGGCCGTGGGAAGCAGCAAGAGCCAAGCACAGCCCACCCATTGCTTTGGAGGCATTTTTTCTCGCTTCTCCCCTAAAACCTCATCACCTGCTCTCTGTTTATGTGTGTGTTTGAGGAAGAACTTTTTTTCAACTGTGCTGATAGTCTTATGCACAACAAAGCATGAACAACCATGCACAAATACTCATAACAAATATTTTTTTTCTAGATGATGCTTCTACATGTTCAATAGCTGGGTGAGACAGTAAAAGTAGAGCTGAAAAGACAGCTCTGCCGATAAGTTCCCCTCTCCCTGGCAGGCAGAAGCACAGCCATTTCCCCAAGGAGATGATGTACAAGCCAAATGCAGGTCTCCTCCTTGGGGAAAAGGAAAATACAAGAAGAGATTTTAAAATCCCTGGGATTTCCTACTTTTCTCACTTTGTTTTGTATTTTCCTTGAGGGTTCTGCCCTATCTTCTGTTGCAGAGATGATTGCTCCACGGGTATTAATAACAGATTCAGGCTGCTGAATCACCCAACTGATTGGATTTGATCGGAATCAGGCATTAGCAACCTAGCACAATCCTGTCGAATCAGCCAGAGAACTAATGGCTTCATTCCTGCCATTATGGGGTTCTATGGATGGTGCTGGGTTTGGCATTACGTTTGTCCAGAGTTGCCTTCTCTGTTTTTTTTTTTTGAATTAGTTGAAGATGCTGGCTGAAAGTTTAGCAAATCAGCAAATCAGAGATTAGCTCTTTCTGTTATGTGGCTGGAGCACTCTTGATGTGGTAAGACATACCTGAGAAGTGTATTTACTTCCTCTTTTAATCAAAAAAAGAGGTTCAACACCCCAATCATTTCTCCAAGCAGCTCTCCTGCTTTTATAGTCATTGGTCTGAAGACTGAGAAGAAGTCATACCTGTGACCAAGGTGATTATTTACAAAGAGCAGTCCCCTGATCCTGCCTATGAAAGTAGTATTTACATCGGAGTCAGAGACTTCCAGGAGTCCCACTGCAATCGTACAAATTTTGCCTTCTGCAAAAAGTAACACAACACAGTCCATCAGCTGTAGGTAACGGTAGGGCCTGAGTATCATGCTCACTTCTTGGTTAGTTACTAAATATGAAAAAAAAGTGCTTTCTAACTATACCCCCATGCTTTGAGAACAGGGATTTATTGTGCTTTTAGTATAGGTCCACACAGGCAAACGCTAATCCAAACAAAACTGCAAACAAGTTTCTACTGGAATTTTGCAGCATAAAAGAACATTGTAAGAAATACGTTTCTTAGAAATGTGAATATATATATGTGAACGCTAGGAAAGCCCAAATATCACCTGTCTATAGTAAAGAAATTATTTACAATGCAGTTAAGTAGTTTTTACTTTGTTTTGTAATCCTGATCTGACCACAGTTCTGAAAAGGAAAAAAAAAAAAAAAAAAAAAAAAAAAAAAGTTAACATGTCTTCTGAAGTGTTCTGCTATATAATCATCAAAGATAAACCCTTCAGCTTCAGTGATATGCAAACGAAGACATGTTTGTTAAAAGGATTAACAAAGTTGTTCAAAGCATCTTTTTAGAGTGAGTCTAGTCTGCTTCCAAACAAACAATAAACTATCCGCATGCAGTGAGATTTTCTAACCCGTAAACATCACCAAATGGAGGAAGAAGATCAGAACCTTAATGAGTTTGGTCTCCTTTGAATTTTAGCTGATCAGTGTCACCAATAATTTCAACAGGCTCTAAAATAAGCACTTTCTGTCTTCAAAGTGCCTTCCAAACATCAACCAATTAATCCCTACAACTCTCTGCGAGGTAGGTAAGTAGGTATTGTTATCCCCTTTTTACAGTCGGATGAACAGGCAGAAGGGTTAAGTGATTTGCCTGAGGCCACAGATGGAGGTGGGATTAAAACACAAGAGTGACTATGACTCCTTTCAGAGGACAGCACTTTTTTTTTTTCCTACTGGGATTTTTGTGTTCTGACATTAGACATCTTGGCTTTGTGGCAATACTTGAAGGAAATAGAATAAATTTTGCCTTGTTAAAAGCAGGAAGTCATAAAGAAATCTATTTCTTTTTATGCTAGTGTACATCACCTTTTTTGTCCTATATACTTTACTTTTCTTCTAATATTCAAGTGGCATTCCTTCCATGCAAGGACTCCTTCCTGTAGTAGTGTGATATGCTACCAATTGACAGATATGCCCTGCTCTTTTGCAGATTTTATTTTGTCATTTTGCTTCCAAATCAGTAAGTCTTGGTGACACACTTCCCATAAAACAGGAGGACACTGTCCTTGCAGGATCAGCCTTCATGGCAGCACAGGCAGGAAACCTGGAGAAATGGGGACATGGAACCCAGGGCAGAGAAAGCCATTAACTGAAATCCAACTCCAACAAACTGTTTGTGACTGTTCTAACAGGCGTAAGATTGATACCTTTCCCATTTCGGCAGGAGTATCAGATGGAAAAAGCACTGTCTATGCTGGTCCTCAATTTGTACACAACTTAAGGTCACCTGAAGACACATTTGTCATTAATTCAATCCAGTGTATAGCAATCATTTGAGTCTCACAAGGAAACCACCCTCCTTTTCATCTGTTGGCCAGCTGGTCCACAGTACCAGATCCCCAGGGTACTTCTGTACTCAAAACTAATGTCTCATGAATCCTGAGTATATTTGCTATTATTCTTTCAAAAGATACTTTCCCTTTTTATCTCAAAACTCACTTTCAGAAGCCTTCCAATACGGAGTTGGTATATACAGGGGAAAACAGTGACTATTGGAAAATTAATCACTACCTACTAAATAGTATAGTACTTTCATCCAGATTGCTAGGTACATATTTTTAAGGCAGTTATCCATCTGCCATCCATGTCTTAAAAGGCTAACACCGTTAGTGTTACCAAATAAGGAACCGTCTATTGAAATATCATGTTATTATTACACTCTGGTGGCATTTATATGTTAGATAAATGAGGGATCATATCTCCTTTAGAGACACCCATAGACAATGGTGTCATCAGCATTTTATTAGCTGGAAGTTTGCTTTCTTAAAGACACACATGAGGCCTTCAAATCAAGTAATTTAAAACAGATAAAGTGCAATTTGTTTTCTGCTTCTGTATACACCAAAACTATAGGCTAATTTTCCTTAGAAAGAGAAAATACTTACACCAGGAAGATATATTAGACATAAATTTTGTTCTTGATGACCAGTACTTATGTCCTTTTTTAGAAGATGAAAAATAGGTTAATAATTCACAACCCGAGGAATCCTATTGCTAACATAACGGTGTAAGAACACACAGGATTTTGTACCTCAGAATGCACATTTTCAGAAACAAAAGTACCACATGGGTTAGGAAGTGTCCAGTTGTCTGGTTTTCACAGCAATTTTGTCACCAAAAAATACGTAATGCAAAACATAAGCTTGAAAATTGCTATTTGCTAGCTGTATCTTAGGAAGATTTGTAGCTAACTCTCAGAATTACATGCTCTGCAGAAACAGTCCCCTTATTTATCACTTTAGAAATCATTAACTCACACTCTGCAGTCCTTTGTGCAACAAAGGAAGTTTTCACATGAGCTTTCTGCTAGCAGAGACGAAAGGGATTGATTGTAGATACAAAATAGCAGTGTGAATGGTAGTTTTAGGGGGTCTTCAGGCAAACACATCTCAGTGACATCCCATCAGGTAGAGGATCGGTCTGCAAACTTCCAACTCAGCACTACCATCCGGGGTATTAGATTATTTCTCAGATCCAAATTTCTTATGCTACCTATAATTACAAATAACTGCTTGAGCCACTACCCCCTATATCTTCAACTAACAAAATCAGCTTCCACATAAGACCTTTTGCTGTTACAGGTTTCTTCATACCATAAAAAGGAGGTGTGATGGTAACGCTTGTCTACCTGTGCTGTACTTACACCTTCCGTTCTGTGTCCATACCTGACACGTCCACGCACTCCACACTGTCCAGCCCAAACAGTTGTCAAATTTGCCAGACAGCCCTACACTACTGGCCACAACTCATCACCATTACAAGCATATTTTAATGCCTTGCACTGCACAGATAGAGAAGGAGCAGTATTTAATCTCCCATGCACCTCCCACACCAGAATACCCTTTCCATAAAAAATACATCTGCCACCCATATGAGTTTCTGGTAAGGTAGGATCTACTTTTTCCAAAAGTTCTTCTCCTCTGAATGCAGTACTGAGCAGCTCTTTAGTACCTGTTCAGCACAAATATACCTGAAAAAAATGGACTATATTTTTGCAACTCCGGTAGCCTGGAGAGCCTCTCCAAAAGAGACCCTTTGCTGGAAACTGCACAGCAAATCCCAGTACCATCAGCCTGGCATCTTCCATATGTGAAAAGGTGAAAGATGATTATACAAAAGTCAGTGTACTGATCCCTATATAAAAATCCCTCATCTCATTTTACTGCCCATCTGTTTGCCTGGTCATCTAACCTTGGGCTGCAAATTACTTTGGGCATGTGTTTTCCCTTCTTTACAACTAGAAAGTAGTGAACAGGTCACAAGTTCCATTGGAACTTGTGGAAAATACGGAAAGAAGAGCAAGAACTACAATTTTGTTTCTCGCAGCTGTTTTTAAGGAAGTTCAACCGAGTAGAATTAATGTCACATAAAGCAAATAAAGAACGCAAGGTTTATTATTTTTAGTTCTCATGGCAGTCCAGTCCATCAAAACAGTCCACACTTGTAAGACACTGAGCATGGCAATCCATCCATGGTTTTTAATAAAGTGTGCAGCGCCATTATTTTGCCAGTGCTGTATTTTCTGCCTGTTCTCTGTTTTATTTATTTATTTACTAACATTTACAGTTCTAGCGATGCTCCAAAGCTCTTTGGCGCAATGAGCTGCCATCACATCTCAGCCAAGCTCACGAAGCACCTGCAGCTCCTCAGCCCAAGCAGTAGCCACGAGAGGAGCTGGGAGGCTCCCTGCGGCGGCCTCTCTTCGCAGGGCGCGAGGGGGCTGCTAAGCCCCCGTCGCTCCTCACTTCCCGCGTGCCCCCCAGACGGCCTCTCCTCGGCAGGGACGAGCACCCGCCCCGGGCCGGCGCTGGGTGCAGCTGAGCGGCTGCAGGGTCTCTCCTCCGGCAGGACCCAGGGCGAAGCGCCCGCGCAGCAGAGGCTGCCCGCGGCACAGGGAGCTCCGCAGCGGTTCCCGAGCGCCCCGAGGGGAGGAGGCGGGTGTCACCCTGCCCGGCCCGGCAGGGAGCAGAGCCCCGCGGGCACCGGGGCGCGCGCAGACAAAGCGCGGGCCGCGGCGACACCCGCCGGGGAGGAGCCACGCGGGCTGCCCCGGGGGCGGGGGGCAGCGGGGGAACTTATAAGAGGCGCGTCCCGGCGGCGGGGCCGGGCCGTGCGTCGGTGCAGCCGCGAGCCCGCTCCATGGCTCACAGCATGGACAGCCTCGACAGCCTGGGCGTAAGTGCGTCCCGCGCGCGGCTCGCGAGCAGCCCGCGGCGCCGGCCCTGCCCCGCGGGCTCG
>VWPW01009183.1:782076-991093 GCA_013389825.1 Crypturellus undulatus | reverse complement strand
GGGAGCCGCCGCCGTGCAGCGACACGCGCCGCGCTGCGCCCTCCCTGCTGCCGCGGGGATGAAACCGGCGGCTGCGCGCACGGCTCCCCGAGCCTGGTGCGCTTTCGCGAGCGCGCGAAAGCCGCGCGGGTCCTCGCGCCGCCGCCTGCGCGGGCTCTTGGGCGGTGGTAGAAAGGCACGAACGCTACAGCGGGGAGGCGCTGCGCCCAGCCAGGTGGCACTCGGCACTCCGCCGGCGCCCCGAGCCGTTGGTGGTTTCCTCTCGTGCCTCCTCTGAATTTCGCTTCCTTTTTTCAGCGCGGCAGCGAGAGAAGCCGCCTGACCGACCCGCGGCCGCTTCGCGACGGGCGGGGACGGGGAGGGCAGCGGGTCCCTCTGCCGGCCTGGAGTCCCCGGCTCCAAGTCGCCGCTTTTCCCTCCTGTGCAGGAGGAGAAGCTGTCCCAGGGCAGGACACTCGTGCCTCCCTTCAGCCTCCCTTGTACCAGCTACAGCCCCGGCGCTGCCCGCTGCGGCCCCAGCCCTTAGCGCCGGGGGGCAACTGGAGCGGCCCGACTGTCTCAACATGATTTATTTATAACTCTCCGGGCTCCTGCTGCGAGAACTAAGTGTCGGGTAGTTTTCTGGGCAGACTAACCTACTGCTCGAGGACTGCCGGTCTCTTCCATACGTGTCATGCATCCGATGAGAGCACAAAGAGTCCCGAAGCAAGGATAACATCCCTGGGAGTAGCCATTATCATCTTTCTTCTTCCCATCCCTGTCCTCAGTTTCAGGATCTTACTCCTTAGAGAAAGAAGAATAAATTTTGCTTTTTAATATAGAAAAAAAAATCATGTTTTGTTGTTCATTTTTTATATATAACTTTATTTCTGTTGGGTTTTCAAAAAGTTTGCTTTTTCATTTTCCATGTCTCAAAGAGACTGTTCAGGGGACTCTTAAGGTACTAGCATATACCATATAGTGGCATATACCATATAGTGAGCTGTTGTAGAGAAGTTAACATCTAACGATATTTTTTTCTTTCTTTCTTTTTTTTTTTTTTTTAGCTGTCTTCTGGACTGATCATTGAGTTTTCTGATAATGGCACGGATGAGATGATTGGTTCTGGCGACTACGGAGACTACGAAGAGCCATGCTTCCAGCATGAGAACGCTGACTTCAACCGGATCTTTTTGCCAACTATCTACTCCATCATCTTCCTGACAGGAATAATTGGCAATGGATTGGTTATTATCGTTATGGGCTACCAGAAGAAGCAGAGGAGCATGACTGACAAATACCGGCTGCACCTCTCTGTGGCTGATCTCCTGTTCGTCATCACCTTGCCCTTCTGGTCCGTGGATGCTGCCATAAGCTGGTACTTCGGGAACGTGCTGTGTAAAGCAGTCCATGTCATTTACACAGTCAACCTCTATAGTAGCGTCTTGATTTTGGCCTTTATAAGCCTAGATCGCTACCTGGCAATAGTCCACGCTACCAACAGCCAGCGACCACGGAAGCTGCTAGCTGAAAAGGTGGTGTACGTAGGCGTGTGGCTCCCAGCTGTGCTTCTGACAGTGCCTGATATCATTTTTGCCAGCACTAGTGAAGTGGAAGGGAAGTACCTATGTGATCGCATATACCCTCATGGAAACTGGCTGATTTCCTTCAGATTTCAGCATATCTTGGTAGGACTTGTCTTGCCTGGTCTAATAATCCTGACTTGCTACTGCATTATAATTTCCAAGCTGTCGCATTCAAAAGGCCACCAGAAGCGCAAAGCCTTGAAGACTACAGTCATTCTCATCCTTGCCTTCTTTGCCTGCTGGTTACCGTATTATATTGGCATCAGCATAGACACATTCCTCTTGCTAGGAGTCATCAAACATCGCTGCAGCTTGGAGACCATAGTGCACAAGTGGATCTCCATTACAGAAGCCCTAGCGTTCTTTCACTGCTGCCTCAATCCAATTCTTTATGCCTTCCTGGGTGCCAAATTCAAAACATCGGCACAAAATGCCTTGACATCAGTGAGCAGAGGATCAAGCCTCAAGATTCTCTCAAAAGGCAAGCGCGGGGGACACTCTTCTGTTTCTACAGAGTCAGAGTCTTCAAGCTTCCATTCCAGCTAACACCGCCCTTTGCCGTCCTTTTATAGACACTTTTTAAAAGTTGCGCAAAATTTGAGAAAAACAAGACTGACCATTATGTACAGTTTTATTTACACTTGGAATTTTATATTGTATCTTTTAGTGTCTGTGATGTTTAATTGACTTATTTATATAAAAAAACTTTTGTATTGATGACAAACTGTCTAGGCAGGACCTGTGGATGAGTGATTAGTTCACAAAAGTTTTAGTGTTTGTTTGATTGTATAGATATGTGAACTAAACACTTCTGGATGGTAGCAAGTGACTATTAAAAGTTTAGAAAATATTTCTGCTGTTTATATGTAAATGTTTTCAGTGTTGCTGTTAAAAATTCTTAAACTTTGACTGGAGATTTCTTGCTTACTACAAGATGTTTGGTTTACAATAGTTTAACTTGGCTGTAGAAACGGCACTTATAACCAAAGCCTCCTGTTTTATGCTAGTTTTTTTCCCTAGTTCTCAGTAATTCATGGTTTGCAAAATTTTCTGCTCAAGGTAAATAAAAGTACATGATAAAAAAGTTATTTGAGTGGTATTTTCATTTCTGGTTAAATGTGTTTTTCTCTAAATGCTTTGATTTACAATTCCTGATTCTCAATAAATTTCTTTGAAAATAGTACAACTCTCTGCTATAATTTAGGGGAAAGCAAGCTTCAGTATGTACTGATAATCCAGTACATGAGAAGAATTTAGTCTTATATGCTAATAGTAGTCAAAAGTAGTTATATTTGACATTGTTTGGACTAGAAAGATGTCGGGATGTCTCCTCTGTGGAAGGTAAGTGGATTTTTCTTAACAGAGCTTTCCCCATCTGGTCTACATCCATATTTCATTAAGATAATGTGTGGCAAAGTCCAATTGATTTTGTGACATAATGAAGATACCAAATAAGGCTTTTTTAAGAGGACTATAACTACTTTTATCCGTATAGTATTTAATTTTCCCAAAACCAATCATGTTTATCATTAATAAGCCTAATCCAAAGGCTAAATACAGTATAATCTTGTTAACATTCTTTTTTAGGAATTCAAACTGTGTCGTCACACAGCCTTTCAGAGAGCCTTTTTAAAAATTAATTTTAACTATTTTTTTTAGCCAGCCAATACAGTATTTCCAATAATTAACACTGAAATAATATTTCTGTTAGTAACAAATGAATAATCAAAAGAAAACAGTATTGAGAATATTTGTAAATCTCTACTTCACAATGTTTACTGATTTATAAACAAGTGACAGTTGTTTAGAAGTTTTAAAAAAAAAGAAAAAATAAACAACACCTATTAAATCACACTAGATAGGCAACATGGTTATTTCAATAAAATTACTCACAAAGTACATGTTTTCACAAGCACTGCACAAGAAGGGTTCTATAGAAATGGCAAAAGTGGGAACGGAGCCCATTATGTAGGCTAAGTATTAAATTATTTGTTTTTACTTTAGATAGGTGCATAAATGAAAGACCTTTCTATTTTCATCTCTCCTTCTGGGCAATCAGCCTGTACTGTCCTGGCTGCATCTTGCACCCTTTTCCCCTGGACTGACTACAGCAGCCACTTAGAGATTCTGTGTTGTGCTGATTCAACATGCTGAACCTCTACAAAATTAACCCAACAAGAATGAATAAATAAATAAATAATTTTCCTGAAATTTCCTGAATTGAAACAGCTCTACAAGGAGTCCAACAAGTAACCAGAGCTGATGCAAAGAAGAAGAGAAGAATCTGCTATGGCCTGGAGCCAGGCACAGGGAAAGCAGGGGAGGGAGGAGGAAGCTGCTCCCCCTGTTTAGCAACAATAACCTTTTAGATTAATTCCGCTGTAATGTATAACTTTACTCAGCATGAGATAGCAACAGGGGAAAAAAAAAGAATTCTCAAGAAATAAAAGACCCTGTATTCATCAAATTGTTCTTCATAAATAGGATGGAGAAATGAGGAAACATAATATCAGAGAAGAACTTCTTAAGTGGTTTGTTTTGGTTCTTTGTGTGTTTTCTCAATGTACGGAGGGTTTCTTTATGAAGAACCCATTGTTCTGAATGATTCTGATTTCCACCCCAGCCCAATCAATCACTGTCATTTAATTACACTTATAAAATACTTATTAGCTATGAACACACTGCTGCTTATTTGTTGAGGAATTGTTTAGAGCCCCTTGCATTAGTTTAGGTTATCCCCATTACAGGACTTCACAGTCAGCTGTTACCTCAAGGAGAGAATTCACAGGAAAGAAAGTACAAAACAGAATAAACAGTGGTCCCTGTTACTGCCTAAGAGTACTAAAAGACACTTTCAAACAAACTACAGAAAGTGCTCATGTAGAAAATAAATTATCAACTAGAAAATAAATCAGAAAAAATAAAACCTAATCCATGCCTCTAGGGATGGAACCTACAGATTTACATAAAATTGCCCCTGTTCTTGTAGAATTAGTGACACTACGGGCAGAAAGATGTCTTTAAAAAAGAGCTGTAAGATATTTGGGATTGGGCTTCAGCAAAGAAAATGAGTCAAAAGTTATACACAACTGTTTATAAATATATACTGGTAACTATATGCGTATAACACCTATTTTTATCATGTACTTATGAGATAGTATTTGTAAACTGAGTGACACTGGCATGCAGAAATATTGTAGGAAATTATTAATCCAGTTCTACTCTTTCAACTCTATGTGTATCAGGCAAATTTCACTTAAAGTCATTGAGCTATTCCAAATATACATTTATAAAAAATAGGAATTTGTTTCTTTTTAAAACAAAGTAATCTTTAAGCTGATTTTTGGAGGCTCTGACTTCTTCCACATGTTTGCAAATCAAAAATAGTTCTAATAAATGTATCTGTCACAACATAAAGTGACTGACAAAGGTCAATAGGCCCAAATTTGTAAATTATACATTGGATAAGTCCCATTATAACAAGAACAACAAAAAATGTATTTTTCCACCTTAGTCGGCTACTCACTCCTCTTTCATATACAGGATAATCAGTTAATGATTTATTTTTCCTGACATAGGATGTCATAAAACACAAGCACTGTCCCTAACATTTTAAATATGCAATTCAAGACACAGAGCAGCAAACCAATGCTGTGTGCAGGTGAACACTGGTTACAAACTGGTTAAAATGCTTTTACATCTCCTATGAAATTACTTACATATTTAAAAGATTCAAAATATTTTTTCAACCACATTAGGGTACTCTTTCTACAGAACACAGGCACCTTAAGTTGTTTGCCATGGTTGACATGCTAACAGCAATGCCTGGATCGAAACATGGATATTCACCTAATACTGTAATGTAAGCCTTGTAAGTGCCAGAGATTAGCTGGAAATCCTTCGGATCATGTAAGGCTAAACCAAGAAGAGAAGATGAACTTAATTTTGCTTCATATAAAATGCTGTTCCAGAATAAAATTAGAGTATGTAACGCAATTACACTATAATGTATTATTTGTATATTGGTATATTTTCACTCTGTCCTAATCAGATTGTACAGACTCTGTATTTGAGGAGGCTGTGCAAGCATGAGAGCCAGCGAGGCTATCGTAGCTCATACTTGCAGCCTACAGAAAGGCACCGAGGAGGTGGATTTTCTTGTTTTATCTTGGCAAATCTTACGACACAATCATTATATGGGGGAGGTCTGACTTCTATGCATATGTCAGAACAAAATCTCCATGAACATAAAAAGGAAGTGGCAGAAATAACACGTCGCCATTCATACAAGTGAATGGTTTATCTTATGATGGTCAAGCTCTTGTTGGACAATGTACAAAGTGACCACCTCTAGATGTTTGGCTGAAAAGGCCATTTTTTATATTGTTTGGGAAAGGAAACAGCATGATGAGGAAGTACTTCCTTGATCCAGGCATGCCTCCAATATCCCCTAACAATGGGGCATTCTCATATTCTCAAAGTGCTGAAACTTAGGAAACACTTAAGCAGAGAGGGCACCAGAGTTTCTGCTCAGAGGATGCCACTCCCTCACTTTATGTTTGGAAAGAGCTATACAGTCTCTTTTTCACAGCCATAAATCAAGTGCCAATTGAAATTACAAGAGCACAGAGATTACTTCTTATAAAACAGGCACAAATAATAAAAAAAAAAATCTTTTCATTCTACAATTTTTCTGCCATTTTTTCCCAGAAAATATTTTATACTTAACAAGATGATGTTTAAAGATCATTTAACACAAACTGTACTACAGTAAACATACTCTTCATCTCTCCCTCTTTCCAGTACTAACAAAACATAGCAGACACCAATGTAGTGCTTATTGTTCCTGAAAACAAATGAAATCTCATCAGCGGTGATTACTAGCAGCTTTTTCAAGTGCTGCATGGGAAAATCTAATAATCTAGTCTAGACTCCAGTAAAGCTACTACTGACTTCAGAGGAGTCAGGCTTCCTTCCAGACGTAATAAACATTGATTCAAATGACCATTTTCTCAAAGTGTCACCGAAAACCAAGGACAGGAGGCTTCAGTGGAAAATTTCTGCTGAATTCAAAGGACAGGGCATCTTAGGAAGGATGCCTCTTACAGACGTCCTTATAACCCCAAAAGATTACCCTGAAGATTCTGAAGGCTTCCGATGTCAGCTGTAGCTGGACAGGAGTTACAGGAAATTAAAACTTTCTAATATGGAGCAGGTATAATTTTACTGCTGAATTTATCTGAAATGAATCTATAAATAACTTCGTTTCAGCAAGAAAAAAAGAAGGTTTACTCTTATTGAATACATGCAAACTTGGCATATCTAGCTATCAAGAGCCTGACAGTGGTCTGACTTCTGTGACATAGGTGAGCACTTAAAATATCCTTATCTTTCAGAATTTGCACCAAGAACATTTGTCACCATGCAAGTATGTCAAGCTGAGTAGAAATTACTGAGCAAGATTTTTTTAAGAATTGTATTGTTTGATGGACTTTGGGAGTTTGATCTTTTTGCTGATAATGCTCTCCCTTTTTTCTTTTTTTTTTTTTGTTTTTCCTACTATCTTCTTCTCAAAACTTCAACTTTTTTCATAAAAAAATGCATGGTTACAGATTTCTTAACGACACTATTCTGTTAAAACACATAGCAACCAGGACAAGCAAGAAAAGATAGAGACACTGTTCAAAGAACAAATACAGCCAACACAACAGTTTTTAGGTCATCTTATGCATGTTCCAACATCTGCTCTTCTGTAGACAAGAGAAAAATTACTTCTATATCATATGAAAAGGTTCATCTCAAAGCAGGGTTTTATTTTCAAGTTTCTTAGCATGCAAACACAGCACATGTTTATTTGCCTTCTTGGTTCCTACTCCTCCTGATTAAGCAGATCTCCTGACAAGGGGTCTGGATAAGAACAAGCTGACAAGACCCATCATCCGCTTGTCAGTGTCACCAGTGAAGTCAACACAGCTGTAAGAACACAGCTTGTTCATTATTGTTCATCATTGCGGTGAGGCCACATGTGGAGCATTGTGTCCAGTTCTGGGCCCCACAGTACAAGAGGGATGTGGAGCTGCTGCAGAGAGTCCAGCGCAGGGCCACGAGGATGATCAGGGGCCTGGAACATCTGCCCTGTGAGGAGAGGCTGAGGGAGCTGGGCCTGTTCAGCCTGGAGAAGAGAAGGCCGAGAGGGGACCTGATCAGTGTGTACAAGTACCTCAAGGGAGGCAGTGAGGAGGATGGGCCCGGCCTCTTTTCAGTGGTGGTCACTGACAGAACTAGAGGAAACGGCCACAAACTGAAGCATCAAAAGTTCCACGGGAACTTAAGGAAAAAATTCCTGACAGTGAGGGTGACAGAGCACTGGAACAGGCTGCCCAGGGAGGTGGTGGAGTCTCCTCTGGAGATCTTCAAGACCCACTTGGATGCAGCCCTGTGCCACGTGCTCTAGGTGGCCCTGCGTGTACAGGCGGGGTGGACTAGATGACCTCTAGAGGTGCCTTCCAACCTTAGGCATGCTATGATTCTCGGATTCTATGATTAATTTGCTCTCACTACCAATGAGCTCTGTAAGGCTATAATAAGGCTGGACAGCCAAAATTATTATCATCGAGAAACCCCTAAGGTATCAGCTTTCTGAAGGTGAACATGACATTCCCCAACAGCCAGAACACAGAACATCTTTCCTGAGCTCCTCTCTCCTAGCTAGTCAACTTTTGACTGGATGTTATATTTGTCAGCTTTCTGGTACTTGCCTTCTTTCACTTTGTTGGGGAAAATACCTAGTATTTAAAACATCTTTACAAACTTTCACTCTGCCAAGTCAGTTAACCTATATCTATCAAAGATAGAAATGTTGGTGTGCTTAACAGCATACTAGTACTTCAATTTTCCCAGATCAAATTTCTGGCTAAAATACGCAGAATAAAAGAGGATAAGTGTGATTTTTAATAAATATGTTATAAAGTGACAGCACTAAAGAAATGTGTTTTGGCAAAATTAGGTTCACAAGAAGCCTGAAATCTATTATTTGTTTAGTTCTTTGGGGCAGAAATTACATCTCTCAGAGATGTGTAAGTGCAAGCGTATTGATAAAAGATATAATACCTAATATGGAAAAAAAGAGGAAGAAGGATTGTTGTACCAGGTCATGGCTTCATTCAGATTTATTGGACATCAAAGCAGATTTAATGAGCTCCTGTCCTCTCTTACTATTTACTGCCTTCTTCTCCATCCACTTTCTTTTCAGTTCTGTCCTGCTCTCCCTTCTTGTTGCTCTCTTTCTCTCAAACCCCACATTTTCTTTAACAATGCTGTCTTACATGGAACCCCTAATGATGCACAGGCAAAAGACAGCGGAGCTGACCTAACATCCTCAGTGCCAGAAGGGCACCTCACACCTCCTTCCTTCCCTCCTTCACTCCTGCCTATGCACCAACCCAAGTTCTGCTGCTCTCCTCTCTCCCTGACCAGTTCCCTCAAAGGCTGGAGTTTCACAGGTATTTGAGGCAATCTAATAGTTTGCTCTGCTGGGATAGGCCTCCTGCCTGGCAGCCTTTCTCCATCCCTTCCTCTTCCATCCGTTTATTTCATATCCACAGTCCTCTCCCATTCTGAAGCCAGTGATCCTGTCTCTTTACCTTGTATTAGCTACGAAATCAGTTAGATCTTCTTTGAATAGATTTAAATAGGCAGACAGTATCTTTTTTGTATGTGATTTATTTTATGCCATTTTAATTGAGTGAATCAGCTCAAAAAGAGGGCTGACAATGGCCAGCCAAGAACAAAAAAGTGAACGGTCAGGCATATGGTTCAGAGAGGACAGAAAAGTGGTAACAGAACTTCTTTCAGCAGCATTGAGCTGTTACTTTACCTTGCAGTGTTTCGTGAAGCCCTCCACTGAGGTTAAATAAATCTGCAAAATAAAGTGGACAGATTTCAGTCAGCTTAAGAAGCTGAACTGGCTCCCTCAGAGGCAGAGTGAGAACCTGAGTAATTACAGGTGCCAGGGTGGAGGCTGGGGAGCAAGGAAGGTACTGGCAGTAGCAAGGTGTTAGGTGGTTTAACTATCCTGCCAAAAATACCCTAAGTAAACAGTCAAACTATTAAACAAACATGAAGCAATATTCACGCAGAGGGTGAGAGGTTGAAACAGTGTGGAGAGGGTGAAAGGCCTCACTGAGTGAAGAGAGCTCTGCTTCCTCCCTAACCAAAGCATGATTACCTGGGGAGTACTAGACAGCGGCCCTGGAGAATTTTCCTTGAAAGAAGATTCAGGAAAGAGGTCTTGAATAACAGGATTTTAAATGAATGAGATTTTCTGTAATAGAATGATTACTGAGAAAATCAGAGGGATAATCTTGTCACTGATTATAACTTCTACTGCTCATTAGATCTAATGCATCTATTTGTTAACACACATTTTAAAAGTACATTTACATTTGGTTCACAGGACTTCTTCAACATAATGCATGTTTTTTAAAAGAAGAATCCATTAAAAGTAGAGTGATCGTTTATTAACCATTGTACTTTAGCAGGGCTTCAATTAAAAAAAAAAAAAGAAAAAGAAAAAGAAAAAAAAAGCACTTAGTTCCACGATATTTTTTGCTTTTCTATAATTATTCAATCCATCGAGGAGAGAAAAAATCATCTCTTAGTCTGAAATGAGCTGACGNGCACTTAGTTCCACGATATTTTTTGCTTTTCTATAATTATTCAATCCATCGAGGAGAGAAAAAATCTCTTAGTCTGAAACGAGCTGACGAAAACCCATTGAGTGGCTGCCTGAAGCCCAGCTGTAGCTGCCCAGGAGGGCAGTGAGCTGCTCGAGGCCGAGCTGAAGGCAGCGGCGTGCGCGGTATGGATGTGCGGGCACGTGGAGCTGGAGCTGCGTGTCTCACCCAGCAGCCTGCAACCAAGGGGAGAGCCTGGCAGCTGCGCCAATATTCAGGGTATGCACATCAATCAACAGCCTAACCACACTTGAGGCGGAGAACAAATAGCCAAATGAGCCGTGAATCCTCCAGTCTACTCATCCTGACTTCTTCCTACAAGCTTAATAGGAAGGGAGTATTAAGAAATTCTGCTCTCATCGAGCTCTTTGCAGATAGACCCTAATAAAAACTGACAGGAGGATCTCCATGAAGATCTTTCATCTGTGATATTTAAGAACCTCTTCACTACCCAGGTGTTTGAAAATGATCCTGTTTGTTCATTTAGCAGTTTCAGTAACTACTACAAATCGGAACATGGATTTTTGCATCTTTTTAAAATACTTCCAGTTTCTGAAGCCAATGCATTTTAAAATCCTCAGTTCTTAGTAATATACACTATTCTACATAGCTGCCCACACTTCTCTGACAAAACAAGACCTATTACGCCCTCCACAAGCTACTAAAAGAAACAAGTAATTTACTCACCTTGTCCCTCCTATTTATCTATATCTTCTGCTCACCCTCTCCCAAAAGGGAACTGCTTTATGATTAAGAACATGTTTAGCAACTACTAAGGGCCACCATCGGATAAGATTTACATGGAAAACTGATGTAGGCAGCTGGTTATCCTTCCTACTGTTAAATCTTCAGTGGTAACAGTTACCAGATGCCAGATTAAGTACTGTCGTCTGTTTTTCCAGAATAAAATACAAAGTCATACTTCACTTGCTTAGACACAGTTTTAGCTTCAAATAACAGAATTATTAGAAAGCCTGTTAACACATCAGTATCACATACAGACACCAGTTTCCCTATACAGCCACTACCATATACAAGCATGAAAACATAACATAAATCATTTCAGTTACTGCAAAAAATGGCAGTTATTCCATATGAAGAAACTGAACCTATTTTGCAACTGTTAAGGCCTTTTGCTATTGTACAACAGGAGTGTCAGCCAACATCATATCACTCAGCATCTCCAACCGCTGGCAACACATGTAGCAGGCTCTGGTGCAATCAGGCTATTAGAATTCAGGACCTCAAATCACCTTTTCTAAAAAGCACACAAACAGTAAGACACATAGAAATAGGATTTACAAAAGCAATTCTACAGAGAAGAACATTGTCTGAACTTGCCAGCACGAAAAACAGATGGGAAAAACAAGATGCAAGTGATAATCTGCAAAGAAAAAGAGGGTGCATCCCCATGAAGGAGTGTTTGGTACTGCAAAGCTTCAGCTAATGCTTGCCTGAGTCAGCAAGTTACTCTTTGATTATATAAATTATTTCAGAAATCAATAGAGCCACAGGAGCAGCTGGGATTACCTGTCTCTCATAAGCCTGAGTGCCCTGACCACTGGGCTACAGAATCTGTCCCTTTCTAATTCAGGGAATATTTATTTACGCAAAGTTAAACAATTTCAGCATGAGTGACAAGAGGGAAGCACCTCATCAAACAAAGCAGCTGGGTGATGAAGCACCTGCCCGGGAAGGGTCTCCTCCCTCAGAGGGCAGGGAAAGACAAGTTTATGTCCCTTGACAAAAAGGGACATTGTTCTTCCAAGGGGGCACCTCCCCCTTCTCTTTCCTTCTCCTCCTCCTCTTCAATACACTTTGTATGGGATCAAGTGTGTGTTTTGAGAAACACCTATAGGAGCAAAGACTCCTTTGAAAAAAGCTTGGAAGTTTGTGACTTCTGCTGGGGGTCAGGGTGATCACATTCATCATTCAGTACTACCAAGACTTACACGGCTCTCTACATTACACACAGCAGATATTTAGGTACTTCTAATCTGTTAGGATTAGGTAAGAGCTTATAAGCTTTCTGTTTAGATGTAAATGTCACTGTCACTGGCAGAAATCAAAATTTCTCTTCTTAATCTATCTGAAAGTAAGTACAATCCAGAACACTGCAGAACTTTAGCAAAGCAGAGGTGCAGAAGATATTCCTACCTTAGTACCTCACGCTGTATACCAGAAACAATTCCTACCTTAGTACCTCACGCCAGGTACTAAGGTACGCCAGTACCATACCTTCTGTATACCAGAAACAATGTACCTACAGCACAATTCTCTTCGTTCTCTTTCCTAAAAGTTTGTGTAAATGAACAGCTCATCCTGATGGCTCTCCAGCCACCAAAGGGTACCTAATCCTGAATCAGCAAAACTTGATAATAATTCTCAGATGCCTGGAAGTATTTTCTGAAGACTGGACTCAATCTAGCCAAAGGTCAGTAGAAATAAAAAATGCTGTCAGCTCAGGACTTAATGATGTATTTCTACCTCTGTACGCCTATAATTTCCTTAGGTACGTAAGATGACATGTCAATCCTAATGTCTCCCAGTTTTATGAATTCAACCATAAGCCCCTTTTAAATCAGATTACAAATGATTATTACAACTCTAAATCAAGAGAAAGGCCCACCATTTTCTCTAATTGGAAAGGCTAATTTAATTATAATTCTTTTCTTTCCATATGCTTTGTATTTGTTCCATTATATTACAATAGATATTCAGGGTTTGTGGAAAAAAAAACAGTTAATCATCTGTGACCTGGCAAAGATAAAAAATTAGTTCATACACGTTGGGGCATGCACACTTTTAGTCACATTTTATTGTTGTTTTGGCATTGCAGGTATCTTCATATACAGTGTTATGGCTTTACTTCTGCTCTAAAATAGCAGAGAAGACTAGGTAACTGGATAGCTTATTTTGTTCTAACATTTTCTAACTTATTCCTTCCAGAATACGAAATTTAAAAAAAACAAACAAACAAACAAACAAAAACAAACAGCTGAAGTAAAAAGCTAGTAGTAAGTTAGTAAGCACAATGTGGAAAATGGTCAATGTATTCAACACCAATATGATTTTGCACTGAATGAGCATACATTGACATAGTCTCCCAAATGAATCCTTCCAACAAACTCATCTTGCCCTATTAAAATTGTTGCTGTATCTAAATTTTTTTTTTGTCAAAAAGAAGCATCTTTTCAAATATTAAATGAGCCAGTTTGTATATTGTGTAGCTTTATTGGATTAAGTGTTTAATTACTTACTAGACATCAAATGCAGAACATTTATGTAAGAAGACTAACATATGCTTGGACCTTTGACTCTGATATACAAAATCTGCCTGCTGAGTTATGATCTGTCTATAAATTCATTTGAAAAATGTAATACTATGAGTATTCCTTTAAGTCTTTGCTTCCCTAGAGATGAAAATAATGCTAATACAAAGATTACAACACTGACTGCCTGAATGGATCCCTTCTGTCTTTGAATTAATAAAATTACACTTTTTGTCTTAGCTTTTCAGTGGGTGGCTTTCACAGTTTAAGGACTTCACTGTCTAAAGGCTAATTCTTCGTTCTTCTCTTAAGCTGTTTCTGAGACTCTGCCAATAGCACAGAAAATTCTAGCAGTACAACTACCTATATTTTGTTTCTTCAGTGTGGCAGGGAGGCAGCAAAACCTCAATTAAGAGCATTCTTCTGGATACACAGTCTGCCTCCCTCACTCGTACACATAAATACACATGCATGCACACGCAAATTCAATTACACTCTGGGTCATAATCTTATATTCAGTAAAACAATCTTTAACCTCATTTATCTCATTATCTTCTGACCTGGAACCCTCTTAAAATTTGCTTCCCCATCTGCTTATCATTATACTAAAAAATCTCTATAACAAAAAAGCTGTGATAGTCCCTAGAAGGTAGGGCTTGTTGTCTATATAAACTATTTCTTTTTCTCAACTAAATACCAAAGGTAGTATTTAGCAAAATAAAGACAGGGATGAAGGTAGTAATAGGATTCTGTGGTGAAACTGCAGATCCTTGCCCCACAGCAATTCTTTTTTTCTCTAGACATACTTTAGTAAAACAATTTTGATTCACCAATGAGAATATATATGTTTAATTATTGCAATAGAAAAGGAATAGTTCACAGGCAAGTATGCAAGGTCTTAACTTGAGCCCATGCTCACTGCTGATATGGTACAATCTTCCGAATCAGGCTGCATACACAGCAGTCTATCTGAAGAGACTAGAGCAGCAGCCGTGCGCCAAGTGCATCACATAGCGTCCTTTGCCTGAGTAGGCCCCATAGTGATATGCATGCAAAAGAACTCTTGCTTTTTCAAAAAGCAATCCTGAATAAAAACTCTTCTCATTCAAGATAGAGGCCTTAAGGAACATCCTGCATGTTAACAAACATCTTCAGATAATGCCGAGTTTGATGCTCGTTTCCTAGTTATTCACAGACTCTTTTAAATGGAGCTCTTTCACTTCTGCAGCGTAGCCTAAGGAAATCCTGCAAGAACAATGTGTGACTGAAATACACACAGGTTTCCCAAATGGTAGCAAGGTCCATTGATGCTGCTTCAGATAGTACCAAGACAGCAAGCTGTAATACAAGCTTAACAAGAAAGCTTGTTTGTATAGCGCTGATTTGGATCCAAGCTTTTTTTCCCTTTCAGCTCCTAGTATATTATGTAAGGGTCCCCCAGTGAAGAAGACACCTAGTTGCCAAATTACATTTCCTTTTCTCAAGTACATCAGCAGTTGGAATTTCAAACCCACCTATGCAATTGCTTACTCTGCAAACAAGCGTTCCTCGAACAGGTACTGTCTTTACTAACTCGGCCTGAAATCTCAGCTGCTGAGAGTCTAGTGACAGACAGAGAGGCTCCCTTTCTAAAATCAGGTCACCTTGCACCATGGCAATGACACAGTTCTGTTAATTAGGGTTAAATTACTGCTGCAAAAGATTTCTGGCTTGATGCTTCTGGAGCCTGCACAACCTGTGCACATTTGCAGAACAAGTGCAGCCCGGCGGGTGTTAGTGATTTCCTGGACTATCTCTGTATATAGGGAGCCAACCTTAGGTGCCCTCCATTACCCAGCTGTCCTGCCTCGTATCAGCAGGGTGTAATTTCTTCCAGCATATGCATACCTTTCCACTGTAAAAGAGACTCAGACCATTCATTCATTTCAAGGTTAACACTAGACAGGTGGCTCTCTACTATTTCCAACACAGATTACTTTTGGATCTCTACAAGAAATAACTCTGTATCCATCTGCAAGATTTCTGAGCCAATCAATCTTCCTCCTTTTCTTCTTTATTTCTACAGGTTTATATACCATCTTCTGCAGCCACAGTTTAGGAAAAAGCAGTTGTTAGCCCTCTTTCTCATCAGAGCATCCCTAAAGAGTTCATTATGCTCTTGCTTTCTTATTTTCTTATTGTGTTTACTGTGCAGTGTTTCCTTAGCAAGGCAGGTCCACAATATTCTTTTATGCCCAGCAGGCAGCACTGGACACGTATTAATGGAGATACCGATTATTAGCCATCTCCAGAGGCAATCCTGCTGACCAGCCAAGAAAATCATCAAATATTTTTAAGTCTAGATTTCTTTTTCCGATTTTGTTGTGAAAATACGTTATTTTTCTGTGGAGATGTTTACATCCCATGGTTACAGGAAAGTTGTATTTTGACAGAAACAAAAACAGGAAGTGTATGATAAAAACTCATAGTAAAAAGAGAATTCAATTTTCAGCCAAAAATAAATTATTTTTAAAATGAAGGTATTTATGACACATTATCTCTAGCCATGGATAAATGAAAAATAACAGTCCATCCAGTAACTGACTTCATGGCTTTCATATACAGGCAAATATTGTTATTGTTATTGTTATCTTCATATATGATAAATCATTTAGAAGTAAAAGCATGTCTTATGTGTCCCTTTACATCTAAGACATGCTTGTGAGTGTACTTAGTCAAACTTTAAAACATATTCAGCTATAAGCTTGACTTCAGAATCTCACATGTGCAGTTATAACCCAGCTATATTTACAAAAAGTAATGCTCATTTATCCATCAGGGGCTACTAAGCGCATCTTTAGGTGATGTTGTTGTTATTTTTATATAGCTGAGCTATTTGCCTGAAGTAAAGTGGAATCAGCACAAAATTTCCATGCTCACTTGGCACCACTACCTCCTTTGGATGACAGTCTGTACTGTTCCCTTTTTTCCTTCTAGTCACTCCAGCTGCAGGACCCAGATGTCAAACTCAGGAACGTATCTTTTCCTGGCAGTGATAGCTGATTCTGTTGCTGGCATCTCTGCTGGTGGCTGTTCTGAAGCTGCCTCTGTGGTACAAGCTTAAACTGCAAATAGCCCTTTTTATCTATATGCTGAAATCTTTTCAGTGGATTTAATAACAGGAACTGAATATCGTAGATTTATCAAACTAAAGGTTCCATTATTTACTATATTGGTCATGTATTAATTTCATGACAGTTACCATGCTTCTGCAACCAGAATCTGCATGCAGGAAGCAAGAAGAAGGCTTCCAAAGGAACTAAAAAGGCATCAGTGATAACTGCCTAGTTTTAATAACTGATCCAAAAGAAGGATAAATCAAAGGACAAATTATGAAAGTAAAGAGGAAAGGTAGAAAGAAAAAGGGGAAGAAATTAATTAAAAATTAATTGCAAAGAGGCAGGAGAATAAAATCAGGTAAAATTGTCTAAAAACATTTTGCCACCTGTCTCCAAAATGTTACGAAGTTCTTTAAAAAGGAACCAAAGGAAGACATTGTTTCCAACTAATACTTTTCTTTAATTTTCTCTCTTTCTCTCAGTTTCATGCTTTTCTTCCTGGTTCATTTGCTGCAGTATTTCACCCTCAATCTCACCGACGAGGTCTTTGTCTCTGAGAGGCTGTGCTGGCGCTTACTCACATATGATGACTACTCTGGAGTAGTGAATGAGTCAAGCAGCTTCCATCCTCCCAAGACAGCACCTGTGTGCTGACGCTGCCTTAGTCTACGTGAGAAATCCACTTTCCTGTTAACAGCTCCCCTAAAGAAAGGACAACATCCCCCTTGCCCTCAGTGGAAATATTAATTCTCCTGTGAGACAGCTTCTACCTTATATGAATATTACAGTTGGTTTACAGTAAGATGCAAATATAGTTACTACAACTTATAATGACAAAGGCAAGGAGGGCATGTTCATTAACAAACTGTGCAGTGAAGCCAGCCAGCAATAGGGAGCAGATAACTCCCAGGCTGAAAGAAAAGAGGCTAATGGCTGAATCAGTGAGTAAGATAAAGTAAGGGTAAGTGGTGTATTACCCCTGCAAATGGGTAAACAGATTGGAAAGTTTAGAGATAAGACAATATTAATACTTCACATTTGTAATAACTTGAGAGCCTACCCAACCTCTCTATTATAATTAGCTCATCCCAATATACCTGTTAGATGTTGAGCACTGAAGCAATAAAGCGGCTTCTTATATTCTTTCTTTTTTTTTTATTTTTTATACTTTGATGGTAACCTGTACTAAGGAGACAAGACACTGGTCTAGACGAATCTTTGATCTTATATTCTACTTTTTACATTTGAAAAATCCTACTGAAATTGGCTGGATGTTTAAATTCTTATACAAATCTAAACATCCAGGAAAAATGAAGAAACTCACTGAAGAAAGGAAGATTTTGGAAGTGAAGGGCAACTCAAAAGCAGAACGTTTTTTTCAAACCATAGAGGCCAAAACTAAAAAAGAAAGTTAAAAAAAAAAAAAAGTAAAAAAAATGAGTAGCTTAGAGAACAATTTTGTGAGTTCAGTGAAAGAGAACAGAACATTTCACACACACACACACACAAAAAACCCCAAAACACAGAAAACAGGAATACAGATTTGGTACTAGCTATCCCCTAGTGAGACTGTGGCATGATTGCTGCCCTCTTATTTTGGAAAACAGGAAGGTTTTTTGTTGTTTGTTTGTTTGTTTTCCTTAATTATCACTTACTCAAAGTGTCAGCAACTTCAGCAACTATGTCTGACCTCTAGCACCAACAACCTGTTATCTCTAAAAGGAACATCCACATACCTACCCTTAATCACTAGCCACTTCTGAACATACACTCTTAAAAACTTGGCAACTTAGAAATAGGCTTCAACTGCAATCCCAGCTGAGACTGACACATAGCTGCAGGTGGTGGGAGCATGCACTTTGCACAGCTAAGAGCACAAGGATGGTGACAGGTAGGATAGCACACAAGGCAGGGAACTGAAGACTAAGAAAGACTAAGAAAAATTCCAGTATTTTGGTCCCTGAAGACGGAAATAAAGGACACTGTAAGAGCAGTGGCAAGGCCAGAGATACTGAGAAAGAAGACATTTTACTTCAGGAGATAATGTATGGTACACTTCCAGCACAACAAATATATGATACTTGTCTCAAAAATGTTGTAGTTAAGCAGCATGGAAATTGTAGTTCATGCTACAAACCAACTTATGAAAAGTAGGTGCTCTTGGAGGTTGTGATCAAAGTGTTAAAAACAATCAGCTACACTTGCAAGTGTGAAAACTTAAAATGGTAGCATAGGAATGGAAAAAGGAAAGCATGTCTTTAATTACCTACTTTGCATGTTAAAGTCAGAACTGTGACACCTTATCACCAGCGAGATTAGAGCCAGAGCACAAGCAAGTGCAATGGGTGTGGGTGCTAAAGACATTATCACATATTCTTCCATTCACGACCTTTTTTTTTTTTTTTTTTTTTGAATACAGGGGATTTCATACAAATGGGGCAAAGTAAAAAGTACTTAAGCAAGTCAAGTTGTTGAAGAATTTGGTCTCCAGCATCTCTGCTCTCCATAAACAGACTTTATTTCCTCCTAAGTCTACTTACTGTTAAACAACATATTCACACTGTGTAAAGTCAAGTGTTCAAATCAGTAGTGACCTTTTTGCCTCCATAATGCCAGAAGAACCTAACCACAGCTTTCTGCACATAGGCACAAACAGGTACACTGTGCTCTCCATCTGTCAGTCTTCAGTTGCTTTCAGCTTCAATAGTTAGAGAGGCTCCAAGAAATGACAAGTTTTTGTCTTTTTTAACAGAAATAAATAAATAAATAAATGAGTCAAAGTCGATAACAGGAAGCAGTATCTCAGCTTTTCAGGAATCTCTTTTTGGAAAAATCAAAGTAATCTCCTGATTTACTACGAAAAAAAATATCTTTGGCAGATAATTAAAAAAAAAAGGACATTCTGAGAGATTCTGTCTCATTCTGAATTCTGAGATTCTCTCTGGAGAGTTAAATAGGGAGAAATAGGTTTCATCTCCACCATTCTACAAAAGATTTCCCTCCCAGAAGAAGGAAAAGACAACGAATATTGTGCATCCAAAGAAAAAGTCATCACATAACTTTTGGCTCAGTTCTCCCAATGAAGGATTTAAATCCACCTTCATTTCCCACTGGGAATCCACAACCAGAGTGTTAGAAGCCTCAACACTACAGGAAGATAGAACACTGACTACTCATCTTTGGGAAGATAAAGGGCAGAAATGCTGTCTAGCCAACTAAGCTAAGAGGGATTCTCCCATTTTCAAACTCAGCAAATCATCCATAATAATGAGGAGAGTGTCTTTGTGTGAGATGGGCACCTGGCTAATCTCCATAGTGTCAACACAGTCTTCTGGGTTGTGTATACATCATACATATGCAGCTGTAAGGGTCTAGCTCCCATCACAGAAGAGCAAGCCTGTACTCAAGTTAATGTCCATTGGCATCCCATCCGTGGTACAGGCAGAGATCATGTGAAAGCAAGTCTGGAAGCTGCAGGAAGTTTTACACACCTCTTCCAAGATCTGAAACAAATTCAGGAAGAAAACAGCTTTGACCAACCCCGGATAACTGTGATAACCTTGCTTGCATCCTGCTTTATATTGCAGAAGCACATCAGACAGAGCTGAAGGAAATACATAAAAAAGCTTCCCTCCTCAGCAGCTAGACCATACATGACACAAACCAAGGACAGAGACTGGGTCTCTCACAAAAAGACTGGTTCTTCTTTTACGTGCCCAAGGCAAAGAGATCATTTTCTGGATACCCCCAAGTTCTGAAAGAGGACTCTCAGGACTAATCCACAGCTCTCATTTGTGATAATTGTAATAAATCTCATGATGAAATTCATCAAGCTATTCTACTATCTTAAAAAAATGGCACTTAGACACTTTGTGATTACCAAGGCCATTGCCAGTGCACATTCTGCGTTCAGAATCACGTTTTTATGCATGCAATGAAACCTTCCATGGAAAGAGAAAGGCTTCCAAAGCTAAGCGAGTTTTCAATAACATGACAGGACAAGCCTCTGCCTTCTGAAAGATAGATCTGGGTATTTGGAATTGATACCAGGCAGGGAAGATCTGGTTGAAATGAAATCAATGGGTAGCAATATACACATGAGGGGAACCTGCACTTCAGTGCAGTGCAGTAACTGCATTACTTCATTAGAACACATTACTGCACTTTAGAGGAACCTGTTACATATTAACTAGGAGTCTTAAAAAGCTGAAGAAACACAAATACACTGTGGACTTTGTGAAACATTTCAACTGTCAGCTATAAAGATAAGGATAGAAAATAACTGTGTATGAGATGAGCAACTACCACTGCAAGAACCTTTGATATTGACCCTCAGGGTAATATAAAGACAGAATTGCAAGATCCCATATAAATAGTGATACTAGGCTGCAACAAAACAAAGTGCTTTCCTATGAGATGGATCACAATGTGGAAGTAAATTAGGATTGAGAGAGACAAGTGAGTTTACGCTTTAAAACAATGCATTTATTGTGGCCAACACCATCATTCTGAACTCAAATTTGAAAATAAAAATACTCTGTTCAAGTCTAATCATCTCGCTAGATTTTTATTATTATTATTATTATACTAGAAAACAAATACTGTAAAAATTCTTACTCTGATGGAAAGGAGAAAACATCCTGTGGCTCGCACATTAGATGAGTAGACACTCTTTTGGAAGGTCTATTGCGAGGGTATCAGCTTTGGAGTATACAGATTAAAGTAAGCGTAGAGAAAAGGGGGATTAAAATTTTAAGTATGCTATATGAGACAGTCAAAGAAACAGCAATATCTCAGAAGCAGACAATAAAGTATCCTTTCAAAATTCTATAAAGATATTTGTTAGAATTTGAATTGTCACGGTAAAAAGCAGATAGACCTAGGAAAAACTGGTGGGTAGAGCAAAATGAAGTTATTTAACACAAAGCTCCATTAAAAAATGGATATAAATGGAAGTGTCTAACAAGGCAATATCACTATCACAGCAAATAACACAGAGGAAAAAAAGTAGTGTTGATTTTGTTCTTTTTTTTTTTTCTTCACTTTTTTTTTTTTTTTTAAATGATCTTGGAAAATATCACCCAAGCACTTTTTCTGCTGACATTAAAACAAGATATAATTAGACATGGTCAACTAAATTTGATATGTGAAGGTACAATGAGATTTTCTTTCTCTTTCATCAACTTCTTCCAGCCAACTGAATACCACATTAAGGAAGGCACACTGCATAAGGCTAATATGCACAGATTTTATGTCTGAGTGTCTAAATTAGTTGCTAAATTAGTAAAAACTTACATTTCTCTAATGTCAAAACTGGGCTTGATGAATGTAATTCATAACAAGGGTTATTTGATTTTTTCAGTAGGTAGGAAAAGGAACTTTAAATGTAGAACCAGTAAGATGATCATTTGCTCCACACGGTTTTCATATTAATTAGCATTCCAGTGTTTTGCAGAATAGAATCACTTTATTGCTACAGAAAGAAACATCAGCTGGTCAATGTCCAGCAAATGAAGAAATAACCCCTGCCACCAGAAGTCAGAGTTGAAGTCTTCTTGTAACACGTTCCTCACAATGGCCTTTTGTCAAAGCTAGAGAAATGCTTCTTGTTTTGGTTTAGTGATGAGTTGATAAAATAAAGGCAAATTAAAAAAAAAAAAAAGAGGGATATATAAAAAAAAAAAAAAAAAAGGGAATATCTTACTGAAAATGAGGCAATTTACAGTTTTTACCAAGTAAGCAGGATCCAATTATCACCTCTGCGGAATATGTCTTTAACGTAACCAGCTAAAAATAATGTGGAAAATATAAATTGTTTACCACCAATATTTTATGAATTATCCATTATCTAGCTCAGACTAATTCAGATTAAGAATTCACTTCTTTTTTTGGCAATGAAAACAATGCCTGCAGGGCAGATGTCTGATGGAAATGGAGACAAAAGCAATGTGGTAGAAGCAATGATACCAGATGTCCAGAGCAAGCACTCACTCAAAATAAGAATTTATTGATAGGAGATCTAAATCTTAGGGCATTGGTCACTCCTTGCTACTTACTCTCTAGTATTACTGACATAGGTGAAATTAGCAGGATTTTTTAATCTGAAACCTACTATGTATTTCAGTAGCTTCAGATTCATAGAACAAGTTTTAAGGGAATCACTCCAAGTATTACTACTATTAAACAACAGCTGACATACATAGAAAATATTAGATTTTTCCTCAAAAGGTCAAAATCTTCCATAAAAGGAGACACTCCATGCTAAAAGCAATTTTAGCTGCAAAATTATATAAAACCAGTTTAGGAAAAATAAATTCATCATTCCTTACAGAGAGGTGCAGTGCTCATAACTGTCAATTTCTTTAGTGTACGTCTGTGGAAAACATCATATTGGAAATTACATTTAAATATAAGAAACAACTGTTTTTCACTGTGAGGGAGGACAAGCACTGAAACAAGCTGCCCAGAGAGGCTGTGAAGCCTCCCTCCTTGGAGGTTTTCAAATGTCAACTGGACACAGCCCTGAGCAATCTGCTACAGCTGACCCAGCCGGAGCAGGGGGGCACACTAGATGAGGTGATAAATCAGATTAAACATACAACCCTTTTATTTCCACAAAAACCACATTTTACAGAAATGCCTAATGAGTTAATGGCACAATCCCTCAATTCCTACTGATATTAGAAGCATTGAGCTATGTGAGGAATTGTCCTTTTGAACGATCTGCTTGGCTATTTACATATTGAACCTATGTTTATAGGAACTCGTATTTGCACACATAAATTTGTATTTCTCTGTGTGTGAGCATGCTGTGTGCAAAAGCTTATATACACAAATGATTACAAATGCCACTTTGAAAACCAGTTTAGGCATCTGGCTCTTTGTTCAGATACACATTTATAAACTAAATCAATATTTGTAACTCTATCCATTCCCCAATAAAATATATACATATACATATATATGACACATGAAATGAGATGTAGCTCCATAGAAGCAGATTCACAATTGTTTCTTCTTTTGCACTAGTAAGTGACTGATACTAATTGTAACTCTTGTTTTCTAATTCACAGCAGAACTCTCATATAGTTCAGTAGGACAATGTATAAGCAAGGAGAGAAGCTTTAAAAGCATTTATAATCATCATTGCTAAAAATAAAATGTATCCATTACCAAAGGGCATTTAATAATCAACACTTGTTTGAGAAGTTTATTGTTAAAGGAAACCCTTCAACAAGATACCAACCATGACGAATTTTGAAAATTTAAAAGATGTCTTTCTTTGAAATATTTCAGACAAATTTGTTACAACAGAAAAAGGCATTGATATTACTAAACACTTCTAAAAAGTTCAAATATTTTAGCCCTAAAAAAGATCATACACTTTCTATATGATTCGCAATACACAGAACTTTCTGGATGATGATGTAAAAGCAATCAAAGCATGTTTAGTTCATTTCATTTTCTTAGAACCACAACAGAAATAGGAAGAAACAGCTATTTGTAAGCAGAGAAAACAAGGCAATATAAATAGAAAAAAAGTTACACTTAATGAGATTTACTTTCTTTGCAACTGCTGCTGGATTTTACTTTCAAACTACAGAGTTATCTATATTCATTTGATTAGGGACAATGCTATGCAACCTGCCTGAGCTGCTCTGATTTTCTCACCAAATAAAAGAACAAGTGTGACACACTTAAAGAGAAAAAACAGTCAATTTAAGGAAATGCAAGAACAAAGAGTGAGCCTAGTTACTTTAAATACAAAAGTGAAGACAATTACATTAAAGATAGTAAATCTCAATCTGGCAAAGATACTGGTGGAGAAACTCTGTCCTGAGACATCCCGACAAGGCACAACTAAAATACAGAGGAGAAATTCTGGAAGAGCGCAACTGGGGCTTTGTTTATAGTAAGCTCCTTATTTCAGGGGGTTAGCTTTCCTCTCTGAAGCAGTTATGTCTGAACTTCCCTTTACTCTAGTTTTCCATCAGTATCCTTCAGTCTTCCATCAGTCTCCCTAGCGACTTTCCCATATCTCACTATCAACTTGAGCTGCACTAGTGTTTCCATTCATTTTCTCAAATGGTTTAATTGACTAGCATAATTAAGTAACTTAAATTACCAGAGTAATCTTTCCCAAACTAGATTAATATCGACCTTTGCTGCTTCTATTTGATATCTTTTTCTCTTTCCTGCCTTGTCAAAAGCTCATACATTTCTCCAGCTGAGAGAGAACTGATAAAACCAAAGGCTGCCCCTTCCTAGAAACCTCACCTTACTTGTACTTTTAGACCATTTTAAATGTTCTTTTCTCCAACACCAGATCATCTTACAAAACTTTTCCCTTCCTATTCAAGTGCAAGTCATACATACATATTATTACAAATGAATAAATGTATTTATTCTACAAAAGTTATATTGTTTCAACTATCCAATAAGCAATGACTTAAATTAAAATATTGAGAATACAACAGTTGAGAAATACAACAGTTTACAAAACTAAGTCTGGAAAAGAAATACAACTGTTTTAATTCCTGAGCTCTTGTTCAATTTAAAGTATTTCTTGGACATTTTCAAGGATGACTTTAAACAGTTAAAGAGGGCTCAGTAAGAACCAACAGCTAAAGCATCTTTTCCCATTGAGAATGCACAGGAAGCTGAATTATGGAGGGAAAACTTATGAAGTGCATGTAATGTAATGTAATTACATGTTAGAAGCAGCAAGAACAAAACGTACTGTGGTTCTTCCCCTAAAGTCCTAAAGGCCATTCTGGTAAGGAGCAAGAGCGAGTGTCTGGCAAAGTCCCCCACTGACTGGACTGCTATTACATTTTTCAATGATCTGTGAAGGCAGGAGGATAATATAATTTACAGAGGCATAGTCTGGTCCTAGGAAATCACCTAGGCAGTTAGCCAGACTGCAAACACCGTACAAAGGACAAAATCTAGACTTCATCGTGGCTCAGCGTATCTGCTGCTGTTGATTCAGCCTAAATGGAGAGTCAGTCCGCAGTCAGTCAATCTATCTTACCATGTATGTTAAGATACAAACAATAACAAAATTTAAGAACTTATTAAAGTTTTCAGATTGGAGTCCAAAAGATCATATACTAATTACAATTGGTGTTTTCCCTTTGTAAAGATGACAAAATGTGATCTAAAACTAGATCAGATTATCAGGGATTCAAATGTTCAGCTGCAGAAAACAGAAGCAGAGTCTCCAGGCAAGATCTCCAGCAAACCACATGGCTACAAATTTAAAACATCTCTAATGGAATCTGAAGGCACTTCCACACAAGCTGAATCTAAGGATTTCTACTTCAAAGCATACCACTTCTGACTGGGATCATACAGTGTGCAGCCCTACTCTTAGCTCTCTGCTCTTTGTACTGTATCAGAATGCATGGGAACCACTTGCCAGAGGCTGACGAGAAAAAAGAAACTTGTTATAGTTTTTTTTTTTTTCAGAACTGTATTATGTTTGTAGCAGCAACGATGTTGAGACTGATATTCTATGCATTCAAATGATTTAAGATGAGTTACTAGATAAAACAATACATACGATAGTTTCTCATTTAATTGTATGTGTTTTTATTTGCTGTTTCAAGTTATTTTAAATTGAGAGAATTCACATGGTAAGTCCATGGCTACATTTATTGCACTCAAAGGTAAGTTGCTGACCTCATGTCTTACTTCACTCATAAATATGTTATTTTCTATTTGTTAAAAGGGTAGCTTTTCCTTTCTAAAGACTTGTAGTACTTGAATACTTCAAGCTCTCTCCTTTGCAGAGTAAGCCTAGGACTTTGCAGAGTAAGATGTTAATTCAAGTATATGTTTTAACAGGATTCCCAGGCCTTGATAACCATTACTTCCTGCATTCATCATACAAGCAGTGTGAGATGCCTGTGTTCTCACATATCAAACAAATGTTCTGGACAGCCCAGTTAAATGATTTGCCAAAAGACAATTTGATACAGCACTAGCAATTTTCTAAGTCTTTCTCAATTATCTATCTAGTTTGTTTAGGACATAACCAGGCTAAATGCTAATTAGAATTACCAAATTTGTGCGCTATTTAAATTACTAATTCTGTGTGTTGAGATAACTTTGATAATCCTAAAACGGACTTTGAATGATACAAAGCATTTTTAAAAACTGTTTGCTAAACCTTAATGTGTTTCTCTACAACAACATATGGTATAGTCATTATTTAAAGGCTGTTCCTCAGCGGTACACATCTTTCACTATAACCAAGTATAAGGTTTGAAACTGGGGACCCATCTGCTCATATCTATTAACTCCTCAATATAATTTCAAGCATTTGTTTAACTGATGACATTTTCAAATATGGTAGGACTTTTATTACACAGGTGAATACCAGGAATATGATTTTGCTTTAACCAAACTCATCTGAAATTGTTGTCAGAGAAAAGAATAAAGGGAATAAACAGCTGCAGTCCTGAATCACGTAAACACAATGACAGGGCTGTGTAATACAGGCTCCATGTTATAAAGGTTTCTTTTTTCTTTTAAACTAAGGAATGTGGAAATGGTAATCACAGCAGCTCAACAAAAAAGCACTTTACAGCACACCCAAGAATGCGGAGGTGATCCCTTTTATTGGGGCAACTAAAAATATAAATAAAAAGTCTTTGAGAAATTTTATTTTAGTTTGCTTTATCAGAGCATGAGTAGTAAAAAGGAAAATCAAAGGGTTGCCCTGTGTGGTGCCTCTCAGTAAAATCATCAGCTTTTAAATTATTGTTTGGATGACACAAGATACAGGTTAAGAAAGAAGTTCTGCCTTAGTATTTACTCCCATTTGACATGAGATTGCCCAACATACATAACTTTTATACTTAAATAAATGTGAAAACACATATTAAATAAGTGAGCCCACATATAGTATGATTGTTCCCTAAATACTCACACATTTGAGAAAAAAAAAGAGGAAAAATATAGGGGAATAAAAACAAAATCCCAAAAAAAAAACCCTGATCCACTAATATTCTTACACTGGCCACTCTGCAGCTGGAGTAATATATCACAGTTCAACAAGTCATCAGCCACGACAACTTAGACAGTAAAAGATCTGTACCTATACACAGAATAAATGAAAGCAGATATGTTATTAATCTGATGGCCATCATATTTTAATAGTAAACTACGTTCATTTAGAGAAATACATCCTAGTACATGATAACTAAAATATTCACTATGACTGAAAATCTCATCATCTTTTATCTCATATGGACTTTTCCGTTAATTCACTGATTTTTTTTGTCTAGCACTAGCAGGAAAAAAGGGGTGGGAGGGTGGAGAGAAATACAGAGAAGCAGAAAAAAAGATTAACAATAAAATGATAAAAAATGTAGAGCTCCTCATGGCAGTGGGATTCTGACTGCAGAATTACAAAACAACAGCTTCTGAGTTTTTAATAGAATTTTGACTTAATATATTTTACCTTGTATCACAGCTTTCAACAGTAACTTACAATATAAAGCTACATATATCAGAATAGCATCTTGATGAAAGCTAAGGGCTTGCATAAACTTGTTCATTCGAATAACATATATTGTCAGTTTGAAGTAGAACAGTTGCTTAAAAAAAAATCCTCCATATAGAGATTCTTATTCCAGAATAAAAGCCTTGAAGAGTGATTTATAGTAGCAAGCCTATTATCTGAAGTTTTTTTTTTAAATACAATTAATAGCTTTTCCAATATAGAAATGCAATTAAATCTTCCAACTAAATATACAACAGACTTCTAAATTTTTCACCTCCCATGACCAAGGACTTTTCATTAAGTATGTGTACATAAAAAAAAATGGACATTAACCATTCCTGGAACAAAACAAATATGGGATTACTCTGGTTTGTTACCTCATACATGAAAGATGTTGCAAAGATATTTGTATTTTTATTCCAGTAGCAAGGCACTTAGAAAGCATCAACACTGTTTTTCTGGTTTACAGTGCAATCAGAGCTCCAGCAGTAACTCCAGCAGAGTCCTGAGCCCCACCACGCTCGTACCTGGCTCTGTTAAGACTCAGGTCTTGTGAGATATGTGCAAACCTTCTGAAACAGTCATCCCAGCAACTCCTCTACTCCTCAGATCTCTCAGGTCACAAAAAAAATCTGTTCATGGTTTATTAGAAGGCACAGAACCTGTGCAATATGTGACTTTCTGATGCTGCTCTGGTCATTACAGTTCTGCCAGTACATATATAACCTCATTATCAGAATTAGAAAACTGTAGCTTCTGCTTGATGTATATTTATTATCAGTCAATTCTGTTTTATCTTTGCAATATAAATACTGGTAGATTATATTGATTAATTGAAAAATTCTCTTTCTGGGTAGCAAATGCCACTGGAAAAAATGTCTATTCAGAATGATGACTTACATTTCTGATAATACTTTGCCACTGGAGTATGGTATAGCAGTTCAAAAAGAGCATGGCTTTCCAGTAATCTCAGATAAGACAGCATGAAATTCCTTAAATTATTCCAGGTGAATATTAAACAATCATGGAAAGCTTTAGGGATGATACCATGCCACAATGAAAGGCAAATATAAATGTGAGAATGAAAACTAAGCGTCAAGGCATATTTGTGGAAATCTATACAGTGTGGAATTCCACATCAAAGTGAATGAGATGTGTATCAAAGGTATTTCTAGTGATATCCAAGTGAAAAGGAGCAAATGTGCTTAGAAATCTATGCCTGAACAAACCAAATAATAGCTCAATGTGAGTCTGTAAACCTCAGACTATCAATCGACAATTACTAATGCACACAGAAAATCCAGCCTTCAAATAAGGTACTCAGGTTGGCATTTCAGAGCTTAAAGTATGTAATAGGATGATCAGAGGAGTTTTTTAAAAGATTGAGAATTTCAGAATTGAACAAAAGACTCTCAGATTTAAGCATGTCTCTAGACATCAAAAATAAACCTGTGAAGATAAAAATGTACAGCAGTAAGCATTGCAAGGAATCTACTACAATACTTTTATTCATTTTGACTGTGGATGAGATTATGAAGTTGGAAAAGACGACTGAAGAATCATCTTCTACGATACTGATTATAGCATAGTCATAAAAATTTAAAGTTCTTTTAGTCCTTCTCAGCCACAGGCCCTTGAGCTTTTGATACCATTCTACTTGTAGAATGAAGGTTTTAATGGAAACAGTAACTTAGAACTTGCTTGCTTTGCGAGTATATGTCCTCATCTTAACCTTAACATCATTTTGACATTGTTTTTATGGGAGCATTTACTCTACTGCAATGTACAGCAAATCTGATAAGAAAAAAGCAAATTCTGAGCAGAGTTTTTTTTGTATCAGGAATGGCTGAAATATTTACATATCCTGGGAAACCTGGGAAATTCTGATGTGACTTTCAGATATAGATGGATACAGTTTTTGATTACAAAAAAATCTCTTGCAGACAAACACAAAGCTAAACTGCTATTGTGCTGTATTGCTTGTTTGATGAACAATCCACATGGCTCATTTCCTGGGCATCAGGAGAAAAACTATTTCCTATACAACCCACTGAATAGAGAATAACAGCAATGAAATGACTGGTGACAGCAGAACCTAAAAAATACCCCGTATAAGTATGCATTTCTGAATATAAGTATAAATATCATAGTGTATATCACATAGAATGTTAGATCCCAAACAATTTCCTTCTGTGTCCTATGAACTGCAACTGTAACTGTCACAACCATCCATTATCTCCCCAGGCATTTTAAGTTGTTCCTAGAAAAGCAAACAAGAGCAACAGTTACTACAGACAACAGCAACAGAAAATAGTAAACCCAAATGTAAATGTCTCATGTCTCATAGTGTGAAAAAGTTTAATTGTCCGGGTTTTTTATCTTCCAGGACAGAATTTTTTGGATATAATAGAAAGACGACTTCCAGGTTTTAGGGTATTTTTTTTCCAAAGAAACTGTTTTTCCTAATCTCTAATTTGACCACAAAACATAACCAGTTATCTAACTGAGAAAAGACGCATGCACCACCTAAATCTGCTAGTATCATTCCTGAAAGTTAAAAGGGGTTGAGTGCTGCAGAGCAGTTGCCTTCACGCTACAGGACAATATGACAAAATATCCACATGCTTAGAGGATATACTCAATCCCAAACACCTCATCAGTTCATGTACAATACTGATTGTCCAGTCTCTACTTTAATTTGAATATACTAAGTTTATTCCTACTACAATACAGGATTCCTTTATATACCTGGAGGAAAAACAAAGTAAATAGAACAACTAAGTGTGAGCAGAGCTGCTTGAAGCACACACCACAGAAATTCTTCACTGTGGAAAATTAATTCACATTTACAATAGAGGCATTTTTCTATTAGGGATTTAACAGCTCTTTCAGAGTTCTTACAATGACCCGTCATATTAATACATATTTTCTTTAAGCTCTGCATTTAAAGACATGATATTATCATCAACAAATTGCAGTCTGAAAAGCATCCCCTTTACAGGCATTCCTTTTCAAAATCACTCACGGTGTACTCGCTACCAGTAATTGCCAAAAATTAGTTTTATATATTATATAGAGTGTTGATCTGATTTAATATAGCATTTCCTGTTTGAATATTTAACTAATCCCAATATTTTCTTCAGTGCTTGAGCTTTCACTGCTGCATTAGCCTCCAAGGAAACTGATTTAGAGTTCATTTCCTGCATCTGATCTTCACCTCTAAGACAAATAACCCATTTAGTTCCGTGAGCTGCTAACTGTTAAAGTGGTCAAGATGACAGTCTTGGCAACTATTTATTTTAAAAAATGATGATCTTAATTGGAATCATTTGAAAGTTTCTTCCATAACAGCAAGGAATCACAACTTCAAAACTATTAATAACTGAAATTTCTGATAAATACCTCTGCATGTAAGAATGAATACCCCATAACTATAAATGAGGGAGAAAATAAGATCAGGCAACAAAGCAATAAATTTAGGCTCTTTTGAAAACAGCAAGGGTTCTTTGGACTCAGCTCATTATTTTTTCCCAGGAGAAATGCAATTGAAATTCAGGGAGAGTTAAACACTTAACTCCCTTAGGTTCTTTAAAATTCCGGATGAAGTGATATTTAACTAATTCCCACACTAACAGAAATCAGTCACTCGGCACAATGATGCTCCTTAATTGTTGGTCACTATAATAGATTCAGTCCCCAGCATCGTATTGAATGACGTTACAGGAGCTCACATGTCCCGTCCTGCTGGGCTAGTACGAGCTGAGTTTATTGGCCTCAAAGCCCAGTCACCCAGACTGCAATATAAGCAGTTGCACTGGAGAATGGCTCTTGCTCCCCACAGTGAGCAAGTTTGTGTGCGTGTATTCAGCTTTCCACAGCACTTTCCCATTTTCAGAAGCACAGTCTACATATAAGAAGTAATATATTCTTTGGGTGTGATCATGCTTTCATTTTTTTATAAAGTAATGAAATTACATCACTCTTTGACTTGTATAAAACAATTCTAGACATATCTGGAGAAAATTACTCTTGAATAGCAAGAGTTTTCTGCCTTTTCCTAGTTTGTTTTCCTTCTTCCATTCTTTGTGTCCTTGCTTTGCTGCCAGAAATTTCTAAATTGGTGGGTTCACTCCCCCCCTTTCCTTTCCTTCCCTCCTTTCTCTCTGCCTGGCTGTGGCTTTCAATGGGCTCCTGCAGTTACTCAGGCGGGCAGCATCGCGTTGCCAGGCGACTCGCTGAAAAGCAGCACATGCTGCTGCTGCCCAGACAGAGCCTGCCCGTCTGCTCCAGTGATGCTGTGGCCTAATTTCTACCTCTGTTGTGTTAAATACAAAAGGGAACATCTCCAGAGTAGAGGGTTAGGGAGTGCTGAATTATTTGCACTTTTTGGTTGTTTGTTTTTTCCCCATTCTCCTGATCGGGTGCATCCCCTTCCATCTCAGGGCCCCAGAAGTCATGCATGTCTAATCTGCTTGCATCCATTGGGGACTGTTCCCTGTGCTTTGGAGAGAACTGACAATTTGCTGTTGGCTTTTGGCTGAGTTAATAGTACTTATGGAGATCTGTTAAGCCTCCCAGTAGCTCTCAGTTAAGGGTAGTTTTGCATATAAATTCTCAAGGCGATTTTGCATTTAAATTCTCATCTTATCCTACCTGACTCTTTATCTCCTGTTTGTTAGGGTGTTTTTTTTTTTTTTTTTTTTAAGGCCTCTTTAGGAATAGAAGCATAGCTTTCCTTATTTTCTTTCCTTTCACTGTGCCTTCTTGAGAACAAAGAACAGCAAACTAAGAAATTCCTTGGGCTTTTTTTCCACAGCCTGAAGAAAGATCCTGTTTTATCCACAGATTTAGGTTTGGTCTGCCTAATCTTCTCAAAGGGCAGAGCTGTATGGATGCAGGTTTTCTGATTTGAACTCAGCTCTGCTCTTGCAATCTTTCATTGTCTGTTAGAGATAGCATTGTCTTTAGGTAAAAAACAGTAGACAGAAAAAGAAGTAATTTCTTTTTATTTATTGTTAGCTTTCTTACATTTACTGTTAGCATGATTTTAATATGAATGTTACTTATATTAGTTGCCTGTTGTCAGTTCTGGTAGAAACTCAGCAACTCAGCCTGCAAGCAAACGGGAACCTCAGAGAGAAGCTGCACTGTAATGAACCTGTCGTACTGGAACATTGCTCTGGTGCTCTGAGTATTCCGCTGATTCTCCTTTCACTTCTGGACCAAGTTTGAAGTCCCAGGGCTAATTTGCAAGTCCCTCATTTGGTTAGTATGCATCTGCTTTAAAGGCAACCAAGAATCTGCATTCACTGCTCCCCATGGTCAGCATTACATTATAAATTTCTGCCAGCATAGCTACCTCAGCACAAACTGTGAAAAATGCATAACCTGCACCTGACATTGCCATACATGTAAATGCCTGAGGCAGACTCATGTATGCCACCAGGGCAGAGCATTTGTTGGTTTAGTTTGTGCCTTTCAGTAACGAGCTGGAACTGAATAGGACAACAGAAAAACACTGAAATGGCAAAGTGCAAATAGCACAGTGGTCTGTGGACACATTACAGGTAAGAAAGACTCTGCAAAGATACAACATCCAAGAGCTTTGTTGGCGGAGGATCCCAGCCGAAATGTTCCAATTCCTCCCTTTATGATCATGGCATATAATCTGCTAGATTGCAGCCATATTTCAGTACACTATATTTTATATGTATATTGCCTTTATACATAAATTGCATATATGTGTGCGTGTATATATATATATTTCTGTGAATAATACACTGCCTATCTTTTCCTTATCTTTTGTTTATCTGCACAGAGAATCAGAACTGTTCAACTGGATGCTAGCTATAGTGCTGTGACACTAAGAAAAACAACTGGAGACGCAAAATCTCATTCTTTTGGAGCAGAATATTTAGATTCATGATAAGTTCATGATGGTAACAGCTATCAAATCAACATACTATTTTTACAGAATTTTGAGATGTTCTGGATTAAAACGTGGGTGCTATACATCGGACAGTAATACTTGCATGAGCTCATATATTCATCTCCATGTGATGAAGAACTTCTTTACTGTGAGGGTGACAGCATCCTGGAATAGGCTGCCCAGAGAGGTAGTGGAGTCTCCACCCGCCTGGATGTCACTCTGTGTCACGTGCTCTAGGTGTCCCTGTGTGTGCAGGAGGGTTAGACTAGATGATCTCTAGAGGTCCCTTCCAACCTCAGCCATTCCGTGACACTGTGTGATTCTGTAATATATAACTTCCAGCATTAAACAATGCCACAAAATTTCTTCCTTCTCAAGCATACAGAATCACAGAAGTGTTGAGGTTGGAGGCAACCTCTGGACACTGTAGATGTGGTCTCACTAGGGCTGCACAGAGGGGCAAGATCGCCTCCCTCGACCTGCTGGCAACACTCCTCCTAATGCAGGCCAGGATCCCATTGGCCTTCTTGGCTGCAAGAACACATTGCTGCCTCATGATCAGCTTGTCCACCAGGACTCTCAGGTCCTTCTCTGTAGAGCTGCTATCCAGTGGGTCAACCCCCAGTCTATCTGTTCTCGTGTGTGGGGTTATTCCCAGGTGCAGGACCCTGCACTTCTCTTTGTTGAACCTCATGAGGTTCCTCTCTGCCCAACTCTCTGCTCTGCTCAGGTCCCTCTGAATGGCAGCACAGCCCTTGGGACTATCAGCCATTCCTTCCAGTCTGGTATTAGTTGCAAGTTTGCTGAGGGGGCATTTATCACTTCATGCAGGTCCCTGATGAAGAAGCTGAACAACAGCAGAGACCCAGTATTGACCCCTGGGAGCCTCCAACTAGATTCTGCTGATCACATCCCTTTAAGCTCTGCTATTCAGACAGTTCTCATCTACCTCTCTGTCCACTCATCTAACTCATACTTTCTGCACTTACCTATGCTATGGCAGACAGCGTCAAAAGGTTAGCACTGAATAAGATGAAATATTTGGGACGTTTCTCCCTCAGAAAAATAATAGCACTAAAGTAATAGCAAAACCCAGTAAAAGTACAGTAAAAATTCACACTCCCATTTGAGGTCACTCTAAAACAGAATATAAGGCCTCAGAATAATTTATGGTTATGGCAAATCCAAGGAACAAAACTGAGATGGTCTCCTGCCAAAAAAAAAAAAAAAAAAAAAAAAGGTTAAAAACATGCAAAATATGAATATCAATTTGTAACTCACTGTCCAGGAGCAGTCTATGTGTGCATATTTTGGACTCTCACATCAATTCAAGATGATACTACAGTCTGGCCCACAGCCAGGAAAAGGCAAGTGAAATAGTGTTCCAAAACTTGCACAGCTGGCTTCAAAGGGAAATGGACTAATCCTACTTCATTTCCCTTCTTCAGGATATGTTTAAAGAGCTTTGGTGCGCTGAAGGAAATCAACTAGAATTCATTAGTTTCCTTCTGATTCAGCTCATTGCTGCTGTAAAGGGAAACAGCTCAGGATTGCAGGATCCTACACAATTTCCTTCTGAAGCAGACTTACAGCCAATTCTCCTCTTGTACACACACAGATCCACAGTTTTCAGGAACTATAGCTGTATCTAAATGCAATACCTCTCCAAGTGGCTAAAATATACAAACACCCTAAAGGAGAGAAAAATAAAGACAAATACCAGTCTACTTGACTTCACTTCTTTGATAACTTCTGTTAAATGCTAAAAACAAAGTATTCCTGATGACAAGCTCAGAAAATCAAGAGAGGAACTTCTAGAAAAACAGTAAGAAGAAAAGAAAAAAAAACATAACAGACTGGGAAAAGATCATAATGAAGGAAAATAGGAGAAAATAATCACTTTTTAAATACAGAAATACTATATATTAATATATAAATAATAAATAATATATAATAATATTATATATAAATTATAAATAATAATATAATAAATAAAAATATAAATTATATATAGTTTTGTTATTCAATGAAAAACTACAATGAACCGAAACACTAGCAATAATAGATGAGCTAAGTCCTATGCATGATTTTGATCTTGTTTGCAGAAGATTTTGAAAAGAAGAGACATTAAATTTAATCACTTGTTTTGCACAGAAAGCCTCTCCTCCAGTTTGTAATCACAACTCCTCTCCAATTCTCTCTTCAGAGCTCCTCCCATGTTTTCATGAGCCTTCTCAAGGTTTTGGGAAGTCACAGATTTCAAGTGAATCCAGGCTATACTCTATTCAGTTTGAGGCTACTTCTTTTGAGAGAGTAATCTAGAATTCACATTCTTCTACAGCAATAGCTCACAATTTATCACCTAAGGAGAAAGTGGCTTTTGACAAACAAAGCAGAAAGGAATCCTTATTTTTTGTACTTCATTACTACAGTGAAGACAAGGAAGTACTGCTATACTGAAATGTCTCCGAAGTCAGAACTAGAATATTACAAATGATGGACAGCCTTAGGAATTTGTTTCTTCCCTGCTGGTTATGCAGCTATCACCTCATAGTTTACACAGTAAAATCTGTCTTGAACTTGGAAACCTGTCCAGTAGCAGAGTCATAGCTGAGGAGAGAGGTGACATAAACAAAACATCAGGTTCTGAAAGGTTTTATTCTCCGAAATTCTAGAGATATATGAGGAGTTCTGTGCAAAAATTGAAAAATCTGCCTCAAGTGCAGTTAAGCTGCACAAAGAGAGCACAGGCATGACTTTTATCCTGCATTAAACGCTTTTCAGCATAGGAAACTGAAGAACAGTTAGAGAGCAACTAACGGCTCACTGATTTTGTAGAAGAGCCTGTACCACCTATAGAGAGACTTAAAACAAGATTATTTCCCTTTGCTGTTCTATGCCAATCTTAGTTTATGGCCTTAATTTTGACTATTGGGCCATAATTGGGACTGTGATTCAACCTGCTCTAGAAAAAACATTTGACACTTCTTACTTATAAAGACGGAGAGTTCGATATAGAAGCCCATGGACAGCCCAGTAATAGCAGAGGTAACGTGTTCCCTTCGCATGTACAAACGACTTTGTCGTTCCCAAGACAAAGATCAAATGCCCCATCCCTCTCTTTGGTTGTAATGAACGGATGTTGTACAGGAAGAAATCAGTCACCACTTCTAGATAACATCACAAGCAAATAAATGCATAAAACAAAGGTATTTCACAGCTCAAATATCCAAAGTCAAAGCTAGTTTATTAACCATTTTCTCATTTTTGTTGTTTAGTGTATTTTGAATTAGTTTCCAAGTACAAGAAACTAGATGATAAAAAAAACGATCTAGGTTTATCGGTTCAGTAAGTATAACTAATTATATTTTCTTAATCTTTTTGTTTGCTGCATTTATTTCTCTTATTATTATTCCTGTTTGCTGCTCTTATTATTAAAAAAGAAAAAAAGAAAAACTTTCTTTTTGTATTCTCTTTGCACAATCTACACTCTCCCTCTGTCTTCCCATCTGCTCAAGTTTACTACTTCTCACACATAACTTTTTCTTTTCATCCCTGGTATGCATGTATATGACTTTTACCTCATCTGGTGTCACCTCGGAATTTAAATTTCCAATATGAGACAAATTACTCTGGATAAAATCACATTATGAACTTATCCAATCTTTACCAGAAATTAAAATTTCTTTTTTATTGTCGTAAACACTGCAGCATTGAAAACATACTCCAAGAAAACCTCCTCTTAATTCCTAACGTAAAGAGCCATAGGTCACTTTTCTGAAAATAAAAACTAAGTGCAGAATGAGAAACATAGTAAAATAACCTAACCAACCACAGAGACAGATTCCACACTAGATAAAGTTACTATTTACACATGGGAGTTAAGTGTATACAAGGAGAACTGGGATCTTGAAGACAAAACAGGAAAAGAAAACATCCTCCAGTTTACATCAGAAATGTCTCACACTCTTCAAACAAGAGGTAGAGAGATACTGAGGAAGACCGAATATTACTGCAAGGGCAGAAGACAATGACAGAGTGACCTGCCCCTCCTACCATTCCTTAATGGAATGGTACATGGAAGGCAGCAAACAAGTATGTCTGCCTGCGAGTGGGTCTGCCTCCACCCAAAACATGTTGGAGCCCAGTGTGGGTAGAGGGATGAAAGGGGTAGAAAAGCTTTTAGAGAGCCTGTCTCTGACCCTGTCTCCTCTCTTCCCACTACGTCACTCCTGACAGTACAAACACTTGGGCAGACTGTCCTGGGCAACAAAGTTTTCCATGTGTTTTGAGTGCCTCCTCTTTCCACTCATGAACAATTCAGAGAAGAAAGGCATCCTGCGTGCCACATAAACTTACAGTGTCCGTAGTAACAGATACTCTGAAAATACATGATGATGATGTCAGTAGTAGATAGCAGATAATTACTCACTTTGCATTCTGGTTCTTCTCTAAGGTTCACCATCATTTTCCTTTAGAGGCAAGTTGATCTACATCTTAACTCTTTAAAGAACACAGTATCCTAAATCTCCTTCAAGAACTCAAGAGATGATCATTTTTAATGATCTTTTGAAAACAGTTAATTAATTACAGTCTTTGTTAAAGGCCGACGGTTTTGAAAACAAGACGGTTTATCATGTTTTTCTCTTAGTATAAGATAATGGTGGATAATTACCACATGGTCAAGCATTATGATGCATATAGTCAGCACTGACATCATGCTTCAATGAATGTTTCAGGTAGAAACAATTTTTTCCAATTTAAATAATCTCTATCTTCAACATTAAACAATAAATAAAAATAAGAAGTATTTACAGCACAGTAATTACACTCTCAGCACTGAAACCTTGGAGTGAATACATCAGGACATGCTAAGTCAACCTATCTGCTACAGTCAGAGGCATTCTGGTCTTTATTAGCCATTGTATACAGGCTGAAACCTAAGGAAGTCATTTACCCTCCTTTTGCTACACAGTAACATTACTGAAAGTTTCAGAACAACAACAAAAAAATCCGATCTAAATACAGATCTCCTCTTTGATCTCCTTGAAAACAAATAGTATGACTGAAAACTTGCCTCCCTGTTCTCCTTGAGGCCATTGCATGATGTTTCATTCCTGACAGACATGTTGTAAAAGTTGGATAAACCATTGCTTATCTTGCTTACTGATCTAGGACTTACAGCTTTTATACAAGTTAAATACAACAGCTCAGGGAAGATAACCAGAACTCTTTTCTCATCTCCAAAGCTGAAAGTAAGAAATCAAAATTACAAGTCCAAAAAATGATCCACTTAATCCCACAACTGTGGAACCTCTAACCCTTAGTAGATCTCTAGGTCTTTCTAAAGCTAAATTAAATAGATAATAATAGGTCCAAGAATACTGAAGGTCAAAGACTTCAAATAGTGCAGACAAACGAAGAGAGGAAAGCCCCTCACAAAGAATGCCTTTCTGCTAACTGTATTAACTCAAGCTTGTGTTCTCCTAACTCTGCTGGTACAGCTGGTACACCTATGGAAATATGAACTAAGGAAAAGGCAATTGTCCAAATAGTCAGGGACCAAATTATACTTTTGTTTGTTTGTTTTGTTATAAAGAAATACCTTCAAAAACATAGAGAAACCAGTAAGAAATTAACATGGAGAAGGTGGGCTTTTTTTTTTCTCTCTTTTTTTTTTCCTGATCTAGGTAAGAACCGCTTATTCTCCACAAATTACAGTTTCTGAGAGGTTTTAACAAATAATACACTAGCAAGACCCAGTCATCTGCTTTCTACTATTTCAAAACAAGAAGATTAAAAGTGCTTTACGAATGTATCATATGATTACTGTACTATTAGTAGGCAGACAGAAGTGAATTTTTATATACAGGAGCAAGAACTCCTAAAACATGGATTTTCATGCTAAAGAAATTTTCAAATGCTTTTGTTTAAAGAATAAATCAACATATTTTTGCTTGCTGTTAGTAATTTCCACTAGGTTTTGTACAGTTGTAAATTGGATGGATGCACACAACATACCTAACTTGTTTATATACATTTAAAACACAACAGTTCAGGACAAGATCTTTCTCTTACAAATGAAAAAGGTGTAAGAGAGAGAGAGAAAAACAAAATTCCCTCTTGGAGGTTCTGAGTCACAATATGACTACTGGACAATGTTGTGTTTTAACACTAACCGGTCCAGCTGGCTTCTTTGCTTTCTCAGTAGCCTTCATAGCTTCCTTGTGTTGTTTTCTAGGGTCTTCCTTTGGCTAGCCATGTTTATAGCACTAGGAGAGGAAGAAACAAAGCAATTGTAAAGCTTCTTAAGAAATAGTTCACATACTATTAAAGGTGGCCTTCCCACTTTCAGTTCTATTTATTCTCCTTTCTTTCTAAAGTAGGTTAAATCTTTCCAAATCTGAGCACTCTGAATCAAATCTGAACAGTGAGGTCTCTGTGAAGAGCATTCAAGGCTAAATTCTGAGCTGTCCTGAGCTTTTAAAAAGAACAACATTCAGACAAAGTGGGGAAGATCACCTGATAGCAATCTGAAATCTACAGATACATTAAGTAGGATTTCACATTCTCTTTCAGGTGAGGTCAGCCAGGTTAGTTTAAACAGCAGCACTTTGCTAACCTGGATGATCTTGTCTGAAAGGAACAGTAATACATTTGTATGAGTAGTTCAGTAGACAGTCTGAGCATGTGATTTTGCATTATACTTTAATATAAGAGCAGGTTACTACAGAAGTTAACCTGTAAGAGAGTCCTGTGGACAGTCTCTTCCAGAACTAGTAGGCTACTGGCTTGCTGTTAGATACTCATTAAGGAAAAAATGCAGATTTTCATATTTTTTTTTCTACATGATCTTCTCTGAAAAAGAAAATCTGTCTTTTGATTCTTCAAGTGATGAAACTTTGCATTGAGTGATTGGATTCAATGCTCAACTGTTCCTCCTAGAGGAAGGCAGTTAAAGCTTTATCTTTTTTGCTAGTGTCTGTCCTAAGTTGACACCCAAGGCAAAACCACTGCAAATATAGCTATCTGATATAACAAATTGAGAGCTGTATGTTTTAAGTACATTTCACCAGGTGTAACTTAGCATCATACATTATCTTATTTTCCAGTCAGGAGAGTTCAAGCATACAGATCATGAAATCTGAAATCTAACCCTAAGCAAATGAAAAACCAACAGATAGAGCTTCACAATCATATAGTCAAGGCATACACAGCAGCTAAACACAAATTTAAAAGAATGTCCTCAATACAAAAAAAGAGCTATCTGTCAAGTCCTGGAAAACAGAACCTTCTGCCAGCAACCCTGCAATCAGGTAAAGTATTCAGTCCTTCTGAATGAGGGACAGTTAAAACAAAAACATGTTATCATGTAGGATTTGTATTTTTGCTTTTAAAAATAAGATGGAATATGATGTGTTAATTACCCGCTTTGTTTCTCTGCTATGGATGTAACATGTACTCTTCATTTTTATGAGCTATAAAAAGAAAGAAAAGTTGGGGGGAAATCCTCAGAGTAGCATGAAGTAATGAACTAGCAGTTCTGTATGCATTGCCCACAGTACTAAACACCATAAAGTTTGAAAATGCCAAGAAGTTTCACTCAGCAGAAAGAGAAAAGAGGAAGTAAAGTCATGAAAAGTGGCTGCAGTTTGTATATTATACAGTTCATATTAGTATCCCCAGAACTGTAGTATGCTGTAGATATGCATATTATTTAATCACAATTTGCTTGGACTTAAAAATTGTTACTGAATATGGCATCTGCCGATACTGAATATTCTCCTTATCACTGTATAAGAACAAAGCATATTTCCAGAATTCAGAAATGTGACACACAAAAACATGTTGCACATTAGGTTTGCATAGTGAAGTGTCCAAAATGAAGGCCTTAGTCTTAAAAGAGGTAATAATTTTTGCATTCTATGTAATCCCACTAGCTGAAATTTAGAGGATCTTGACTGTGTATTTAGGTTGTTTTGAAAGTCTCATTTCAATTCCCTACAGACTAACTGACTTTAAGTAAAAATATTACATTTGTGCATCTGTTTTGATCAAACTTAAGACCTACATTATTTCTAACTGACATGTGAAAGATATCCGCAAAGGACCATGGTACAGAAATGTAAATGATAAAATGTGCTTATGTTTTTCTCCCAGCATGTAAATGACCACCTTTTCTTTGTGTGAGGTTCAAGAAAAAAAAAGGTAATAAATTGAGAACAAATATAAACAAAAGAAATCTCCCCAAATAAAATATTAACAATTATAAGAAATTTAGAGGGAAAATATAATGAAAAGATATTTATTGAATCTTTGTTAAATCCCACAGCAAATAAAATTTTATTTTTCTTATGATGGTGAAGGTAAAGGCTGAATTAATACCTAAATCAAATGGCATCACCCCAGTGGGATGGAATTATCTCACTTCACAGAAGTAGAGGTTTGACCCCAATTGTGTTTGCCTCAAGCTCTCTGGAAAGAGAAAAGCTTGAACTATATAATGATGGAGCCTGTAGAATGACCCACATTACCTTTTGGCTAAGTAGTACTTTTAGCAAGCTTTAGCTGTTTATCTTCACTATATGGTAATGATGACTTTTCTCAGACACAAAGAATTATGTTTTTTATCAATGGTTCATGCCAAATTCAAGTCCTTAAAAGAAATCAGCCCAAAGCAGGTGCACAGAGCTGTCAGACCTTGAAATTTGTTTTGAAACCAACCACCTGTTAGTGTAATTGTGTAGCTGTTTTTCCTGGCTTATGGGATTTTAGTTCAGCTGTTGTTCTCATGCTAACGTTTATTTCCTCTAGGAATCAGTCCATCCACTTACACTAACCTACATATTTCTATGTGATTATCTTCACAGAGTTTGATTCAATACGTACATGCAAAACATCTGATGTCTGTTGTAGCACCCTTAACCAATAGTAGACTTTGTTTACAAAATTGTTGACAATTGCTGTAGGAAAATGTCCACAAAATAGTATTTCACATCCTTTGTGTCAAGTCAGGTTTAATCATTTATATGACTCATCTCTGTTCCTTGTTTGTGTTAAACTGCAATAAAGAACACTTACTCTTAATGCATGATCTCAAAGATTAGACTTAATGTTGGTGCCTGACTCACATTTTACTGATAACAGAATACTGTCTCTGCCACTGAAAGTAAGTCTAAGTCAGGATTCCCACTAAAACCTTCTGTTTCTAATGGTTTATAACTTCAACAGAAGTTTACCCCACATTAGAATTTAGTAAAGACACTCTCAGTGCAAATGCACGTTTACCTGAAAAATGAAAGCAAAAATCTGCCTACATGTGAGATAAAGGTAAAAATTATTATCAGAAAGATAATGACTTAAGATGCTTTTTGGAAGTAAGAAATGGCATTTAGTAAATAACAATGGGCTCATACTTAAGGAACCAGTCAGAATTGCAGTTCCTATATTCTCCAGATTGCTGTTTTCAGCACCCTTTGGACATAAGCCACCCTAGAAAAGGACTCGAACACTTGGATCAGAACAATAGCTGAGCTGTTCATGAAATGAACGTTTCCTTAAACAGTCAGTCCCAGTCATCCCGCAGCTCCATACTGCCCTCCAGGGAGGACTGGCAACAAAGTCACGGCGTATCCCTCAGTTTACCTCATCAGCAGATGATTCCTTGGGTGTAAACACATAAAGCAAGATTAACAAATACAGCTGACATACACATAAACATACTCATAAAATATTCATGAAAATAAACAGTAAAAGGTCAATTATGAAGATTAAATATTCCATGTGTTCTTACACATACACAGATAACTGCTATCCTAATGCTGTGTTCAAGAATCATATAAAGGAAACAATAAACAATTTATGGGTTACAGATCATAAATATATTCAGTGCTGCAAGTCCAATGGGCAGAGATATTTCATTGTGTACGACATGATTACTAGGTTTATGCATGACATGAAATGTGAGCTGTTTAAAATCATTTGGGGACAAAATATACTGGTGACAAGATTTATCCTATTTAAATGTATTGTGCATCCCTGACTATAGAGCATGCTGTCTTGTTTTCAGCAAAGAGAATGCTTCTGAAATGGATTGTAAACTCCATTGTTATTGTCTTAACTTAAAAAGACTACACCTTTGTATGGAGTTCTGTTAAAAGAAATCCTGCTGCTTATCATAAGCACGTACTTCCCCAAAGTTCCTGTTTTTTTAGAAGTTTTATTAATTGCAAATGTTGTTTACTAGAGGAACACCACGATTGAAGCTGTAAAACAAAGAGAATAGTGGTAACTTTAATCCTTTCAATAAGCCTTTGTTTCTCATTGACTAAAAACTTCCTAAAGGAAATAGAGCTGCGAAAATCCAGGAAGGAATTAGATTTGCCAAATTCTGCTCCTGCTTGGAGTTAGACGCAAAGCCTTTGTTATTCATTGTACAAATGTTTGAGAAAAATAAACAAACAAACAAATAAATAAAGATTGATTATAAAAATGCATTTTTACCAAGGTTGAAAACTACGAATAGAGGAGCTCTCCCTACCACAAAATATGATATACAACTGAAAAAAAAAAAAGCTGTTGTTGCAATTTTTTAGTATTTCTTTCTTTTTATTATCTAAGAGAGACCCAGATACTGGCCTGATAAAGATCATACAAGAACCTAGATAAGTAAATAAACATGAGAAGAAAAATACAATTGCAACCTCTTACATTAAGCATGATTCACAGCATGCAAAAGAAGAGAAATCTTTAAAATCCCTTTCCATGACAACGAGTAATTGCATACTGGAAAGTGTACTATTGTGGCAATAAAGCTGAATTCCCTGCAGGCCATTCAGAGACACCACCAATTTGTTTTGTACTTTTTTCCACAATGCTCATTGTAACACTGTTCATGCTCTCCAGGATTTAACCAACCAACATGTAGAGTCTGGGTAAGTATTTTCACTTATTACATAGGCCAGAAGCCCTTATAGTTCCTTATCCTAAAATAAATGAAATTCCTACCTCCTTCCAACAAAAGCATTATATATTTAAAAGTCCACTTCTTGTTCAAGAGTACCCAGGAATAATAAAGGATATTAGAACCACCATTTTTATAAAGAAATGCATAAGGATATATCATTTCCTTAGGCAAAAAGGTGCTGCCTACTTGTTATTGATTTCAGTGAAAGTGTTGCTTAGCTTGTTCTGACATTCAGCTCTGATGTACAAGCAGCTCTACATTTTAACAAAGGCGAGTCAGAGGTTTGGCCAAGCTTACTTGGATCATTGATTCGGACAAGTTATGCAAGTTCCAGTAGCCAAGAGCAGGCAAAGAAATGCTGTATTTGACAATGTGTACTAGCATACTGCTAGTACAAACTACCAAGCACAGACAGGCTGCCTGAGTGTGATCTTTAACCTAGGCAAAGCCAGCCCAGGCAAAAGCAAATGCCTCTGGATTCCTAATGAGATGCATTAATGGTTCTGCTATGTAAACACCTTTCTAAATTTTGCAATCCTATTACACATATGACCAAATTACACATATGACCGAATTTTAGAGTAACTTAGATATCTAGGATACATTGACACTATTTATACTGACTTAAAACTTGCTTTAAAAATCCCTGTATGTTAGTAGGTATGTGGAGTACCTCTCCAATATTTATTAACAGACTCTAAAACTACACAAATACACACATACAAAAATGTTTGGATGGGATAAAATCATAATAGGTCAATGAAGAGAAGAAAAGAGAAGGGAAGGGAAGCGAAGAGAGGAGAAGAGGAAAGAGGATTTCTGCACTTCACTCCTAATCACCACATTGACAAACCTTTCTCTTCCTTTGAGACGGAAAAGCCAGCTTTAATTTAAACTACAAACTGTTGACCAGGTCTCAGCTTGGCTTTGCAATGCAGTGTATGCCTCAGGGATGAATTATTTAGCATTAGCACATGGTATGTCATGTCTTGTTACTTAAGCGTAGTATGGCTTCTCTCCAGCTATCCCCGCAGGGCCCCCGGATTGGCTGTGGGTGATGTCACTTCCATTTGGAAATCCTCAGCGGAGCCCCTGGGGACAGCGCCGGCCTCCCAGCCCCTCTGCCTCCAACCTGGGCCCAGCAGTGGGTTTCCTCCTGCTTATCGCTCCTGGGTTCACTGCAGGTACCGCTCCAATTAAATGATTTTCAATAACAGTGCAGTGGAACAGAAGGTGCAGCAGATAAGCTGCATCACCTTTCTATGGTGTTTCCTTTGCACAAACCTGCAACAAATTTGGGGAGATGAATAGAGCAAAGATCAGGCTGAATTCCTGCCAAAGCTCCGAGTCAATTCACAAATTTTGAAGAGTTTATTTAACCAAATATGAATATAAATATTGTTATTAAAGTCTTTATTTCTATTTTTAATATATTTTCAGCATATTGCAGATTTTTTTAAACAAAAAAAGTATCTTTATATGCCAAGAGAAAGGGATTCTAAAAGCATAATTCTGAAAAATACTTCTTTTAAAAGACTGGCTATTAATTAGTTAACTAGAGTGCCTTTAAATGGTCATCTTTTGTTTTTCAGTTAACACCCTTATTACTTTGAAAGGGCACTTCCTTCACAACCACCCTCAGATTATCTGCCCTTATAGGTAACAGCCAGTATGTATTCGCTCTTGGCAGGTTTCCAGCACAAAAATAAGTTACAGGATTGTTTCGGTTTTAATGAAATTTGGAGCAAAGTCAGGGCAATTTCGAGAATTACAGGGCACTTTCAGTGCAGTAGAGATGGTACCGTCTACTCAGCAGTGAGGCACAAGATTTGCCTGGCAGTTAAGGTTCAGCAGCAGTTCTGCTCAGCCGTGTATTCCAGATGACAGATAACAGAAAAGACCCAAGTGACTAGCCCCAAGAAAACGTGTTTTGGTACATTAAACAACTATGTGGTGCTCTAAAAACTTCATTTCTTGTGGTGAGGAGGTATGCAAACTGACTGTCGTATTTTATGCTGCTGGATCTCAATTATTTGCTATATAGCATGTTGCATGAGAAGAAAAAACAAGAGGATTTTGTGGAAATAACGTGATCTTGCAGAAGTGAACTGCATAATTCTACAAGACAGTAGGGGAACTTTGCAAGGGGATTCCCACAAGAAGAGACACTGAACCAAGACAGCACAAACGGCTGCACAATAAACAACTTCAAGGCAGGAAATGAAGAACGCCAATCGATACTGTGAGAGGGACTGTTAGTCAAATGTGGAAATTCAAAACTGCGTTTAAATCAGGACTGTTAACTCGCTCTTCTCATACTGCAAAATACAACCTGTAGCCATGCGATTAAGCTCAGAACTTTGATTTTAGGCAGTTGGAAGTTAGTACCTGCAACAGGTCCTAGTCTCTACTACAGCATTGATTTAAGCACCCCTACAGAGGGACACAACAAATTTGCTCTCATGCTCATTCTCCCTAATTATCAGCCTTACTTTGGCTTTAAGATAATGACAAGCAGCCGTATCAGCAGGCTGGCAGGTAAGTAAAGTACACTGTGAATAGACAACTTCCCTCGGGTTCTGCTCCCCGCTCCAACGCGTGTACCAGCACTGCTTGCCTCTCTTCCTGCAGCCGACAAACCTAACACGTTACCTCACACCCTAATATGTTACATTGCTAAACTAGAGGCAAAAGAGGACCAAGCCCATGCGCCGTGCTGGGCTTGGGAAGCAGGGCCGTGGGAAACGCGGGCTATGCCTGACGGGCTCAGGAAGTGCCAGTCACAGAGCGGCCGTTTTGCGAGGGTAACAACGGTGCCTCCCACCGGGGAGGCAATGGGGCTAACAAAGCAGAGCCTCCGCCGGCCCTACCTGCCAAGAGGAGGCGGCCGGGGCTGCGCGGGGCACGGGCAGAGCGCGCCCCTCCCGCGCCTCAACCGCAGCCCGTTGGCCAGAGCCGTTGGGCACCGCCGCGGCTCTCGCGATGTCTCGGCGCATGCGCGCTGCCGCTGCTCTCGCGAGAGGTGGCAGCGTCGTGGCGCAGCGGTGGGTGGAGCCGTGAGGCGCCGCGGCAGCCGCAGGGAGATGCCGAGCGCGGCGGGACGCGGGCAGGGCCCGGCCTCGGGCCAGGACCGCCGCCCGGAGAGCGCCGACACGGCCGATGTGCGTCTCCCGGGGGAGCGAGCGGGCGAGCGCGGGCCCCGGAGGGGGTAGGGGCCGGGGCTGACGGGATGGGGAGCGGTGGAAGGTCCCGCGCAGCCCGGCCCGGAGCCCTTTCGTCACCCGAGGCCTGCGAGGCCTTGGGTTTCTGCTTGGAGTGCGAAGAGGTGTAGACTGGTGCTTGTCCCGCCACGGAGACGCTCGTAAGGAGCGTGGTGGCGCGCTGTAGAGCGAGTTGCACGGCGGTAGGGAGCTCTGCAGTGTTAGCGTCCCCAAGAGCTACACGTGGCTCCCTGTTCCTCAGAGGAACCCAGACTCTGCAGTGAAGAAGTTAAAATGGCCTCCTGTTCTTATATTGAACAGAATGACAAGAAATAAAAAGTAACTTTTTAAATTAGAAGTGAGTGGGGGTTTTTTTCTTTCTTTCTTTATTTTTTTTTTTTGCCGTTTCTATCTGGAGTTGTGATCCCTGTCCTGAAAAGGCCTCATCCCACAGCCTGTTACCCAGTTAATTCTGTTAGTGGCCTACCAGACTTGCTCTGACTGTGTTACTGGCATATGATCTGCTGGATGTCTCAATACAGCTAAATATGTGAAGGATCTATTTAGCAATGGATCTTTGGAAAGAAGCTACTTTTGGAAGTAGCTTTTTCAGAAGTATTTATATCAAGGCCTAGATAAAAGTCATATATTTGTAAATACATATACTGTGCATCTGTCTATAAATATTGAAGGAATGATCCTAATGAATGCTTGCTGATGGATTTTTTTTTATTCCTATGGGACACAATTATCTCTCTCGTGTATCACCAAGAGGCTGAAACAGAAATTTATTAACTTTAATAGTATATCTCATTTTTTTACATTACCTGTAATGATTTAATTCATGCTATTGTGCACACTTCTTTACTATGTAATTCTTGTATGTTTTTCACCTCCATTTTAGGATTATGCTAAGGAAAGATATGGAGTGTCATCAATGATACAATCCCAAGAGAAAACAGGTCAGTTGTTAAAAAGATGGAAAAAAGTTTAAAAAAGAGGGAAAATAAGTTATGTGTTAGGTATTATCATTACTTATTTGAAAAATGATTTTCCAAATGGTTTTTCATTCATTGAAATCCTATTGACATGCTTTCCCTTCATTTAAATGCATTTGGTGCTTAAAACTGTGTCCAGTTTTGGCCTCTCCAGTGTGTGAAAGGCAGCGATGTTCTGGAGCAAGTCTTGGAGTGGGCTTCCAAAATGGTCAGGAAACCAGAGCACAGCATCTCCAAAGAGAGGCTGGCTGAGCTGGGCTTGTTCAGCCTGGAAAAGCCAGAGACATGATACTGGGTTGTCAAATGTTGAAACAGGACCCAGAATGGTTATTGGATTTTCATCTTTGTTGTTGCCTGGACAAGGGCTTGAGCAACCTGCTTCAAGCATGTGGCTGAACTGGAAGCCTCCATAGCTTTATTCCAACCCATGTGGTTTTAAGCTATGCTTTAGGATGGAGGGAAACTGAAGCTAATAGTAGTATATGTACCTAATAAGTAGTGTGCTAGATGCTAACATTGGCCTATTAAAGCCATGTTCTATACACTGAACTGTATCCTAGCACTGAACCTTCATAAATCACAATGAAAATGAAGAAAAAATCATCAGCTTAAAAGAGACTTGAAGTAAGCTTGGGTCTTTTGAAATCACTGGCAGTTTTTGTCTGCATGTACTTCAGACTTAACTTTTTTGGATTTCCGATAAGACTAATTAACACTAAAAGTACTGAGTCCTAGGATGTTTTTTTTTTGTTTGTGTGTTTGTTTGGTTGTTGTAAGCTCTTCTATAGCATTGCTACAACAATGCTGAGTGAGATATCTCTCTGCTTTTATGGCCTTTGTTACATATGAGCATCAAGCCCATCTTATATCTATATGTATCTTATATACATTTTTATCATTGATCCCATCACTGCAAATTCAGGAAACAATCGTTTTATAGGGATGGGGAATTGGGATTNCCCATCACTGCAAATTCAGGAAACAATCATTTTATAGGGATGGGGAATTGAGATTTGGGGGAAAAAAAAAAAAAAAACCCAGGCCAGCATGCTAAAAATTACTTATCTTCATGTTCTCCAAAGTACGATGCAGTAAAACTGCAAAGTTAAAGAAGGTGATAGGANAAAAAAAAAAAAAAAAAAAAAGCCCAGGCCAGCATGCTAAAAATTACTAATCTTCATGTTCTCCAAAGTACGAAGCAGTAAAACTGCAAAGTGAAAGAAGGTGATAGGGTGTTTGGTTGTATTTTCTTCATAAGGATTTTTTTTTTAAAGAAAAGAAGTTTCATCATTTACATTTATTTTTGTGTGAACTTTTTTATCCCCCAAATGACTGATTTGGTTGACCTGTCTTAGGGATGGAAATGGAGAATATAGGAAGAATCCGCAATCGTAAATTGAAACCAGTTCAAGGGGGATCATCATGTAAAGAATGTGCCAGCGTGAGAAAGTCACTGGATATTATCAAATAAAATAAATATTAGCTATGAAGAAAGGAACTGAAGTTGATCTCCTATTAAACATAAGTCAGTCTAACTGCTGGCTGCTGTGGTCTCCATCTGCCTCATACTGAGTCTACTGCTAATCCATTTCGGCATGCTTAAATGCTAATAATAATAATGACCTGTTTAGCTAGCTTAGCAGCGTGGAAAAAAAAAAGTTGCCTAGGATCCTGATGAGTGCTGGAGCAGGCAGGAGTACAGCTGTCTGCAAATTATGGTTTAGGTTCCTGCAGAGCCACAATCTAGAAAGTACAATAACGAGAAGAACTGACTTCTCAAAGTTAGCATCTGACTGGTTGTGTTGCTGACTGCAGTCTGTTCGATTTTGCATTCCTTGCATGTTCCTGTGCTGGCTTTTGCCTTGCAATGATTTCTGCAAGCTGTAACCTTGTGTCGGTTTTGGTCTCTGAAAGCCCCAAACTGGCAGGTTCAGGTGTTGGATCCATTCCTACTTTCTTGGACGAGGTCTGCCATGCTGACTAGCTCGTATTCAAAAGGAACACTCAAAATGGTGTGTGGGGGTGTGTGTGCATTCAGCAAGTAAATGCTAAAACCTATAGGAAGGGATATGAAAACGGCCGAGTATTCTGTTCTCCCCTTCTCTGTCAGTCCTCATAAAAAGAAAGTCTCAGCTAAAGTACAATGTTGAGGAGTTTTTGTCCTTTTTACTTGAGATAGGGCCTAATTCTATTTGTGCTGTTTAGTTTTTTAGGTAACAAACAAAAAAGTCTATAATTAAAATAAAAAATCAAGGTAAGCCTAGTCTCTTCTTCAGGGTAAATAACCTCTTATTTCATGCGTGAATACTTATTTCTAAAGAGAGCTCTTGGTCCCATCGCTTCAGCAGCTTTGTGTGTTCCCTGGAATATTGTATTTAGGATTTGCTGGTTTAGAGAAACTACTGTTGGGGGAGGAAAGGCACAAATGTGAGCGTCCCCATCTATTTCTGCCATGTTAATTTTGTTTCTTTCTGAAGTTTATGTGGGTATGTACCATTTCGAGGTCAGAATAATGATTTATGCTATGATATGTATGGATCCACATACAGTCTAGTGACTGGAGCCAACAGGTAGCACACATTATACAGAGGGCAGGAAATGATTGATGTCCTCAGCACTGTTGGTCTTAGGTTACTGTAGTGGCTACACTTTACTGAGGACATTGGCCAGACATGGGATGCTAAAAAGCTTAGACTGTCAAGGCAAATTGTTCTCTCTTTCCAAGCAATAGGGTAGTTTTCATTTCTTTATACTCATAGATTCTTGTTCCTCTCCAGGTCAAAAAACTTGTTTTGCATGTTCCCATTTTTTTCAGAGCTCCTCTGCCCGCTCTGTTGATCTCATACACACCTGTGCTTTCATTCTTGGCCCACTGAAGTCTTTTTTACTTTCTGCTAATGTTGGCTGTCTTGCCTATCTGGTGCACTCACTTCCCCTTACATCATGTCTCTGCAGTCCTTTCTGACTGCTTTAGGCTATGACTGCTAGTAAAACTCCATTTGCTTTTCCCTTTTCCTCCCTTCAGCCCCATTACTCTCATCTCCCCTCCCTTGAAGCTACCAAAATTGTTTTTGACTTTCAGGTTTTTTATTCAACTTATCTTTCGCTTCTCTCTCAATTTTATCCAACATGGTAATGATACTGGTACTTCACAGGAAGAGCAGAAATACTTATACTTTGGCAGCTTGCTGATCTAGGTCAAATGAACTTATCAGATAAGTTAGAATTCTGAAGTAAAGGTAAGGATATTTAACATGCTGAAAAGAGAACATTATGTTGTACATAAAGGAATCAAAGGTAAAAATCCAGGGTCAGTTTACCCTAGGACGTGACTCAAAATGGCAATGAAGATGAGATAACATGGCTATTGAATTGGGACTAAAAATACAAATTCAGACTTGCAGGGTGTTTGGTTTGAACTTAAATTGCTAGTCTTTATTTAAAATCCATTATTACCTTGTCTTCACTGTAGTTGAATTATGATTTACACCGTCTTTTATTTTTGCAAAAAATGCAAGTACAGCTTGCATTTGTGAAACAATAAGTTGTTAGTCTGAAAGTTATGCAGGAGAACCTTTAAAGGGAGAACAGGAAGCTTTTGTTACTTTTTGGGAAAGGCAGAAATGAACTGAAAGGATTTCTAGATTAAATGAAATGAGAGAGACAAAAGGGAATATTCAGGATACAACATGTTGCATGGACATGAGAGAACAAGAGACAAAGGGTTTTTTACAGTAGCAAGTATAAATGATAACTTGAACCATGGGCATTTGAGAAATGAGAGGAAGAAAAACTGGATTTGGACAGGTTGAAAGTGGTAGAAAAGTTTCTGTGTCTCCTTGCGGGGAAAAGTCACTTCATTGTGCCTCTTTTCAGGGATTTTGTTACCCATTTTGTGAAAGGTAAAATAGATTTTAATAACATATACCATAAAATTTATTTTGTCATTAATTCTTTGTTTTGATGAAACACGGACCATTGCCCAAAGATTGTTTTTCAATGTTTTTCTAAAGTATATGATGCCTGAAACATGAGGGATTAATAAAAAGCATAACACCTCATTCTGCTTTTATACTTGCATCTGGGAAATGTTTTAGGTTTGTAATAGTACAGTTTTAAGTTGATTGAGGTAGTTCTAACTGTCCATATATCAAACTTCTAGAAGTACTAAAGCTTATGTTTTGTGCTGGTTGTATGTTTGCTTAGTACTGATGAAGTTTGAGCATCTGAAGTTACTGTGAAGTGGTAAAATCTTTACTCCCTTTTCTTCCCCCCTCTAATGCGCGAACACACATTCACACATTCTTATATACGTGCTGGCATGTGCATATGCATGCAGACACTCATACTCTTAATTATGAATATGTTTGAGTCAGTTTCCTATAACATTTTTCTGTACATTTTATTTCTGTTCTGGTTTTGATGTATTCCTCCGAGGAAAATACTGTTTATCTGTGGAGAAAGCATGTAAACTGTTGGTCAGCTCTAGAGTGTTGGTAGCAGAATTTTATGAGATGTGATTATAGTTCTGTGTTACAAAAAATAACTATATTGCTCTGACCATGAAGTGAATTAAAAACAGGCAAACAAAAACTCCAGATTCCCAGAAATTGAATCCAATCCTGGTATCGAATAATAGAATTGCAGGGCAAGATTTGATGGTATTTGGAGAGAGGGGAAGAGATCCAGAACAGCAGATGGTAAGCTGAAGTGTCAGTGGAGTTTGGAAAAGTTCTGTCCAGAAGTGAAGTCTAGAGTAGAGCTGCTGCTGTTTTTTAGTAAATATGTTGAAGTGAGGTCTAAACCTTTTATGAAGGACAGAGGCAGTGAATTTGTTTGTGTTACATATCTCCCATATGTCCCCTAAAGACAATTTTTGTTACAATGAGCAGTGATTTTAAGCACATATGAAGTTGATAAATGTAGCTGTTAGAACTGTGGAGTTTCGCAAAACTCCTCATTAAAAAAANTTTTTTTTTTTTTTTTTTTTTCCCCGCTCCAAACTCCTGCTCTTTTCTGACCATGTAGTTCCTATTAATGTCTAAAAGATACCTACTTACTTGGATACGTAGAATTTGAAGGGTCCTTTGTAATGAATTCTGTGTCCTGCCATTGCAGGCAACTGGAGTAGTGCTTGATCACATTATCCAAAGTGATTCTCTCTCCAAGTAAGTTTTACTGGTTTTACACACTAATCATCTTTCCTGAGATGTAGCTCCAAAATGTCATTGCTTTGGTCAAAATGAATTTTCTTTTACTGTTTAATGCCTATTTGTTCATAGTTCTTTATTTTATATAATAGTTATTCTGTTCTGATTTTTACCCTATTGATGTAAATACAGGAAACAGTTTCCTCTTCACCTTTGTTCTGCTATTTGGAATGTGCCAACTTCCACACCTGACAGTGGAGCATCCTTGAGCCAGCAAAAATCCAGACCAGTAGGCATACATGGTGCAGTGCAGCACTGTGAAATCCTATCAGAATTAGTGTAGTCAGGTTGGGCTTTCCTGTCCTTGAACCACAGTGAGTCTTGTTTTTGTTTAACTACTGTTTGATCCTGCTGTATAAGGCACACAGTCAGCCTGAGCCTATTTAAAATTACTTGATCAGGTATAACTCATTAAGAGAGGAAATGTGATCTTTTCTATTTCCAGAGTTAACATCCACTGTAAAGTAGCTACACAAAATAACATCCTGGATTTATTGCATATATTTAGCAATAATAAAATTATAAAAAATAATAATGTAGTATCTGAATTTAGAGTGGAAAATATTCTTGGTAATTTTAAAAAAGAGAAACATTCTTAAATTTGTTTTATTTTTGTGATGCAGATCGAGTTTTGATTCGAATAAAAGACCTGACAGTGGAGAAAGCTGATGAAGTGGTTTGGGTTCGTGGTAGAATTCATACAAGCAGAGCTAAAGGTGAGATACCTTCAGCATTTTGATATTTACATTCTAGTTTTATTGATACAAATGAATGTTTATTTTGACTTGATGATAACTTTTCAGTAGAAAGAAGCAAAGCAATTCCTTTGCATTAATTCTATTTTGTATTTAGAAGGTCTTGTCTTCTGGTTACTCAAAATGCTCACTTGAACTGTGAACTATTTGCTTTCTTCCAGCCCTCTTTTTTGAACAGGGGAAAAGGACATTTTGTTTTCAGCTGAACGGGAAATCTGATATTACTGTTGCATTCCCATATAAATGGCTTTAGTTTTCACCACGTTACTAAATAGTGTATGGACGCATGTAAATAATAGTAATTAAAAACAATATGGTCATTCTGCTTTGGATGTTACGTACATGAAAGAAAATATAATTCTAAGTTTAAGTGACCTTTTAAAGAAAATGTGTATCTATTATAAATTTACTGATTGTTGGACGGGTCCTACTTATTCTGCATATAAATGTGCATGTAAAGTTTCATTGCGTCTTTTCTTCTGTAAGAAGCAACAATCTGTGTTAAAATTTCATAGTTCTACTTTCAGTTGCCAATAATTGGCTGGTTGATTTGAACTTAATATCTTAAACCAAAGAGTCTTTGGTAGGTTCTGAATACTGTGAGCTGTAATAGTTGGTCTCTGACAGCCATATGTCTTCAATGGAATCAGAAGTTCTGTCTGGAGAAGTTCTCTATTCAGCCTTTTCAGTTGACATCATATACTGACAATTGCTATACCGATTTCCAGTTATGCTGGGTTTTTCTATACATATAAATATGATGTGTTCCCAAGACTTGAAAGAAAAGAACGTAAAGAAAGGGTGTTCACACATGAAATTTAACGGTAGTTTTAGAAGTTACAATTGCAAATTGAGGTTGAAAGTTCAGTACATAACATTCTTATAGATACCAGGTTAATTTCTCTTTCTGAGACTTTATTTTCATATAAAAGTTCCTCTTTTATGTATTTATTCATTGATGAATATCTGTAGTTTTTCTTAATGAAAGCATATACCACTGTCAGTTAAAAACGTAGCTGTGTGTAAATTGTACATATAATATGCATTTTAGTTTGTGTTGGAATTCTTAAATTTAGGGAGATTTAGCTCTGTAGTGTGGTTCTCACATGGTTGTCATTCTTTTTCTTTCCTGTATACAGGAGTTTTCCAACTTCAAAAGCTGTGAAAGCCTCAGTCATTATTGTTAGCAAGTTTGAGCTGCTCAGACAGGTGACACTATTTAGTTTAACCGCTGCTATTAGTATACAAGTTAGAGGATGCTGACATTTTCTTTTGCAGTTGTACCAAAAGGTTTAGACTCTAGGTAGAATTCAGTAGATTAAAGTCAGAGATGCCTCACTGTAGACCTTCAAAAAATGCAAAGTTCAGTGGTTATTGTTTATTGCTTGCCTTTATGAAAGGCATCGTGCAGAATATATGCATCAACTTCAGCCAGGATGACATAAATAACATGGCAATGTTAAATACTTAACCTTAAGATGCTCTTTCTCACCCTTCAGGCCATTGTTTTTAATGAAATAATAATACTTATTTTCAAAACTCTTAATGCAACCTGAAGAATGAAAGAACAGGAATTGATTAGGGTTTTCTTGTGAAGCATTCTCAATTTATTGATTGCACCTCTTGTTTCCCTTTGGACTGTCAAAGCAAAATCTGACTGCTGTAAGTTTTGTATGCTTGTTTATTTAAGCTTTGGAGGAAAAGCAAATGTTTGAGCATAAGAAGTAGTATTAGTCTTTCTCACACATTGTGGCGCTGTTCCGACCATTATGGAAAGGAAAGTCTGCTGAAAAGTAGCTTTATTTTTTGTCAGTCTCAAATTTCTCTCCTAAGTAACCAACATATCCTTTATTTAACCTTGTCTGATTCTAACCAATAAACCAGAGAAATGGAACAACTGCAGAATCCAGCTGTCTCATGTAGTGAGCCACTCGTGAAGCCTGACAGACGCTGACTAAAGGATGTGTAAAAAATGGGGTGTTGGGAATTTCTGGGAATTGTACTTAAAACTAAAGTACTTGGAACATTGTGATTTTTATCATAGACTAAATAAGTGCTATTTCTGGCCTCATTTTAAAGCCAGCCTAAGCTACTGATCGAGTTTATTATTGAACATCTGCTGGGAGACCAGCTTGGTTTTGGCAGACTGCTAGAACCTAGGCAGCATTTTAGACCTGAATTTGTTTTCATTTAATGGATTTTTTTTTTTAAACATCAAGATAGTATGCTGACAAAAGAAAAAAGTACAGCAATTTAAATGTTAGAAAAAAATACAGTAATCCATATAGAATTGTTTCTTTGCAGGCATATATATTTAATTAGCCATGTTATTGGTCATTTATACGACCAAAAATTTGTCACTGTCTATGAGAATTTTTTTGCTACAACTTATTCTCTGATAAGGTCTTGTCATTTGGCATTTCCATCCAAGAACAGATATGTATTCATATTTCTTTTTCTTCGCTTAATTTTAAGAATCCCAAGCGTGGTATATTGTCTGAGTGACTAGAAGTTCCTTGCGTTAGTTGGAATCAAACCTTTTTAATCAGACCATTTTGAAGATTTTCTTCCTTTTAGATCTTTTTGGGGAATACAGTGTTTTAGAGAAACATAGAGATGTCTTTGCTTTTATTGAATGCAGATAATTAAAGTTGGGTCTACCCTTTTAACTTTAACTTAAAAAAGTAAAAAGGTATGTGCATCAGAAAGGAGAGTGCCCCCCTCCTCATTTGCTTCCTTTTTTTCTTTTTTTTCCCATAACCATTGCCTGGAAAGGCATTTAATCAAGACATCAAATCTAATCAACTAGATTTGATTATGGGTTGTTTTTTTGATGTTTTATTTCACATACATTAGGCTTTCTTGGGAAACATTCTGCTTCTCCCTTGATCTTTGTAACAGTGGAAATGCATGTAACTTCTCTTTCCTATCAGTAAGGTTTGTTTGATCACTTATCTTTTGTGTGATTAGAAATGGTTATTATATTCTATAAAACATCCTCTTTCATCACAAAAAAGCTAGTGTTCCTCATGACAAAAAATATTTTGAGTCCCTTTGTAATGCAGATATTGATCAAACTTCAAGCATTTTGGTTTAAGTAAAACTGACTTGCGCAATAGCAAGTCTTTCCATTTCTTTCAATCTCCTTCCCTTAAAAAATTACTAATTCAGAGACATTCTGGATATCTTCAGCTTTTTTCATTTATTCATTCAGTTATTCAGATATCTTTCATTTGAATCCCTATTACATTACTGTTGAATTTCCATCAGATTTTGTTAAATTGTTTGTAACTGAAATTATAGGGGGAAAATGATCTATTTAGGAAATGTTGCATCAAACAAATGGTAAATAAGAAACATGAAACTTTGAAAAGTGTGAGAAAAGCCTCACTTACCCAAAGAAACTTAGCATATTGTGTTCCGTATTTTATTTTTGTGTCATTAGTTGTGGGTTTGCTTGGTAAACATGAAGTACAGACATATTTAGTGCTATAGACTCCGTTTGATTTCTGAAGCTTGCCATCTCCTAGTTTAAATCTGTAGCTTTATTTATTTATTTACTTTGAGTTTGCCTGTAAGAAATGTGAAAAGTAATGCCATATTAGTTTCTTCAATTTTAGAATCCCTGGAATGTGGAAATTGTTATGGCCTATTGCGCAAGTCAGTTTTACTTAAACCAAAATGCTTGAAGTCTGATCTAATAGTGTTTAAATTATCTGCGACTGTGTCAGGAATTGTAATCTGCGTGATTGCAGATGAAAAGTGCAGCTGACGTTTTGATGTTGCTGTGCAGATTATATGCTATAGAAACATTAAAACATAACTATAAGTCAACAATAACTGGGAAGTAGCAATGTTGTAACAAAGCTTCTGGCTTCTACCTTTTCTCACTGTTTTAATTGAAATACTATTTTAATGATATGAGTCAAAACTTGGAATTAAAAAAAGGATGTGGATGATACAACACTGGAGTGTTTTTCCTCTTTGAGGAGGAGACTCTTTTAATTTAAGCTAAGGAATAAATGTCTGTTAGAGATGCAAGATGTGAGGAGAAATATAACATGATTGTAAATGTCACTGTGTAGGTACTTTGAAGAGATTAAAACGAGCTTTGTAGATTTGGAAAGATATATTTTAAAACTCAACAGACTCCTCACTCTTTGCAAATTATTAATCGTTTTTAACTTCTTTTCCCCTAAACTGTTAATGAATAAATTGCTTTTGCAGGAATTTTTACTCGAGTCTTTCAGGTTCTTGTCATTTACCAGAATCAACACTACTTTTGTTCAGAATGTATGTTATATTATAGAATGAACATCGTTGGTTTAATCCCTGTGGTGCAAAATCGAGCTGAATTCACTCAGGGTGCCTTTGTTAAAACAACCCTACAGCTTTAATTGTAGACGTGACAGCATGTTTTGGAAGAGGAAGATACCCTTCTTTTAAAGCAATGCAGAGCTCAAAAGACCGTTCATTTTCCATGTATGAAAATGAGCAAAGCAGCAAGAAAGAATGTGAATTATACGTAGAATTCTGGAATTGAAGTATTGCATGAATTCTGGTTTTCAGTTCTGTCCAGATACTGCTTATCTCAAAAGGCATTTCATTAATTTATAGAAAATGTGCACTCACTTACAGATGTAATGCAAAAATCTCAGGATTTGGTGTGTGTGTGTGTGTGTGTGTACATGCAGAACCGAATCTGGTTAGAAGTAACTATTCAGAGAAACACACACATAGACATAACAGCTCAGTGTAATATAGCAAAGCTTATTTTCACATTCACAGGGACCTCGAGTAACTTGTCCTTAATACACCTGTGTTGTTTTTCTTTGTATTCAGGGAAGCAGTGTTTCTTAGTCCTGCGTCAGCAGCAGTTTAATGTCCAGGCTCTTGTGGCTGTGGGACAGCATGCGAGCAAGCAGATGGTAAAGTTTGCTGCCAAGTAAGTAAGCAATTATATCCTGTTGTCACAGTAAACAATGGTGGGAACCAGGACTCCCAAGGGTTGGGACCATTTTCACACATTAACATCAATGCTTCGTTTGTTTTAAAATGTACTTATTTAAATTGTCAGTTCACTACTGCTTGAATACATTACTCTTACAAAAGATAAAATAGAGAACAGGCTTGAAATTCATTCTGAACTGCTGAAGCAGCATTCCCTCAACACTGACATGGCTTACTTTGCAGCAGGCTAACAATAAAGTCTGGCAATCTATGCATAGTGGGACACTTAAGTTTTTGTGTGGTACTTGTGTTTGTGTGTGTGTATGTGTGCGTGCGCAAACATGTTCAGGGTTTTCTTTCTATGAGGAGGAGATTTGCAGTGTGCTAGTATGTTTTATAGCGAGAACTGTGGTGGTGTGAACTACTCCATATACAGCAAACAACATACTGAGTTGAAGAAACCAGAGTTGTTTCTGTGCTCCAAATTCATCTCTTTTTTTTAGGGTAATAGACCTACTGACTGAGGAAGTTACTCGAAGCAATTTAAATTTATTTGATTTGTTTTATTTTTAATGCTAAAAAATTATATTCCCCTGCTGCCATGCCTCAAAAAATGATTGTGTTTTGGGGTTGCCCACTACTAAATACACTTACATGACAGAGGTGTTTTTGTAACAGGTTTTTTGGTCATGTAGTGTTTTTAACCACTTGTCCACAAGCAGAAATGTGGGTCAATTCACTGCAATAATGTTTAACATGTGGCACTTCAGTTGCTTCTGTGTAGTTCTTGGCACTGCTCTTGTGCCCGGGAAGGGAGCCCCACTAATTAGCTGTAAAAGTGCTAGAGCCTTCAGCCTTCAATATGTCAGGGAAAGGAGGGATTCATTATAGTGTAGCGTTCCACAAGCCAAGTTAAGGTTGGGATAACGCTGCTGCTTATGAGGTTCAAGGCAATGGGAGAACAGAACCCGCAGTGTTTGTTTTCTGGCGGTGCTTAGTGTTGGCAGTGCCAGTGTGAGACATGCTGTTTACAGGTGCTGATGAGCCAAAATGAAGTGTTCTGTGTCTTTGTGAAATAACTGATTCTCTCCAGCACTTAAAGGGTTCTTCAGAATGCATTGTGTGGTGTCTCTTGTTTTCCCCACTTCCTTTCCCTTTAACCCTCTTACAATCTGTCTCTATGTTTATTTTTTTTTTACTTAATTTTTGCTAAAGAACTGTGAAACAATGCTTCTAGTTGTGATACCTAGTTCTGTCAAACCTCTTGCTTTTTCCATGTCTCTCCACATCTGAGTTTCTTATGTTTCTGTTTCATGAGCAGCTGAGCTTCATGGTGTCATGAGAGGGAAGCTGGCCCTGGCGCTTGCTCTTTTCTTCCCTCTGCTGACCCCAGCACTTATAAGACTTTGTAACTTTTCCTCAACTCATCTTTTTTTGTTGTTGTTGGGTTAGTTTTCTGTCAGGCTAGTGATGTAAACTAGGTCATAGAGTTTGAGAGATGGCAAAGTGGTAAATAGTGGAAAAGGATATCTGCAGAGAGAAAAAGGCAAAGCTCCTTTCTCTTCTGGTAGCAGTAAGCTAAATCAGTTGCAACCTTGTTAGTTCCTTTCCAATTCCTTTTCATCTCCCCTACAATTTTTGATGCCACAGATCTGCTTTTTCTGTGAGTAACCAGGTTCATAATGCTTATACTTAATTTTGATTTTTTATTTTGTTGTTTTTTTTGCAGGAGTGTTTTCAGGGTAATCCCTGATGCTACAGCCTCTCCTTCATAGCATGTGCATTTGACTCTATTTGCTTTTGACAAGGTTGTAAGCTGACCATCATGTGCTTTGAATGATAGAGCTTTCCCTGCTATGGCCTTGTTTTGTGTGTTTTCTCTTTTGTCTTCATTGCAGCTGCCTCTTGTCCTACAGTGGCTGCTGCCCTTTAACTTCCGAGTGCATTTTTGTTACCACCTGAGTAACACCTGAAGCACAATAGCAGACTTGCCTTGGCCTTAGTCACTTTCCTGCTAGTTCTCATGGCCTGTGGAATGATGCCACTATTGTTATTCTTAGCAGATTGGGCTGGTGATGGATGTCCAGAAATAACTATACTCCTTCTCTGCTTTTTTGAATGTCTTTGCTTATCATCTCTTTTTTTTTCCCTATGCATTGAGGAATTCATATTTTTGAAGAACATATTTAATTTAAATACCTTACATTTGCATACCTTGCATATCTTACAATTAAAAGTATAAACTAAACTCTTTTAGTGGCAGTGATATCAACTTCAGCATTTGTATGTTGCTTTTACATATTTTGCTACTAATTTTTCTTTCTTGGAGCTAGGTGCAAAATTTTTTACAAAAAGCTTGTGAAATGCTGGAACTGTAATTTTTAAGGAGAACTTAAGATAGCATAAGCGCTGGTTAAATCGCGAGCATTTTTTTTGCACAAAATTTCATAAATAATAAACAGACTGGTTCCTCTTCTTGATATTGGCACATAGAAACTGAGAACTTTCATAACCTTCTGTGGTCTAATAACATTAGCATACTGTAAATATATTCATGTTCTGATTATCTCCATTATCATCAGAATGATGGCTTGTTTTTAGTGAGACTTGCCTGAGAGCTTATCTTACTTTTTAAGAAAGAGATATATATAAATAAACTATCAGAAGGAACACGATGCCCTAGAACCACTAGCAGTTATGGAGGAGTTCTCCTGGCTTTTGTCAAAGAAAAATTCAGATTGATCCTACAAGGAGTGCTTTATGGGAAAAGAAGTTAATTTTCTCTTTAACATAACAAAGGCACCAAGTGGTGAAGTAATTTATCCAACTCCTCCCGCTTCTTCCCCCCCCCCCCCCACCCCAAAAAAAAAAAAAAAAAAAAAATTGCGTTTTGTCAGTTTTGGTTTTCTTTCTTGATTGCTTTTTTTTTCTTCTACCCTGAGCCTTTCCTTGCTACTGAATTTGTTCCACCAAACCAATTTGATATGATTTAGCAGTCAGAGGGGGTTGCTAGATTTTAATTTTTAACTCAAATGATGTGCCTTTGGTCAGGATGCAACTTTGCTCATCTCTATGCAGGAGAATGAAAATTCTAAAGACAGATAAGCCATGCAAAATGATGGGTAAATCTGTATGAAAATATGTTGCAATGTAGAAAAATCTACAGTAGTTGGTCAACTAGATAAATTGGTGGTGATATGAAAACTCAAAAGGCACAGTTGAAGCCCTGTGTTGAACCTTAATTTTCTTAATTTAATAATCTATCTGCTTAAGCAGAAAATGTTTGTTGTATTTGTTAGATGCAGTAGTTCCTTTCACGAGGCTTCTTAAAAGCACATTAAAAACATTAGAAATGATCTAGCACTTCTTGAAAATGGGGAATGCTTGTCTGCTGAATCTGCTGCTGTGGGATGTTGCAGAAATATTTTCTTAACCCACTTCTCTTTATCCTGGTCATCTAGAAGGAAATGTCAATTTGCAGATGTTAAATATGCAGATGACACAGAAATTGGTATGATAAACTATTTAGCCATATTACTGCCCAGAGTGCATAATTACAGGCCTCCCTTGGAATAATCTCTTTACTCTTCAATGTGAAGCTGTACCTTTGTGACTATTAGTACAAATCTTCTGTAAGATTTGTACTTCTGTACATCTCTAAGGAAAGTTAGTAATACAAAATTTGAGGTCATGATACATGATCTCAGTTAGACCCATCTCCAATTTAGAATTTCATGCAGTTCTCATATAAACTGTGCTAAGAGCTCTATTGAATTTTGAAAAAAAAAGAGAAAATGGCAATGTTATAAGACAATGATGAAACCTTTTGCAGAATATTTTGTCCTCTTCTGTTGTGTTTGTATCAAAAAATGTATTTTCAAGTTGGAAAAAAAGTTGATGACAAAGCTAAAATTGTAAATGATATGTTTGGAAAGTCTATCTTCCCATGAAACCAAAGAAACCTGGCTGTTTTATTCAAGAGAAATTAGTAAGTGATTAAATCTGATAGTACCTGTGTAAGAAGATGACCTTTTGTCAGGTCATCTTCTTTAGCAGGTACAGAAGTATGACAAGATGCAGTGAACAGATGGTAAAGCTGGATAAATTCAAATGGGGATTTTTATTTTTTAAAGTGAAAATACTTAAAAGTAATGAATCTGGTTACTTGAAATCTTTGAAGGAAGACGTGCCTTTTTTCCACAAAACATATTCTGTCTCTTCCATGTGTTAGAAAGCTTTTTGATAATTTTTACCATGAGGAGAATAAGAATAGATGCTTCCCTGGCTTTCATGTATATGAATTATCAGTAAAATTTTCCGCTAAATCTGAGTAGGAAGACTTAATGGGTACTTGTTCTATTTGTGCAGACACCAATATATTATTGCAATAATTGCTACTATTGAGTTAAAATAACCTAAAGTATAAACACTGTTTATTTACCAAATGAACCATTTTTTTTTCCAAAATACACCATATTGCCTTGAGCTTTCACTAACATTCAGCTAAAGAATCTTTTGTTTCTTATGTTTTATGACAATTATTTAATATTTGTATAAAGGACTATTTTTCTAATTTATGCATTTTGCCTACAAAAACTAGTTTTGAGGAAAACAGGAAAGAAGATGTTGTATGTATACTCATGGATGCTAGCATTGGTTAAAACATTTCCTGTTTAAAGTAAATTCTAGTTCTTTTGCAGTTCTTCTGACTTTTGATCAAGGAAGTATTGATTGTGATTCACTTAGAGGCCCACATGGGGTTCAGCTTGCAACATGAAGCTGCTGATGAAAGATGTTGTTATAAGGACTGCAATAATGCAATCCTGTGGTTAAGGGAGAAAGTCTTGGCTAATAGACATACAGATAATTAAGAGGGACGTAAGGCATCTAGTGGACATTTTAGTAATGATAGGGGTTTTTTTGTTTGTTTGTTTTTAGGAATACATTGGAGCAGTTTGTTGTACAGAAATTACACTTTTTTTTAAATGGTTGGGCTTTATGAATCTGTTACTAAAATAGCTTATTTTAAGGATTGAGCAGTATAAAGATACCATGTGCTTTCTCTTAAAACATTCTAATTTAGTATTGCAGATTTATTTATTTATTTTTAAACTGGGGAATTTTGTGAAAAATCACCTTGCCAGCCTAGTGCTGTAGCTGTGGGGAACACTTTAATATAGTTACTGGGGTTTAATTGAAAATTGGCCTTGTTTCTTGTTCTAATTTGAAGTCATTATTTCAGTTAGATTCCTTGAATCACCTGTTAAGATCAAAGTGGTCCCTTTCTTTGCTTGCTGTAGTTTGCATTTGTGAACTGTGTCGTGGAGGTGATTTTAGTCACCTTAAACTTTTCCAAAATGAGATCTTACTGAGAATTCAACCAAAGCTCAGAACACAAATTTTACTTGCAGACCGAATTAGATATCTAAGCATATTTTACAGGAGCATATTTTATAATTATGAAATGAAAGCTTAGAATAGATTACAAATATTTTTAAACATTCAGTGCTTTTATGTGTCCAGGCAGTTATATACCTATTTGGATATACACATCCACAGATGTAGGTATTGTGTTGGTAGGTGTTATAAAATTATAAAAGTTGTAGTGGCTAAGAGGTGTTAAAAATTTTAAAGTGTGTTCCAGACCAAGGAACTTAAATTTTTAATTGTGATTTGAGATTTAATTGTGATTTGATTTGTGATTTAATTTGTAATTTAATTGTGATTTGAGATTAGAGAGAAAAAAAACTAAGTAAATTTGATCATAGGAGTATGTAAGTTTTGATTATAAATGTGCAAAATGATATTACGGTTGTAATGATGTAATTTTTTTTTTCATCTTTCCTATTTTTAAAGTGATAACATTTTGCATGACTTAAGCTGTTCATATTCTGATCATAGTTTTGCAGTGATTTCATTGATACCCAGTTATCAGCAGTGGAATCAGTAAACTGATTAAGAAAACATAAAACTCATTTACCTTTAACTATTACTCCTTTTTCCCAATACAGATAATTTGCTGTTAGTGTGATTTTTCCTTGTCTGTCTTTATTTTATAGTGTCTGCCTAAGTAGGTGGGATGAAAGTAGGTTCACCCTTAGTTATTGAATTAAAATGTTTAAACTTGACTTTATTTATTTACTTTTAACTTACGTGCAGTGGTTATGATAAATTTTCAGAATTCTAATGCTGGAATTTCTGTTACCTAACTTTAATCTGGACTCTTTTATAACATAAAACCATTTGTGCCAGGTAGACTGAAGGTTCATATAACTTCTCTTGAGTCTTGTATGGTTTCTTAAGGTAGAAAAGCAGAACAAGCAAGTAGTCATACCCTCCCACATTTAGTGGATTGTATCTGAGCTTCTGTATTGCCCCAGGCACACTTTCTCTGATAGAAGTCTACATTTCCCCATTAGTTAGAATGGTAAATGTTATTATTTGGCCAGAAAAGTCAGACTTCGAAAATGTGAGAGAATGTCCAATTCCAAACATAGGAGTTTCTGAAGAGAAGCTTCTGAATGAGTTTTTCATGTAGTTTTACTGTACCACGGCAAAATGACCATAGGCTTCAAATGTCTAGATTTTGTTCCCAGCTCTTATACTGGTAATATTTTGAATATATAAAAAAAAAAAAATCACACTTTCTCATCTATCAGTCTTGAGAATTTTCTCATTGTTTACTTAGAACACACATACTTTATATCATATTGTGGGAGGGCATTCAAGATGTTAGTGGTTTAATGTGCTATCAGTGACTATTAGTGAAGAGTAATTAACATGTCCACTGTCTTAGAGAAGTGACTTACAGCATATTGCATCTTTCAGTAACAAGTCATGTAGTTTAAACAAGCTCAGTTAATTCTGATATTCTCCTTGAGCTCTTGGACTTCCCTTCTGTTTGTTGTTCTGCTGCTTAAGGCACATCTTTCAGATAACTGCATCATCTGACACATACAAGAATGTATTTGACCTAGGAAAAACAGTATGTGACTTGTCAATTAATGTATACATGTGCAATGAATGAGCAGGCACAAGGAATAATTATTATTCTCCCTTCTCTCGTGTTTTCCACCCCAGTTTTTATTTCATTAGGGAACATTTCAGCAAAGTACTGGTATAAAATAACTACTATACCTTAATCGTTATATGTTTTATTGTTGCAACAGTCCTTATTGTTGCGTACAGTGCTTATACTTCCTAGTGCTAGATGCTCAGTCTTGTGCAGCGTGCAATGAGTAAGCTGACTATCTTTATTAACAGCATCAACAAAGAGAGCATTGTGGACGTAGAAGGCGTTGTGAGGAAAGCATATCAGAAAATTGGAGGCTGTACTCAGCAAGATGTTGAGCTGCATGTTCAAAGGGTAATTTATTGAGCAAATGGATCATTGGGTTAATTGTTTGAGATTTTTTTTTCTTCTGTCTACTTATATAAACTTTGTCAAAATGTTGTCAAATATTTCCTCAGTAAACTGTCCTATACCAGAGACACCAACTGCTGTAAACTACCAATTTCAGTGTGTCAAACATAAGCATGAAACAATTCTGAGGTGTTTTTTTTTTCGTGTTTTTTTTTTTTTTTTAAATTCTTGTTCCTATCTGCCATCTGGAATATAAAAACAGGTAAAATAAAGTAACTTGCTAGAATAATTTGAGTAGGAATGCTTGTAATTCTATCTCTGGTTCTTAACAGCAGCAGATACTGTCATAAAAAAAATCTTATGTGTAAGTCAGAAGTTTCTTTATCACAAAGATACAATCTTCCCCTTGGTACAATGGAATGGAATACGTCACACTCAGTAAAAACAAAGCACTGACTTAACACTGTGGAAGTTTTTGAAATCTAAAATACCCATAATTTGTACTGTAAGGCTGGAGGAAGTGCAACTTTATAATTTGCTTAAATAGAATGTATATTTAAACCTTTAGGTAATATCCTTTGCTTCTGAAGGTTTTCAACCACTTTGCAAACTGTGTGCCTACAATACTGGTGAAACACAGTCATTTTGATAGCAGAGCACAAAGGCAAGACATGGACATTGATGCTGTACCAATAAGGTAAATTTTAGCTAACAGTGTTGAGGAAAGTCTGCAGATTTCAAAGAAAGGTATTTTAATATCTATAAAGATGTAGCCTTGTTTTTTTTTTTTTTTTCTGCCAATTGATTGTAAGGCAATGTGTCTTTCTCTGAAAATTCTTTCAGATATAGTCATAGGATAACTGTACAGTTACAACAGGGAGACTGAGATGGTCCTGCTGGAATCAAAATCTAAAACTCTAAAATGTAGTAGTTTCAGATTGGGTATTCATGATGATAAGCCTTGTCCCTCGGACAGGGTACGCTTCATGTACTTGCTCAACTCAATGCTTCTCTGCTTCCCAGGGAAGAAAAGAAATAACAAACAAACAAAAACCTAACAAAACTAAATATTTTTTTAATCTTTCCAAAGGAAAATCAGAACTAAGCACTTCCAATATTGTCATGAGAATGCAACCACAGATCTTGACTATTTGAATAAAATCACAGTCTTCCAGCAGCCTATGCAAAGCTCTGTTTCATGGTTATGCCAGAAATATCCTTTTGTAAATCACACCTCCTTTTGAGCTGAGTGTCATGCTATTTCTGTTCCTATCTCACTTTCAGATCTACGTGATCAGTTTGGCTGAACCCCGACTGCCCTTACAGCTGGATGATGCTGTACGGCCAGAAGTGGAAGGAGAGGAGGTGAAAACTTTGCATCCTCAAATACCTCTTAGTGTATTAGTAATTGAACAAAAGCACGAATGACGGTCAACTTACTTATTGTAGCGATTTTGGCTTGTTGGTAGACTTAAATTTTATATTTTGTCCAACGTCTGTTAAAAAATTCTATTTGCTTGCTGAACTTCAAGAGAAAGTCAGAACCAGATAGTTTTACCTTCTGAAAAATATTTGTGTTCTTGTCAGTTCTTCTGACCCTCACAGATGCTTTCTACCTGTGAGCACTGGGATAATTTACATACCTTTATCTTTGCTTATGTTGATAATTTGCTTCAGGCTCTTACAGAAATTATTTGAATTTGGGAATAAGCCTTTATTTTAACCAAAGAGCATCTTTCTCTATTGGTTTTAATGTTGTTGTTGTTGTTACGTATTTGAAATCTGTATTTTTGCACAATTCTTCAGGATGGAAGAGCTACCGTAAACCAAGATACAAGATTGGACAACAGAGTTATTGATCTGAGGGTATGGAATGTTCTATGTTGCATGCTTATGTGTATTTATTGCTCAGATATCTAATCCATAAACCAATAGAAAGGCCTTTGATGAAAGCTGTATCCTTTGCCAGAGGAAAAATGAACAATGTGTTTCTCAGTTTGAGAGACAGGCATTATTAAAAAAAACAAAACCAACAAACAAACCCACAGCTTCATCTGTGTATTGATGTACAAAAAACAGGAGGAAAAAAAGGCAAAACTCTCCTGAAATTCATCAAAGAATATATATTAGTAGTTCAGTGGTGCATATTTAGAATTTGTCGTGTGCCTCTGTCTTTCTGTTTGTTTGTATTTGTTTTTCTATTAACAAAATCCAAAGGTAGATGCTTAGACAACTTACAAATTAAGAAACAACATTTCCTCTCAATTGCGTTAGTGTAGTAAGAGCTTAGTGTTGTAATCTAAGGTGGCATTTGCAACTAAGGCCCTGTAATGTATATTTTAAAAGTGAAATGGTACCAGCTAATGATGCTGGTCTCTGTACTAGTTTGTTTGTTTTGAAGCCCAGACTTCAACTCTGTCGTCTGCAGGTGCTGTTTTCTTCCCTCATTCCAACAGCTGTGGTGAAACACACTATACAAGTATTTTGTGGGCGCTATTCAAAAGTTCAACTGTTTTTCTGAGTTTTACTCACTTTTTGCTATGCTGATGAATAGCAAAATGACAGATTTCCGTGCCTTCTCTCTCACCCTCCACATCCAGTTGTGGCAAGATCTAACATGGCTCCAACTTCCCCTTGACTAGGAAAAGCTCCCTTGCCGTCCTTGTACAATGTATGGGAAACACTTCTGGTCCTGACCCCACCACATTCCTGTGCAGCCTGTCTGTTGCCCACTTCATTCTTTGTTTCAGAACTAGAGCAGCTATTCATAACTTTGTTTTCTTTGTTCTGCAAGAGCCTTTGCTTGAGCAAAAAGGATCCTAAATAGTTACACATTACTGGGACTTTGGTGTTTTTTACTTTTTCTACTTATTCAGCTCTCATTAAGGGATTTAATGGAGAAAGGGAGAATCTCAGTAAAAGTATGGTGTTTGTGTACATGCTCTAAGCACTGTATGCTGTGGAATTATAGGAGCAGGGACACTGTGGCAATCTGTTCTTCAAAATAATTTTAAAGACTACTAATTAATTTTTTAGTAATTTGGTAGCATAAATTGGACCCATAAGACAGACTGAGGATCTGGTATTTCGAATACACTGCTTAAGTAGGAATGTGCTAATCAGCATTAGAAGACATGATGTCTTAAAAGCTTACAGGGCCACCTGAAACCATCATTAGCCACTTGCTGTCTCATACAGTTCCTTCTGGTAAAATCAAATTATTGGCAGCAGTGAAAAATGTTAACAAAATATTTCTAATGAGTTGCTGTGACAATCTGTCCTCACATGTGTGGGAGGAAGTCAAACCACAAGTATATGTACCATCTAGTTCTGGTTTCCTCGGTGCTCCATTTTTTTAAGGAAGGAGTGGGGTCATTAAATATCAAAAATAGAGATGCTATTTTTTGGAGAAAGATCTAAGGAACTAAATGCTTATACTTGTCTAGACTCCAACTGGAGAAAAAAAAATCCTTACTGTAGGACTACAATTATGCTTGACCATTTAAATACAGACTTGAAAATAGTTTAATACTTTAATTTTATTATTGACTAATGTGTTCACTGCTATAGGGCAAATTATGCTAAAGCGTAACTGTGGAACTCAGTTCTTGCCTGAATGAGAGGGATTGAGTTTCCAAAATAGCATAGATCCATCTAACAAGATTCTCCTGGTTCAGGTTAGTTACCATAAAGAACACAGCTATTTTGAGACATTAACATCTTAGTTTTCACAATAGCTTAATAAGAGTCAAAACCTTGTTTCTAATTGTTTGATGTACTGTCCTCTAAATTGCTGTGTTTAAGTTTCTCTGAAATATGCACTGACTTGTAACTTCTCATATATATAAATACTACAGAAACTGTTGAAAGTCTCTATTTCATGAACTTTTTGGTGAAGAAAAAATGTAGGAAAATAACACGAACAAATAATAACAGATTTTAGATTTCTGCTTCATGGTGTATTTTCATCCTAAAAAAAAAGAGATAATTCAGGTTCATTGTTTGATCACCAGGGGGATTTTTAGCTCAACACTGTCCAAAGAAACCATCTTATGACACAGTCTGAGAAAGGAAAAAAGCAGAATTGAGGTGACAGAACAAATTCTACAGCTGGCCTGGAGAGTAAAATGGAGGGTTTGCAACTTTGCACCTGTGCTTCAGTTGCACCTCTTTGAGATGTGATTGCTGAAGGTGTTAACTGCTTTATTATAAAAACACATTTCTTTGATTATTTAGATGGCAGTGATTATTCTAACACCACAGATCGTACTGAATACAATGTGATAATAGTTAATATAATCTTAGTAAGTTTTAACACTGTAGCTGTCTTCTATTATTATTATTTTCCTTTGTAGCATTTAAATAACAACCAAACAGTAGGTGAAAGTAGGGTGAGGTTGTGACTAAACTTCATATTTCAGCATTGTTAACTATACGTTTTTCTACTTTTACAAATGTGGTTATTAAAAATAAGGAGTTCTCTTGTAAAACCAGCTCTGCAGTACAAGTTAAAATATTAAGTGCTCACAAGATGAGTGGCATGAGTTTTTCCAAGTTCTGCTCAAGTCTTGAAGCCATATTTGCCCTCTTTTGCTTGGTCTCAGGTACAATTTGCCAGTATGTTTGGATAAGAGTTCATGTTAGAGTAAATGCTACAGAAAAAAAATGCCATGGTGTAATTTTTTCACATATACAATATCCCTTTGGATGGATTCAGTGCTTTGATGTACTGCTCTGCAAAGTTGCATACAGTTGGGCTAAGTTGCTTGTCTTAGCATCTGTCTGACTCTTGAGACCAGTGGAAAAAGGGTGAAAACATTTGAGGGTACTTTTGTAACTGTTGCTTAAAACCTCATTTCCTTCATTTTGAAAGTAGTGGGAGTAGCGGCTGTGGTTAATGCTATCAGACAGCGAGAGCCGCGAGCAATTGCTACAGTCTTAGCCAATTACATTGCTCTGATATTGTATTAGTCTGCTGGAACGGCAAATATCTCCAAATTGTTATAGCTTTCTGTCTCAGATTTTCAATTCATCTTCCAGAGATGATGGATGTAGTTTTATTTCAACGTATGCACTATTCTGTCTCTCTAAATTCGGTCGTTATATAATTTGCTTTGATTTTTTTTTCTTTGTTTTGTTTTGTGGTTTGGTAGGAGTCATGTGAAAAAGACCACAAGGCTCTTTACCCTAACTGAAAAGCTGGGTACCTTTCAGAAAGGAGAAGTAAACAGTGCTGTGACGCAGATCATCGTAAAGAAATATTCTGGCAGTTGCTTACAAGAATTCCTTGATGTTTTTATACGCACGTGTAGGCTGCTACCTGTCACGTCTCAAATGCTGCAAGTGCAAAATCAGATATGGGTTCAGTACTGACGTATTGCAGTTTTTTTTTTTCACACTAAAGCCTGAGAGTGTTAAAGGAAAACCTAGTGTTAGTATTTGTGAAGTAGATAAACAGCTTAATTGTGTCACGTAGACAAATAGAAGATGATCAATTCAGGTTTTCAGATTTTCACCCAAATGCAGGCAGCTTTTAGTATAAATTTTTGGAATTGGGTATGTGGGGATTGTTTTAAATGCTGCTTAGGAGATCTCCCTTTGGAGTTGATTTTGTGATGGTGTCTTGCATGGATTATGTGTAGCTATGTTTTATGTGACAAAGCGTCATGTTTGGGAGTCTTTAATTGAATCAAACAAACATTCCTACCAAATATAAGTTGAGTGTTGCTTTTATCATACATTCAAGGCTTGTGTTTAGTGTAGTAAAAGCTTTTAAATAGATTTACTGTTTTTATTTAATTTATTACTATAATATCTGTATTTGCAGAAGCACATCTCAAATCAGTGATTCTTTAAATGCTGAGTTGACTATAATGCCTCCTTTATAACAAAATGGCCTGTATATTCAGATCAAGTGGCTCTTTTGTTTCCTTTGCTATGTTCTTCTTGTGTGGTGAATCCAATTTGCACGTTTATCTATTCAGTCAATATAGGAAATGAAATCTTGCTAAGAGAAGAGGTTCATCCTTCGAGCTATCTGGAAGACTGGAAGAGTCCGGAAAACTAACTCTAGGTTTCATTATTTTATCTTCTTCTTATAGACCTCAACTAGTCAGGCAGTATTCCGCCTTCAGTCTGGTATTTGTCAGCTTTTCCGAGAAACTCTAATTCACAAGGGATTTGTGGAAATTCAGACTCCCAAAATTATTTCAGGTAATGTATATTTTATTTGGCATCTACAGAACTCCCTGTAGAGTTGTTCAATGTAGCTATCTGCTAAAACTGTGTCAGCTTTTTAAGACGTATCTGATTTAGATATAATACAGCAAACTTCTAGCAGGTAATGAAGTTATTCTTCACCTGGCTTCAGATACTGAAACAATGACAACACAAATATATATACCTAATGTATGTACTCTGCAACATAGGCAAGTTTTGATTTGTTTTAACAAAGATACAACATATAAACATGTGCAGTCATGTGTGTTATTCTGCACATCAGTGTTCTGAATGTTGAACATTGTCAATCTAAAATCCTATTTCCACTTTCAAAACAAAAAATGTTCTAGCTTAATTTAAAATCGGCTTCCATCTTGGAAGAGTTGCAACCACCATATCCTGGTATAAAAGATGATGCCATTATAGCAAATATTAACTGTCACTTCTGTAGCAATGAGCATATGATTGAATGGAAAGTGTTAGCAGTGTTCTGAAAGTATGGCTCAGCAGTTTCTACTCAAATTATAAGTTTTGAAAGGTAGGTTTAGCTTCTGATTCTGTTGCTAATTTGTTGTATTTTCTTGGTTTTAAATCTTGTGTTTAAATCTTACCTTTTTTAAGGAGATTTTAAATGTTGTTGAACTGTGTTCAAAAAATAAGTATGTAGATATTCACCTAGACAATTTTAGTAGGTATATTAGTATTGAAAGAAGAGAAACATTAATCTTGGTGGAATAGTTAATAATAGCAATATTTAGCACTTTAGAATCATAGAATCATAGAATCATAGAATCATAGAATGCTTAAGGTTGGAAGGGACCTCTAGAGGTCATCTAGTCCAACCCCCCCTGCACACGCAGGGCCACCTAGAGCACGTGGCACAGGACAGCATCCAAGCGGGTCTTGAAGATCTCCAGAGAAGGAGACTCCACAACCTCTCTGGGCAGCCTGTTCCAGTGCTCTGTCACCCTCACCTTTACCTAGTGTTATAAAATTATTAGGGACTTACTAACAAATAATTTACTCTGGCATATTTTTGTAAGCAAGGTAGGCAGTTGTAACTTTCATATAACTCACTGGGAAAAGTAAAGAGACTCAGCTGATACTTCAAGCAGTTTACAATGAGCAATTCAAATGCATATGTTCTTATCTCCTTTTTTTTCTTAAGGTAATTTGCTGTGCTAATTGCCTCATATTGAGAGACCTTTGGCAGATTTCTTCTGGTAAATCTTGGCCTCATCTGACCATCAAACCCAGTGAACTCTGGCCTTGTAGGTGAAAATAACAGCTGGGGATAGTAATATCTTTAACTACCCCAACAAAATTTGCAGGACAGTGTCTTAGTCATGGGCCACAAAACTTCCCGCAACACTAATGGATACCGTTGTATCTTTTTCATCTCATTTCATATACTTTGAAGAAAAATCTCATTCTTGTCTTTAAACATAAGCCCAGTAGTGCTTGAATCAATCTCTGAATTTTTTTTTCATTTTTATCCTAATAACTACTGTAAACATTTGTTTCAGCTGCCAGCGAAGGAGGAGCCAATGTTTTTACTGTATCTTACTTCAAAAGCAGTGCCTACCTGGCTCAGTCTCCACAGCTGTACAAGCAGATGTGTATTTGTGCTGACTTTGAAAAGGTTTTCTGCATTGGGCCAGGTAAGAAGAGCATGGGCTTATCCATGTTTTGAAGTGCGCAGTGATATCTTTTAGCAGTTTGGGGATGACTAAGATAACGTTTACGTTGAAAGCTTGAGTAGTTTCACTTTATATGGTTTCACTTACCAAATGCAAATCTCAAGTGGGGTGACTAATGAAGTTGAGTAAGTTTGACAGAGAAGTTTCTGGAACAAAACTAAAATGCTGAAGCAAGGGTGGAATAATCTTCTCCAGTGCCGCCTCTTCCAGGACAAGAAAGAATTGTTGCATTGAAAATCAATAATATGCTGGAGTTAGTAAAGCATCTAACAACTGTGATTGCTGAAGCTTGAAGTTTCCTATTAAACATGCTTTATTTGCCCAATAGCTACTACTTTAAAATAGTCAATTTAGGTTTTCTGAATCTCAGTTCACAGGTTTAAGTGGGCTACCAGTAAATAATCCAAATGTAATGTTTTCCAAGCTCATGCTTTCCTTCTCAAAATATATGCTAAAATAAAACCTTGACTCTTTAAGCAGTAATTTGGTACCTTTTTCTAAGAGCTCAATGTCAGATTTAAGGGTATTTAAGTTGGAGATGCTGGAAAACGAGTAGTAGAAGCTTATCAAAGAAAAAGACAACAATTTCAGAAGATCTTAAATGTCTTGTCTTGTTAATATCTAAATCATGAGTCATGGATTGTAAAAGACATGTTTATCTACGTTCACATACTTTCAAAACAACAACACACACACGTGCAGAAACCCTTTTCCTCTGAAAAAGGCAGCTTTTGAAGTCTACAAGTTCTTACATGCCCGAAAGCTTGTCTATTTTTTCCATTCCTGCTATTCTAACGCAAGCTACTACCTCTTTACAAAATTTGACTCTCTTATATCCTTTGACTGTCACAGTTACAATGATGTTGTCACGGTTATAAATGATGCTCTGCAGAAGTCAGTTTTCTCTTTGTTTTTAGGTAAGAATCTAAAGGCAGCTTGTCTGCCTGTACATAAGCTGAAGTGATTATCTGTGTGTGTTTTTGCTTTTTTTTTTTCCCAAACAGGAAATACAATTTTAAGTAAATAGAATTTCTGATGTTTAATTTTACAGTGTTTAGGGCTGAGGACTCCAATACGCATAGACACCTGACTGAGTTTGTTGGTCTGGATATGGAAATGGCTTTTAATTATCACTATCATGAAGTGGTAGATGAGATTGCAGATACCTTGGTGCAGATATTCAAGGGACTTCAGGAAAGGTAACTAGAGCATTTTCTGTTTTATAGACTACTTCATCTATAGTAGATACCTAATATTGTGTTATGAAATGGGTGGACATTTTATCCTCAGCCTGACAGTTAATCATTAGTAATCTGATTTACAGGAGAGCTTCAAAACTGAGCTTAACAGTTTCTCTGTGCCTAACTTTAAGAGTTCAGTAAAGCCAGAGGCTGGTACATTTTTCTGTTTTTAGTTTGATTTGCACTTCCTAGAGTATGCCAGATTGCACTAAGAAAGCCTGTTCTTCACTGGTGAATAAGCTTCCTACCAGAAATGATCCATCATTACTGTAAAATATCCTTCCTTTTATGCCATCAGAGGTAGACTGATTGATCTATTAATATAATGTTTACTGTTTAATAAAACCTTTAAAAATCAAATGTGTTGTAGTAGCCTGGATCTCTGTCATAAAATAAGTGAATTTGCAGTTTTAGCTCGTTAAAAAGCCAAGCCAGCAATTTAAGGAGTGGTTTTCATTTGCTTAGGTTAGAGTATCTTCACAACAGAAATGCAGATCTTTTCAGCTGACTAGATGAAAAGTTCAACTAAATTCTATTTTGTTGAAATTGTACAAATCCAAGTAGAGCCCAGATAAATACTACAAATCAAAAGAATGATGTAAATATGTCTTTATTCTGAAGAATTTGACCTAGTCAGTGATTTCTTACAAAAGGAATAAAACAGAAGTAATAGTAAAATACTGATGTGTATATCATTTAAGCAGATTACATAAATTTGCATGAAGCATTTCAGTAGGATTATACAGAACTTTTCCAGAAGCAGTTTAAAAAACAATTGTATGTTGCAAGAGGGACCTCTTGTGGCAAGAATTTATTGGCATTGCAAAACCGTTATTAGATACAAGAAGAGTTATGTTTCTTGATTGTGTTGTATTTTACTTCTCTTTTGTTTTCTTGTATATAGATTTCAAAGTGAAATTCAGACAGTGAACAAACAGTTCCCATGCGAACCATTTAAATTTTTGGAGCCAACTCTGAGGCTGGAATACTGTGAAGCTGTGGCCATGCTAAGGGAGGCTGGTGTTGAGATGGGTGATGAGGAAGATCTGAGGTATTGAAATGTATTAGACTTGCAATAGTAAAGTATCAGCTTGGCACTGTGCAGCTGACATACCTCAAAATGAGTAAGCTGTTCTCATATCCAGATCTCCTGTCAAATAAATGGATAGACTTGAAAATAGACCTTTCTTTCACTGTAGACTGTTTACAAAAACTCATGACATCCAAAAGGCAACAACTTAAAATACGAAGTGAGAGGAACTTTGAACTTCCTAAGCATAAAAAGTATTTGTTTGTCTAACAATTACAGTTATTCATGTGAATTGTCCCTTTTTATGGGATTAAATTAAAAGATTCTTCAGTTTGGAAGTCTTTCTTTTCAGTAACACCTCCCCATTTCCTCCTTCTATCTCTCAGGAAAGTTGTTAGGTGATGGTTTCATTACCATTGAATGAAAGATGGATTTGTTCAATAGACACATAAATTTAGTGCACAGATTATCAGTGATCTGAATATAGTGACTTAGAGGTAGGTGTAGGTATAAGAAGAGCAAGAAATCTCCAGGTGTCAGTTAGTTTAAGGAATTTCTTGGACCAAATACAACATATTTAGGAACAGAAACAAATAACTTTCAGTTTTGAAATTGCTGTTCACACAATCCAAAACACTCAGAAACAAGTAATGTATTTTGTAAAAGTGAGATGCGGCAAATTGTTTCTAAACAATTCTAAAATTTCCAATTTTATCACTTAATGGTGATAATCTTTTTTCAGCACACCTAATGAAAAGCTCCTGGGACGCCTGGTAAAGGAAAAGGTAACTGCTATTTTAGACTAAATGAATTTCTTATTGAAACTGAAGCCTGAACTTGTGGAATGGGTGGGTATGTTTTTTATGTACAGATGGAGAAGATGAATCTGAGAATATGCATAAATTAAGACAGTTTGTGATTGGCGTAAGCATCTTCTGACAGCATTTACATTTTGCTGTTACTTTATTTTCATTTTTTTTTTCTTTATCATCAGTAAGTTGCTTCAAACCATTTTAGATCTGTTTTTATATTTGTTTTATCATCTGTTATATTAAATACAGCAAATAGGTTTATTTTCCCTTAGGATAATTAAAAACACAGATCCTAATTAATTCTCTAGAAGAACACAAGTGTTTGACAAAAAAAAGAAATCACCAGGTATTATGGCCAAATGACTTTACTGTTAAGCATCCTAAAGTCCACAATATAAGAAATGCTGGAAAACTGAAAAATAACAGTTTTTACTGATAACTATTGGTTTTGAATATAATACTGTCAAATTTCTTTTCTGTTGTTTTGATTTTTTTTTGTTTTTTATTTTCCAAGATTAACTGTTTGCTGTTCATTGTTCTGTAATTTGTGCTTTACATCAATTTATATTATACTGTTTTAAATGGCTTTCTTTTCTGTCAGTATGACACAGACTTCTATATTCTTGACAAATATCCTCTTGCTGTGAGGCCTTTCTATACCATGCCAGACCCAGTAAACCCTGTAAGTAAGAATCTTTGTTGTTTTGTGACTTTTAAACTGAACATTTTTTGTGTAAGAATAACTTGACAAAATAGATAAATGAAAGTACTTTTATATTACCTCCTGCTACAAGTGACATTCTGATAACAAGAATTCATCAATGTTACATGATTCATAAAATGTTTGCTGTTATTCTTTACTGGTGAAAGTGTTCCACAGTGAAACCAATCAAGCTAAATATTGGGGTAGCTCTATGAAAAGATTTACTAAAGTCAGAGTATTGGCGCTTTTACTGCAATCTGTGAAAAATATATTCTTCTAGTGCAACAGACACTTCAACAGATTTTTTTTATAGTGCTAGAAATTCTCTAATTATTACTAAATCCAGAGTAAGTATTTCTATAACATCTTTTTCTGCAATAGCTATTTGCAAGTATAATGGGTTTTTAAAGGACCAACTTCAACTTTTAAAAATCTAATCCAGCCTAAGGAGTGGAGCCAAATTACTAATTTATCAGTAATTTTAACAGTCCCCAAGTACATTTCACTCTTCCTGGAACACAACTTTGGGTGTTATAAGCAAAGTTATTTACAGTTCCATGTAACTTTAAAAAGCAACTGTACGCTGGAAATAAATTCATCTTTGTCTTTCCAGAAAAACTCCAACTCTTACGATATGTTCATGAGAGGGGAAGAAATTCTGTCTGGAGCTCAGAGAATTCATGATCCTCAGCTGCTGACAGAGAGAGCCCTGCATCATGGCATTGGTAACCAAATAAACTATATAATATAAAGCTAGTCTTAAAAGTTTGTACTTTGTGGTAGGATTTATTTCCTTTAAAAGAAGTATCAGGGCAGCAGAATTTGATACATGGCAGTATGTAAAGCTGCACTGCTGCCTATTGCGTAATGTTAGTATCTCTCATTCTGCTTAATCATTTTAATCTAGATTGGTGGTATTAAGAAATTGCTTAGTTTCCCCAGAACACCTTGATGAAAATGGATCATTCCTGAAGACTTTAGGGAGATCATAGTGCAGGATCCTGTAATGGAATGAGGGTCGACAAGCAAGTCTTATCCTGCCAGTCCCTCTCTGCACTTTCACGTACCTCTTACAGAGTCTCTGTGATTGGTGATCTTTTTTTAAGCCTTGAACTGGGAATCAACAAGAAAGAAAAAATCATTCAGGAAGCCTCAACTGGTATAGAAGGACTCGATGAGGACAAGACTGGATAATAGTAAAAGAGTAAAAGTAAATTATGTGGCAGACAGGAGTGCGATGTGTAGATTAAAATTACGGTTTCAGCAGATAGTAGGTTAAGGTTGCAGATGAAAGTACCAACAAAGAAAGAACTCTTATTTTAGCATAATGGAAAATGGTTGTTAGATCTTCACTTTCTCACTGCAGTGTATTCAAGAAGTCACCATTTTTCATAAATTACAAGTAGTTTGCACTACTTCAAATATGTAATACCTTCTGCCATTAAGTTGCTAACAAAATTATAAAAATTCCTAGACTGTTTGTAAAAACTGTTAGTTGGTACATCACAGTGATCAAACACATTTTGTTGTGTTTGCAATCCTCTAGCCAATTGTATGTTTGACTTGAGGTACATTAAGCAGATGAGAAATTAATGGGAATAAACATATCTTTTTCCTCCCTAGATTTGGAGAAAATAAAGGCCTACATTGATTCCTTCCGTTTTGGTGCACCTCCACATGCAGGCGGTGGAATAGGTACGAATCTCTTATCTCTTTTATTTACTTTGTATTAGCTTGAGCTTAACTTAAGCTGTTCGGTGTCAAGCAAGGTTCAATATCAATTCCAAAATGGTAATTTTGTTAAATAACTGAGAGCTGTTTATTTAAAGGGGAGCTCCATAGTGCATTTGATGAAGCTGTTCTGCTGTGGGAAGAAACAAGTGGTTGCTTCTGTCTTGCTCACAGTGGTCTTGAGTGTCACTGAGCAGATTTGGCTAATGCTAAATGCTTCAACAGAGTTATACAGAGGCTTCCCTTCTTGGATATGAACATTTTGCATCTAAAATTTTCAGTTGTCATCCTTCTATTTTATATCTATCCTTCATCCTAACTATCCTACTGTTTCCATTAACAAAATGTTATCTGTTCATCCATGTGAGAAAAGGATGCTTTGTAGGTCCTGAGCAATATCCACAATTTCAGTCTTCTCAGGTTTTGTATTACTTTTGTAAAGATAGTTTATTAAATTCTTGTTTCCTGAGCAATTTCCTAAGTATGCCTTTAATAAATATGTCATTGAGGCAGCTGTTTTTAAATACTTGCAAGATGCAGTGATACCTCCAGTACTGCCCAATCTAATTGTTTGTGCTGTGGAAGTCTTGGGATAAACTTCTCCAAAGCCAGGTTTTTCTCTCCTTATTTATTGGCAATTAATTCCTCTTGTGCTGAAGCACTTAGTACCACCTCAAGAGTGATTTGACCTGTACTGTGGATCAAGATTCCATTGATTCCATTCAAGATACCATTTTGTTAAGCCCTGCCCTGCATTTCAGTTTTCAACATTATCTGTTTCTTGAAAGTCCCAAGTGATTCGAAATAAAATCATACCTCTAGTACCCTTGCTAACTGATACATGTTCCAAATGATGTATGTTTTTGGAAGGTACAGTAAGTAAAATTCAGTTTTTGGCTCCAGCTCCTTTCTGAAATCAAGTAGTCTTTGGTCATGTATGAGGTTTGCTGTAGTTACAAAGTGTTTGACCTAAGCATTTAGGACTGGGAAAAAATACACTTTATTTTTCTTTTTTTTTTTTTTTTTCTTCACTTCTTTTAGGGCTGGAAAGAGTAACTATGTTGTACTTGGGGCTGCACAACGTTCGTCAGACCTCCATGTTCCCACGGGATCCCAAACGACTGACACCTTAACATGACCTGCTTCTTAACCCCTGCTGCTGCTGAACCTGTATTGATCTGAGCATTGCAATATGCAATAAAACAAGAAAGTCCAGTTTACTGAAGTGCCACAATTTTTTTATTCTTTAATTTATTTAAAAGAAAATATTTTAACTAATCAGAACTCTTTGTATTAGGAACTGGGTGCACATTTTTTATGAAAATGTGATACTTGAATTAGTTATTCTAGGGTCATTTTAAACTGTATCATATTTCTAAGCATTTTAATTATACAATTAAAAAAAATCTTCATTTTTAACTTATGTCAGCAAGATTGAATATTCATAAGTGCATAATTGGATTAAAGCTAAAATAACTGGATGTTTACAATTCAAAAAGCAGGAGGAAAACACCAAATTGCTAATTTACAGGAGTATCAGTTAAAGAAGCAGGTGAAAAGTAGAGTGTTCTTGAAAAAGTCTTCATATGAAGTTGTGAAAAGTAGATTGCAATAAATCTCTCCAAGTCAATGAAATGCAATATGTCTGGTTTTGTGTGTGTGTGTGTTTGTGTCCTTGCAAGATAATCGTGAATAGATATGAAGGTTCTTGGAAAACTGATGGTAAGTCTAGGTTTATTTGCTTCCTTTCTTACTTAACTTTTTGAAAGTTGTTTACAAGCAGCAGGCTCATTCTTTGTCTTATGTTACTATTTGAGAGGAGATTGCATACACTGATGGGGTAACATAAGGGGTATAAGATAAACTCATAACATAAATGGGTGGTGAGTTTGAGAGCAAGTCTTGTATTTTTCTGCCTGATCCAGCACCTAGGATGACTAACAAAAATCAGTTTTTAATCCCTCTATTGCCAGTGGAAGAAAAGCAAATAATATAAACAAGTCAGCTATTACATTTTTTTTCCCCCTTATAAATGCTCTCGGCAGCAGATCACTGTTAAACATTTTGGGAAATCAGGTAAGAAGAGTACTTCAAAAATTACTTTTAGACATTCATTCTTTCCAATAAATCTCTTGTTTGAACCTCCTTAATTAACAATCATACATAAAGCCACTTTTCTTCATCTTCCCAATCTAAAGGATGTCCTGCATTCTGGGAGGAACCAGTCCATTTAAAATGTCCCTTTATTTACTGCGCCAGATGGCTTTTCAAGTTGAAAGTTTTTGGTTGGTTTGTTTTTAAGATTGGATGTGTAAAAGTAAAGGACTTAATGCCTGATTTCAGCATTCAGTTAGTCTAACTTTTAGATGTATTCTAATTCCTGACTTAGAATTTTAGCCTAACATTTTACACGTTTAAGGAACTTTTGGTAGGAGCTATGGTTTAGGCAGTTCATCTTATTGTTGCTACCTCAATTTTCAAATATCAGAGAAGACAGATACTGGTTATGCTACAGAAAGGTCACAGAGGCTGTGTATACTTCTGCAAAACTGTGCAAAAGGGCAAATCCTCTTCTGCAGCTGCCACTGAACAAGACTTGATTATAATGTTTTGTGACAAGAGTTCTCCATTATTTAAATATATATATGTATATATATAAAATTTTAAGAATACAAAAAGTCATTAGCTAAAATACTGAAAATGTGCAACTTGAGCTTTGTTTAGAAGTCATAAGTTTTGTACACCAGACTGGTGTATTATTTACCATGAAATCTTCCCAAAATTATTAACTTCTATTCAAAATGTTACAATAAAATCCATTTAGCTTTATAAAGTACAAGGGAATACAAATATGTCTTATTACAGACTTGATGAATCCAAATTTCAAAATAGTTGGTAATTTGGTTTGACCAGCTAGAGTCAATTGAATTATTTCTACTTTTCTTCCTCTGGAGCTGTATTTTTTTCCATGTGGGAAGCACTTTCTTCTGGTAATAAAATTACTGGATTACATTTTGTGCCCTCTCGCATCACTCAAAAAAAAAAAAAAAAAAAAAAAAAAAAAAAAAAGGTGATTAGTGTCTTCATTGCTTTAAATATGGCAGCAAATTTTGATATGCACTCCCCCTGTAACAACTGTGTTTATGCTAAATGGGTTATTCAAAGTCAAGTCTAATTTTGATTTATTCATACTAATTGTACCAGAACCAGAAATGTAGAATGGAGACCCGGACTCCTCTGTGTACATGATTTTTTTTACTTAACTATTTGAAAATAATTTTCATCATAAATTTAAATGTCTGCCCTGAATGTCATTTTAATAAAATAGTTTATTGTGAATTCACATTATTAGATACTAATTTTAAACACTGCAAGTAATAATTTCCTATCTTTTTATGTTTCTTTGATAGTTCTACAAACATAAATGAATAATCCTTTATCCCCACTAGCTTTTGCGGAGGTTTTAGTATTTTACATAGAATCCATATTTTTGTTTCTGTACCAACCCCGACTGTATTTTATTTCTTTTGAATATTGTATTATATACAGGTAATGACAGTCATTTATAATTTCTTAAATTTACCAAAGAACTCAAAGGGGCATTAATAGTAAGGAATAGCCAAGGAGTCATCTGTTAAGCACAACAAAACAACCTCATTTTCATCTGCAGCCTAAGCTAGGTTGCTGTGAAAGCGCATCTGTGTTGAGTGATTTGTCTGGACCTGCCCAGCAGGCAAGAGGAGTAAGAACTATTGTTTCAGATGCCAAGGGCAGGACTGTTTTCCCCGTGGCCGCAGATGGATCCCACTTGTAGCAGCTGGGAGATGGTCCGACACAGTACCAGCTTTCCTGGCGCTGCGGAGAGACTTCTGAGTACCATTTTAATCTGTAAACAGGTGCAGAGCAAACGTTGGAAGATGAGCAGACACATTATTTTATGGTATATAAAATGGTTTTAATTCCTTCATTGCATAATGAAGGAATTAAAAAAAAGAAAATGTAAATTCTCTTAAAACTTTAAAAGAAAAGATGCTGGATTATATTAATAAGCTGTAACTGCTTTTGACAGTTTTGTTTTCCCTTCCCTGTGACTACTAGCTTCATGGCTGGATTAAGCTCCCTGCAGTTACGGCTTTCTGACTTTTTGCTTCCTTTTCTTTTACTTGCTCAGTCTCTAATCAAGGATGAATGAGCAGAAACTGGAGCTCCAAAAGTCACGTAAGAACAATGTATTTCAATCAGTTTCCTTTAAACTCTCTAGTAGAAAGCTGAGAAACTCGAGCCACATCCTGTTCAATCCCCCTTTTTTCACCATCCAGCCTTATCTTCATTTGCTTTCCTCTGCAGGGATTTGCTGTTTGAGAGAATCGGTAGTGTTCTGTTCACTTTAATTTCTCGGTTTTTCATGTGCGTTTTTGGTTGTCTTTTTAATTAGAGGGTGGTGGTGCAAGCAAGAGTATAGGTGGGAATGTGCAACCTCCATTAACCTCCCTAGAGTCAAAACTTCCTACGAAGGAGAAGCAGAACATAACAACGCTTTGAGCCTCCAAAAATCCCCCAAAAACCAAATATTTAGTGGGTGTATGTCTCCCTAATAAAATATATATATATATATATATATATATATATATAAATAAAATAGGAAATGGTAGTCTTGCAGATTTGTCTCCTGAAGCTTAAGATGTTTGTTCTTCTAATCCATTCAATCAGTAATTGCACGAGTTTAATCAGTCATTACTTTATGTAGAAGGTAAAGCACTGACTGCTGTTAACTTTGTGTTCCTATTCTGTGTTGTGTTGAAGTACTTTTTATTTTTAAGTACTTTTTCTAAAACCTCAACCATGTCAAGTCTGAGCATATTGCAGTTGTGGGATGAAGCAAGATGCAAACAAATAACTTCTCTGGACTAGGACAGCTTCTACCGAGATCAGTTCAGGCTTATCTGCATTTATCTACATCACCTCGGGCTTATCTACATTTAAATCTAAATACTAAGCACAGTGCAAGCACTTAAGTTTTTCTAAGTAGAGACACCTGGACCTGTACGGACACATTAGCTGTGTCTCAATAAAGCTGCAAATAGGCATGGAGGCTGGAAAAAGGAAAGCACCTGCAGTTAACACATTGCAGGCGCCCTCTCGCTGACGCGACGCGTTCTTCCAGCGCAGATTTAAGTTTTCGGCTGCATTTCCAGGAACGACACGGGTGGCAGGGAGAAGAGCGGCTGCCGGCGCCGGCAGCTGCCCCACAGCCCTGTCACGGGCGCGGCGCTCCCGCCGCGGGGGCAGGCGCCGCCCAACGGCCGCGACGCAAGCTCTGCCCCTCCCACTGACGCCATCGCGTTTGGCGCGAAAGGGCCCACGCGGGAGGAGGAGGGAGCAGGGCCGGCGGGGCGGGGCTCTGCGGGTCGGCGGGCGCCCATTGGCCGAGGCGGCGGCCACGTGGGGCGGCTGTGGCGCGAACGGTGGTGGGGTGCGTGTGGGGGCTGGTGTGGCGGCCATGGACCTGGCGGTTGGGGCAGGTGATGCGGGCGCGTCGCAGCAGCAGCAACTGCGCGATGAGGTGGCCGAGAAGTGCCAGAAGCTGTTCCAGGACTTCCTGGAAGAGTGAGTGGGGCCGGGCGCGGCGCGGGGTGCAAGCCCTTCACGGGAGGCTGGGGAGAAGGCCGCCATTTGGGGGGGCTCACCAGTGGGAGGGGCCGCCATTTTGGGGGGACTTCGTCATTTTGGGGGTGGGGGGCATTTTAGGGAGTGCCTTTTTTTCCCCACGGTGCGGCCTGTCGCCTCTGATGAGGCGTTAGACTCGGTCTTTCGGGCGCTTGTCGCAAAGTTGTGATGCCGGCTGGCTTTAAAACNCTGTTCCAGGACTTCCTGGAAGAGTGAGTGGGGCCGGGCGCGGCGCGGGGTGCAAGCCCTTCACGGGAGGCTGGGGAGAAGGCCGCCATTTGGGGGGGCTCACCAGTGGGAGGGGCCGCCATTTTGGGGGGACTTCGTCATTTTGGGGGTGGGGGGCATTTTGGGGAGTGCCTTTTTTTCCCCACGGTGCGGCCTGTCGCCTCTGATGGTGCCTTCGTTAGACTCGGTCTTTCGGCCGCTTGTCACAAAGTTGTGATGCCGGCTGTCTTTAAAACCCCCTCGCATCTGGGCTCTGGCGAGTTGCTCCACTGAGGTTGCTGAGCTTGGCCTTCCATGGGCACAAAGCAGGGAGCTGGTAGTGTGATGAGCACCAAGCACTATTTGCTAATGTGGCCTCACTGTTTAACCCCGTGTGTTAAACGAGCTACAGGAAATGCAGATCAGGCCCTGCTATCTGGGGTGTTTTGGTGGAGGAAGGGGATAGGAGGAAAGATACTGCTAGAAAAGACATGTCCAAGAGAATATGGGATGCTGTCTTCCTGGTGCATGCTCCTTAGCACGACCTTTCCCTCCCCTTCTCCACTGTGTTCAGCAGAGCTCATTTGCTACCTGTTTAACTGTGAGCATTTTCCTGGGTTGCTTTCAGGTTCCAGAACAGCGATGGAGAGGTCAAATACCTGCGTGATGCTGAAGAGCTGATCCGGCCCGAGCGGAACACGTTGCTCGTAAGCTTTGTGGACTTGGAGCAGTTCAATCAGCAGCTCTCTACCACTGTCCAGGAGGAATTTTACAGGTAAAGCATAGAGATTACCTGAGCAATGCGATGTCAGGCCCAGGAAGTCATAGCAAATGTTCATCTGCTTTTGCTATGATGACAAGTCTTTAATGTTTAAAACTTCTTTTTTTTTTTTTATTGGCTCAAAATTTATTTCCTGCTGGGCTTGTTATTATTTCTGCCTCTCTGAGGAGTTAACTGGTGATATGGTGAGGTGATATGGTGATAAGGCAAATGGTGATATTATGCACTTGTCTCACATTTAACATATATTTATTTTAAACGTTGTGTTCTTACATAGTGTGACCAGTATAAGACAGAACCTGCAAATACACGATAAAAACCTTTGACATAGGCTAGTGTCAGAAAGACATTTTAATAGTTTCTGTAAAGCTAGAACTTATATTTTATGTGTTTCAGGGTCTATCCTTATCTCTGCCGAGCAGTAAAGACTTTTGCCAAAGACCATGGAAATGTTCCTTCAAACAAGGATTTTTATGTTGCATTCCAAGATCTGCCTACCAGACACAAGTAAGATGATTATTAATTTCAAAAACTTTGGTGTCTGTTTCTATATACAAACCGTACTGGGAAACCATACTGAAAATGTTTTGAGAAATGCAAGAAATGTGTAATTTATCAGTACAGCTGTGCAAATTGCCTAATCTTGTGCAGAATATTTTCTAAAACACTTTATGAGTTGTGAGTCAGACCCTGGGCTAGAAGGGAAGGGACCTCAGATAATTATGTTCATCATATTCCAGAAATGAATATTGTTTATATAACTTGTATACTTAAAAAAAATTTCAGGTACTTTTTGAAGTAAAACTGGACTAACTTTTAAATGAATAGTTAAGCACAAAACAGTATAAAAGTTTGTGTAAAATCTGCAAAGGACAAAACATTGCAATTATTCTTTTAATCACAGATTTAATGAAACTACCTACTCTCTTAATATTGGGCACTGCACTGGGCCAAAAAATGCCAGCTAAGCTAAGAACTTCATGTTTTAAACAGAATTCGAGAATTGACATCAGCAAAGATTGGCTCCCTGATGCGCATCAGTGGACAGGTGGTGCGAACCCACCCAGTTCATCCTGAGCTTGTAAGTGGAACCTTCCTATGCCTAGACTGTCAGACAGTGATTAAAGATGTGGAACAGCAATTTAAATACACGCAACCAAACATCTGTAGAAACCCCGTCTGTGCCAACAGAAGGAGATTCCTGCTGGACACAAACAAATCAAGATTTGTCGACTTCCAAAAGGTAGAGTGTGTATGTGTATGGGGGGTGACTTTTGTCACAAATTGTGACTTTTCTGTGCTAGCTGAAAGGTGCTGTTTGTGCTGCTATACATTGGCGATAGTTAATTTTGGTACTGTCAGCTTCAAGAAAAGGCTTCGGAAAAGGCATGTGAGCTCCTGCTAACAGCTTGCTTTCTGTCTGTGGAAGACTTACTTTTAAACATTAGAAGTTAGGAATAGAATCAAAGCAATTTTTTTGAATGACACTTATTTTCTAAGTAAGCCAGAGAAAACTCACATATTTAAGTTATTGTCACTCTCCTCTGGCAGGTACATCATGTAGAATTACTTTATACAAGTATGAAAGAGGCATCTCTAGAATCTTTGGTGTTTCAATCTTCCACATCATTTTACTTTGCTGAATTCTCTGTGTATTCCATCCTATAGTCACATTAATTGGACTGTTCCAAGTGTCCAGAGTGCTTTTCGTAGTCCTCAGAATTGAGCTCTTTTGATCATTCCCTTCAGTTACTCCAAAACTTTCTAGGTATTGATTAGAGATGGGATGTTTTCTTTCTTTGTGTCATTTTAAGAAGAATTAAGATTGACATAGATGGCAGCAAGCAAATGCCATTTACTGTATTTCTTAACAGCTGCAATTTTGAAAACAGTTTCAAAATTAGCAACTTCGGCTAAGTCCTTTCCTATTCTGTACACTTCAGGTCCGCATCCAGGAGACACAGGCTGAGCTGCCGCGTGGGAGCATTCCTCGGAGCGTGGAAGTGATCTTGCGTGCAGAAGCTGTAGAGTCTGCTCAGGCTGGTGACAAATGTGACTTCACAGGGTCACTGATTGTCGTGCCTGATGTATCTCAACTCTCAACACCAGGTTTGTAGCTTCTTTTACCACTGACATCTTGGATGGGGTGTTCCCTCCTGCTTGTCCTGGAACTGTCCTTCTGACTGTTGCTCTAACGGCAGGGGTGCGCGCAGAAACTGGCTCCCGCGTCAGTGGGACGGAAGGCTATGAAACTGAAGGAATTCGAGGACTTCGTGCCCTGGGAGTCAGAGAGCTGTCGTATAAACTAGTCTTCCTAGCTTGTTATGTTGCACCAACAAATCCACGGGTGAGTGTGGAAGGAAACTAGGTTTAAAAGTGTTGATGGTTTCTGTTCTGTATAACTTCAGAGGGGAATTAAAATTTTAATTTTATATACATACCATCTTATTTTGCATTTGACTCTATATTCTGATTGGGTTCATACGACGTACTTGGCAAATAACACGGCTGTGAAAACTGTTATGAACTGTAAAGAGAGTTTTATCAACTTAATCTAAAGAGATAAATGATTCACTTATTTTCATTCAGCCTTCATCCATTTCTGCAACATTTTTATTGCTCCTCCAGAAATCCTAATGTTTCATTTTGTCTTGGGGCAGAGAGGCTAGAAGCTATCCTTCTTATTCTCTCCATTTTATTATTTAAATCATGAATGTTACTACACTATAATAAATAATACTCATCGTGAGTTTTAGCCATGATGATATTATGAGCCATTATGATACCCATCGTTCTGCTAGAAGCTTGCTCATATAAGACAAAACCAGTGTTTGTTATTTCCTTGGTGCAGGAGTCTCCAGTTTGAGTATAAAGTGAAAAAGGACCTTAAAGTTCCAGTTAATGAAGAATACTTACAAAGGCAAATCTTAACCAGAGGAAACCATCACATTTTGCTGTCCTTTAATCTGGATGAGCGTCTTGTGTAGGATTTTCTTACTAGCTGAAGTTACTCCTTTGATATTTCCCACCACCACCAGCGCACCCTGGGACTTGTCTCTGTTGGTTTTTTAATTTCTATTTTTAATGCCTGAGGCAATGAGCTTCCTTAGTCTAAGATCAGTCTTTCTGGATTTTTTCCTTATACTCAACTCACGCAGCAAGTTCACATAACCTCTTTTTCTGTAGTGATCGCATCCAGCAATGTTGGTTTTACTTGTATATTTTCAATATCCCTTGTTTAGTTTGGTGGAAAAGAGCTTCGAGATGAGGAACAGACTGCAGAAAGCATTAAGAACCAAATGACAGTGAAAGAGTGGGAAAAGGTGTTTGAAATGAGCCAAGATAAAAACCTCTATCACAATCTGTGTACCAGCCTCTTCCCCACTATCCATGGTAAGAGTCCAGTTGTTGCATTAAAGTGGGGACATCTCACTCGTTGTGTGAAAGTAACATCTTTCTAATGTCTGTGTAGTGCCATTTTGTAGCCCTATACCAACTCTCTCAAACTATCCTCTCTGTGATTGGTTTTGCTAGAAATGGAGAATCTATTTCCTGAATGTCCTTTGTTCAGTCATGAAGGTCTAAGTGGTTGTTTTTGATATTGCATCACCTACAACTAAGCCCAACAACTGATAGTTGCCTATAAACTTTGCTTTGTATGGGCCTTCTTCTAAAAATTTAAGAGTTCCAAATATTTGCATACTCTCATGCAGGTACATGTATGTTTTTGAAGTTGTGCTTCTGCCTCTCAAGTACTTTGTATTTATCTTGGTTATGTCTGAAAAGCTAACAGCTGCATTTTGTCCATATCTCAAGCAACTGGAGCACTGAGGAATTCAGCTGCTGAGTGATTTTACCTTGAATCTGTATCAAGCACATGTAGTTCTTAGTGAATGTTTAGCAAACTAGTGGGCTCTGAGTTGATCCTTCTAGATACTCGAAAATTTTTATTTTAAAGAGGAAGAATGAGGAGCTACGTTTTGGATTTTATTTGAGTACCTCTTCTGGGACAGGTAACGATGAAGTGAAGCGTGGGGTTCTGTTGATGCTGTTTGGAGGAGTTCCTAAGACCACTTCAGAAGGCACTTCATTGCGAGGGGACATCAATGTTTGTGTTGTTGGTGATCCAAGCACAGCCAAGAGCCAATTTCTGAAGTAAGCATCTCTTTAAAACTCAATATTGTCCAGTGTGACTAGTGATTTACTATGCTGCTTAAATGTATTTATTTGTTTATTTATTTAACCTTAGCCAGGGGAAAGTCAGGTAAAATATTTAAGAAAAATTTCTAGGAAATATTTGGGCATGGTTGATTTACAAGGAATTAATTACTGCTGCACATCTTTTTTTTTTTTTTTATTGTTTTATTCGTTTTTAGCTTAGTGTAAATTGGAAGGTTCCAAGCACTTTGGACAAAAAGACAGCTGTTGACCTTGAACAATTATTATTGACTACTCAGTCTCATGCTTTTTTTTACTTGAAATACTGTTTAAAATTATGCTTCATTCCTCATACACCACTTTCCAAGGCAGACTGGTTTGGGGACAGCTGGTCTGGAGAACCGATTTGATGCACTGGCATCGGAAGCACAGGATTGCAGACCTCTGTTCACTTATCTCTGCAACTCTCTGCTTGAGGCTGGGATACTTCAGCACACACACTGTGCTGCCGAGGCCAATCTGGCTGCTTCTTGCTGTGAAGCTACTTGTTCCTTTGTGCTGACATTCACCTGACCCATGGGGAGCAGTGGCAACCTGTGAAATCAGCAGAAACAGTGTAGGAGGCGGTCTGAATTACTCACCTTGGCTACTGTGGCAGAAAAAGAAGTAATTCAGACCTGTGACAGTGTGCAATTAGGTAGTTACTGTTTGCAAGAGAGTGCTCAAACATCAGTATTGAATATGAAGTATAAGTCCTTGCTTTTTGAAGGAAAGAATCAGTTTTGCTTTAGAGGTTGAAAGCACTGCTGTGTTAAAGCTGTCTGGTTTCTGCAGGTTTTGTCTATTTGTTTATTTAAAGTTGACACAGCCTAGTTCCTCACTGCTTCTTTCTGTAGGCATGTGGAAGAGTTCAGTCCCCGTGCCGTGTACACTAGCGGAAAAGCCTCCAGTGCCGCTGGTCTGACGGCGGCTGTTGTAAAAGATGAAGAGTCTCATGAGTTTGTTATCGAAGCTGGGGCACTGATGTTGGCAGATAATGTAAGTCCAGTAACTAGAGAACTCCTTCATCTGTGGAAGGATTTTCATCAGTGACAAAAATCTCCAAGTAGTCTTTAATATACTTTTATTTATTTTTCTCAAAAGTGATTAAATTTGGGTGACATGTTATTTTTAATTCTGCTTTAGGGGGTTTGTTGCATTGATGAATTTGACAAAATGGACATACGGGATCAAGTAGCGATCCATGAAGCGATGGAGCAGCAGACTATATCTATTACTAAAGCAGGAGTAAAGGTACCTTGTGCTGTTTGTCTGCTTGGCCGGTGCCTCTGGTCACCTAAGTGTTTGTTCCATTTACTCATTCAGGGTCAATCTCCATCCTATTTTTATTTCAACTTTGTAGTTGCCTCAGTGTAACAGCAAAGATACCACTTACCTGCTCAGTTTTTGTGCCATGTATACCCAGATGGAATTAAAAATTTTGATAAAAGGAAGAGATAGTAATGGGTAGGAAACAGAAAGCGAATACTACGATGGGAAAATCCTAACCCCGTGGTATCCCCAAATGAGAATGTAAATTTGAATTTGTTTTAAAAAGTAAATTGTATGCATGGATTGTAAAAACTGAGCTTTGTGGAAAGCAGTTTTAAGTGCTAGGTTCAGTTTTGTAGGCAGAAGTGCAATGGTGTTAAAATGCAAATTCATGCAAACTGTGATCAGGACAGAGAGCTGATGAGAAAATACTAGTGAGAAGAATTTTGGCCCTTCTAAGGAGCTGTTGTAATACCATTGCATCTATAAAAGGTGGGTGGTAGCATTGTGAAGATGTTACAGGATTGCCTACTAATGCTATGCAGGCCTATTGGAATGGCACTGAGTTGATTTTTTTTTGGTTCCTTGTGGTCACTTTTTGCTTGTTTTTTCTCCATGGTCAGGCTACCCTGAACGCCAGGACCTCCATTTTGGCTGCAGCAAACCCAGTTGGTGGTCGCTATGACAGATCCAAGTCGCTGAAACAGAATATAAACCTGTCAGCTCCCATCATGTCTCGGTTTGATCTATTCTTCATTCTTGTGGATGAATGTAATGAGGTAATTTTAAGGAATTATAGAGTAATTTACATCAGAAAGTCTTTCTGGAGATCTCCAGTCCAACTCCAAGCTTAAAGTAGACCACTAAGAACAGATTGTCAGATCTTTGACTTGATGACTTTTGATCATTTCCAAGGATGGAGATTCTGTCACCTCTATAGGTCTCTTATATGTTTGAGATTAAAAAAAAAAAAAAAAGAAAAAACAAAACAATAAAACCCCCAAAAGTATAGCTGATCAGAATTTCTTCTTGTCCAGTTTATGTCTGTTGCCTCTTGTCTTGTTAGTCTGTGTTCAATAATCCAGGTCCATCACCTCTGTACCCTCCAGTTAGGTGTTGGTTTTGTGTTATGGCTGCTGAACAGACCCAGCTCTCAGCTTGTCTTCATACATCACCTGCCTCTGCCCAATGACCATCTCTGTGGGCCTCACTGGGCAGTTTAACGTGAAACTGATCTCCTGAGAACCTCCCTCTTGTACTTTTCTTCTCTCTCTCTAGAAAGCTGTGAACTGTCAGTACACATTTGAACATACCCTGCTGAATACAAGGATGGTGCCATTTCATTTTGTCCTGATTTAACCTGCAAACTTGAACATCATTAGTCATTGTTAAAAATGGCTAGTTACTATGGTGAAGACTGCTACCACCAGGCTATGTGATGTTGGCCTTGGGAACACACAAGATACAGAGATTAATGTTGGCTCAGGAGTTCTCTCCATGCTCTTTTGCTGGGAGTGATTATCTAATTGAAAAGGGACTGTTTAGAGAGACAAAGTAGGCTGAAAAGGGAACAGTTCCCACGCTGTAAGTGTTGCTTTCTACTGTTGCTTTGGCTATCTTGTAACCCAGGAGAATTGAAACTGCCTTTCATTCTTTCTCTGATATTTTTCCTCTTATTAAAAACCCTCCAGGACATCCTCCAGGGTCTTCTGGTAGAGAATCTTGCTTCAGGGAAACCTAGGCCTCACATGGGGAGTGCAAGTAAGGGAGCGGGATGGAAAGAAGAAATCAAATGTTGTTTTTATATGTGACTGGTGTTAAAGTGATCTAACAGAGCAATAATATCCCAGGTTACCGATTATGCCATTGCTAGACGCATAGTGGATCTGCATTCCAGAATAGAAGAATCTGTTGATCGGGTCTATTCCTTAGATGATATCAGAAGGTATCTGCTGTTTGCCAGACAGTTTAAACCAAAGGTAACTCTATTTCTCATCTGTTAGTACAGTATACTGTATGGAAAGGTCCAAAAAATAGTCATTCAGCAAATTGCTTCCTTTAGGCAAATACAAAGACACTTAGTGTAGTTTCCTCCTTAAAGTGTAGCAGTAGTCTCAGTTATTATCTAGATACAGAGTATATTTTGAAGTTATGTATTCTTTTGAACTCTGGAGACAGCCAACCCAGCTGAGACTGTTTTATAATAAGAGATTCTGATTGCTTCAGTGGCAGTTTTTAACCCTGTCTAGAGCACCTGATAAGTGGTTTTGTGTATCTACTTTATCTCAAGGCATGCGGTGTTTAATGTAGCTGCCAGAGATTTTTGTATTTTACTGGCTAACTGCTTAGTCAAGCAGTTGGTTTGTCTTTGTTTCAAAAGGATGTTGTCCCTCAGTATTTCTTTACCTTCTTTGTCGTAAATGCAGGATATGGGAAACTAAGTACAGATTTTTGTGGTCTATCCCAATTGCAGCTTGCATGGGCTGTGTCACATCTTTCAGAAGTTTTTCTACTGTAGTGTTTCTCAAATGCTAGGAGAGAGGACATCCTCCCTTACACAGAGCATCCTATATCGCAGGAAGGGCCAAAGGAATCTGTAGAATAATTCTGTGTCTGCCCAGCTCTGGGTAGCAGGGAAAAGGCACAGGCTGGTAGGGCAGATCAGTATATGGCCTCATCTGACTTTCATAGTCAGTGTTAATCAAAAGTCTTTTGTAGAAGAATTGACGTTAATGTTGTTATATTAATTATAATGTTGTTATTGTAATCATATTATATTGTTACAAAATAGTTGCTATTTTGTGTAGCACGTTGGACAGTAGACTAAAAATGGCAGCTAGTATAGAACAGCCATCTAACGGGAGAAGCACAAACTTAGTATTTTTAACATGGCAAGCTGTTAAACTGTCTTATGTCAAATAGATATCTAAGGAATCAGAGGACTTTATAGTGGAGCAGTATAAAAGGCTACGTCAGCGTGATGGCTCTGGAGTGACAAAGTCATCCTGGAGAATCACAGTGCGACAGTTGGAGAGCATGATTCGGCTGTCCGAAGCGATGGCCCGGATGCACTGCTGCGATGAGGTATCACTTCTGTATTAACATTGCAGGTGTTGTTGCTTTGCTATGTGCTGCAGTATTGTGTGTATTTGAATCCTTTGGGTGGGCAGGAGAGCTTGGATGTTTTTATTTGTGAAACCAGTCATATTCAGTATGAATTTGTATTCCAGAAATACTGCTTTTAGGATGTGTCGATTGGTCTAAACTGCAAGTATTTATCTTCTTGCATGATAAATATGTCAGCACTTTCAGACAGTCAAATTATACCAGTCAGGAAGAAATAATTTGTATTAATATCAGGCAGAGCTGCTGACAACGTCTCTTGTAATCTCATAATTTGTAACGTCACATGGCTTTTTCTGATCTGTAATCTAAAAAGTCAAAGTCCATCAAGGCAGCTGAACCTCCCTGAGAAAAGGCAAAGGGATAGTCAAGCACATGCAACTTGAGCTCCTTGTCTCAACCACTGTTGAGATGTAGTGCTATAAGATGACCACCAAATCTTCTTCGACAGCTATCCACCTACTCCCCTCTTCAAGAATAGAGGAGGGATTAAGGGTTGTAAACAGCACCGCAGTGGTGGTAAATTGCTCACTGGTTACATGAGAAAGGTACCTGCTGGGTACATTTTAGTTAAATTTAGCTCAGGAAGAAACAGACAACTTATGGCTCAACTCTAGGAGACTTTATCTTTATTCTTTTTTTCCTAAACCCAGAGGAGCCTCTCTTAAAAGAAATGTAAACACTTTTTCTTATTGTTTCTGTTCAAACACACTCCTTCTCATGTCTTATACCTCAGTGATCTTTCTTAAAGATGCCCTTAAGTAAAAATATTGTCCATATGATAGTCAAGGCCTGAAAGGTTCATCAGGCTACTTCATCCATAGTCTTATGTGAACTGGGAGTCACACATTGTAGCAGGATGTGATTTGGCTTGCAGAGACTTAAGAGTTAATTGGGTGAGATGAATAGAACACCAGCTTGACAGACTCTGGCGTGAGTTTCTGAAGCTGTGAGGGGAAATAAACCTTTAATACTAGAACAACCACCATGCATTTTTAATACATGCATTTTCAAATCTTTTCCAGGTTCATCCAAAACATGTGAAGGAAGCTTTTAGGCTTTTAAATAAGTCCATCATTAGAGTTGAGACTCCTGACATCAATTTAGACCAAGATGATGAACAGCAAATGGAGGATCAAGAGGACCAAGGTGGAGTCAATGGTAAATCACTTGCAGACATCTTTTGAAAGAAGAAAAGGGCTTCCAGCCCATTATAACTTAAATTATTTGAGTATATGCTTCTCTTTATTTCTCACCTATTGCTCCTCCTTCTGTATCTCTCTAATGCCTGGAGTAAGAGTCAAGAGTCTTTACACCTGTTCTGGACTCTTTGAGCTTCCTTATGGTCCCTGTTCACTTTGTTGGTCAATGCAAGATGTTCTTGTGACTCGCAGAGAATTTAAGACAGTTAAAAGAAATTGTAAAGTTAAACTTGGACCTGTGTTCAAACAGGTGAGGCAGAAGTTCCAGCTGGGGTCAATGGTCTCGTGAATGGGATTGGTGGCCATTCTGAGGATGTGACCAAGGACACTGCACCCAAAGCTTCTCTTAGACTGGGCTTCTCTGAGTACCGTCGGATTTCTAATCTCCTTGTGCTGCACCTCAGGAAAGCAGAGGAAGGTAAGAAAGATGACCCAGAAAAATTGTTGTATTATAGCTTTCTGTGCCAAACATGCTGTTTTAAGAAAAAGATAGGCTAGTGTGTGTTTCTCTTTCAAGAAGGAGTTTAAGTTATTGTTAAAATAGATGTCCTATTCTCTAACAGTTCAATTGGTGCATTATGCTGCTGTGTTTATGCAAATTGTGTAAAATGGCATTGTCATTAGATTTCCTTTTCTATCTCATTTGCAGAAGAGGACGATTCATCGTTAAAGAAGAGTGAACTTATTAATTGGTATCTAAAGGAAATTGAATCTGAAATAGAGTCTGAAGAGGAGCTTATAAACAAAAAGAAGATCATAGAGAGAGTCATTCATCGACTTACACATTATGTATGTACACAGATGTGTGGATACTGAAAGGGAATTTTAACTTAAGATTCATTTTTAATGCAGTATATTCCTAAGTTGAGAAACATCCTATTGCTAACTGATGCAGTATAAATGCTTCATTTATTTAAATCTCTGTTAAAAATAATTACAGAGAAAATGCTAAAATAAGATGGAGATAAATGTGTGTGGGGAAAAAAGTTCAGAATTCTTACAGAACTGTAAGTAGGATTTTTCTGTACTTCTGTAGTATTATACACTAGGATAAAAAATGCACTTAATTTCACTTGTTAGTTTTAAGCTTTATTCATAGACTCTTATTTAAAACAGTTCTGTGAGGGAAAAGTTATTCTTTTACAGGATCAAAGTGTTTACATGCACAGAAGTTACTGATTTCAGATTTTGTATTCAAAGTGTGGGAGTACTAGGGCAGTTTGGAGGAGAAAATATCAAAATATAAAATGGGCAAAATATTCTTAATTTTAAAGATGCTGAACAGATAGACTAAAATGTTCCCAGAAAGTATACTGTGTGGAAGAGGTTTTCACTGAAGATAATTACTAAGATTAGGAATCTATTAAAAAGGGAGCTTACAGTTAAAAAGGTTAAATAATTCATCAGCAGGAGGTGCTACCAGATGGCTTCCAAAAATTAGAAATAGTCTTTTTTGTTCGTGTCTGATACCTGATTGTTGTTTGTTGCAGGACCACATTCTTATAGAACTGTCCCAGTCGGGACTGAAAGGCTCCAGGGAAGAGGAAACTTTTGATGAAGACCCATACCTGGTTGTCAACCCTAATTATCTGCTGGAAGACTAAGGGCTAAGAACTGACTAGTTATATTTTGGAAAGTGCATTCTCTCTAAATTCTTGCAATAGTTGCTATATAGCTAACATCTTAAATTCATAGGAATGCTTTACTGTCAAATGGACCAATATGTGGTTAGTAATATACGATCGTGCATATACACTGAACTTATTTGGCATATTTTTAAACAACCGACATACTAATGAATTGGTTTCACTACTTGTTCAGCATTTCACTGCGATCATCTGTATGCAGAGTCATTCAATACCTGTTTTCTACATTAAACTATGTAGATACTTTTGTTTTAAATTAGAGGAATTTTGCATTATTCTTCTACTGTATTTAGTAAACTTTTTATGCCATAATTTTTCACTGTTTTTTCTTATGAACATAAATAAAATATTGTTAAATGTCTGCAGATGTCTGGGGATGGCTTTGTTGTTTGTGGTGTGTGGGGTTGCTGTTTTCATTGCCTGTGCTTTAATGCTGGAAAACTAGTGATCTGGATACATACTGTTCTATGAAATATTTGATCTTCTGGATGACACATGCTGTTTTTAGGAAAGTTTTTAAAACTTTCTCAAACTACTAAGGGATAATGATAAAATCTGATTGCTTGTCTCTGTTTTCAGATGGCCTTCTGTATATGCTTCTGTTGAACTTTTAAAATAGAACATTCGAAGTAGCCAAGGCCAAAGCAAAGTTTTAGGCCAGGAGGGCAAAACCCCTATCTTCAGTGAATGCTTTAACTTGTAAGTGAATTGAAAGGTGGCGTGATTTACAAAGTTTTTATTTAGTATGTTTGCAAAATTATTCTTAGACTTTTATAGAAGAAAATATTTTATTTGAATTTTGTATCTCCTTTATGTACTATCATTCTTTTTACCTGAATGTCTTATCAATGTGATACCAACACCTAACAATATTTTTAATCACACAAAAACCACCAAAACTATATGTACTAAGTATAAATATGAAATAACTGCTTCTCAAGCAGGTTCAGACATGAGCTGTTTTTTGAGATGGTCTTTTTTTTTTTCCTGTTAGCAGTTCCTCGCTTTGGGATAGACAGAGGATTAGCTCAGAATCTTATTACCATTACTGGACCACTACCCAGGGAGCTAGTAGATACTTGTCAGCAGGTAAAGGAGGATTTGTCTGTATAACCTTTTCACAGCTAATTTGAGGGAGTTAAATTATCATTTATGGAGGGAACAGTTTACTTTTATATTTGGCCAGCACAGTGCCTGAATAAATGCCTGAATTTCCAGTTTTACAATCAGTTTATCTGATTGTAAAATGCATAGTAAAATAAGGACTAACATAATTGATTTGGAAACTAACTTTTTTTTTTAAATAGACCGTCAGCACATTAGGCAAACATACCAGCAAGCATACGTTTTAGTAGAGTATTTCTCCTCTTTATTTCCTGTTCCTTTTGTTACACTAAAAGTTATAGTTGGCATTGAGGGCCATTTGAATGTTGTTGTGAAGCCATATGTCATACCTTAAAGTCCTGAGAATTTATAGTTTGAAAACTAACTTGAGCTGATATAGAAAAGTTGGAACTGTGCTTGTGATCATTGCTTCATTTATCTCTGTTTCAAAATATGATGCATTAGGTAATATTCAGCTCGAGTCTGAACACTAATTATATTTCAGAATAATGCTGTCATTTCAAGGGAACACTGTGTTTCCCTTACTGAATGTGATCAGGATTGCTTGACCTCTCCCTTGATTTCCTCTATACCCCGTAGAATTAAGGCTTTTTCCCTTTTCCAGCACATCCTGCATCTGCTTAGACAGTTGTGTTGGTAAGGCTGTGAAGAGTGCACTTCCTTCTCTCCACGTGTCCAGTTGATGGCCTGTCTTTCACATGGAGAACACTTCGTGGCATTAGGATTAGATTGCATCTTTGAGAATGCTTCAACAGAAGTAGGTTTTTTTTAGCTGCACTGAAGGTGATCCTTGCAGATGTTTGGGAATTGCAGGATTCCTTTCATTAATTTACATTTGATTAGCAACTGATATTTGATTTTTATTTGCAGGTGTAGGTATTTTCTCTTGCAACTTTAAGCCCATCCAACTGAACTGAATGCCATGTTACTTCAATAAAAGTAATGTGAACCTGAACTAATTTGAATGTGTGAGTTTGCAAGCGTTAAAGCATACGTATGCTATAGTGTTGTCTAGTTAAATCATATTTGCGAGTCATTCATCGTACTCTCTCTGCTTTCAGATCTGTCAGATCCAATTCAGTTTTAAGAGGCTTCTTGGAGATTGAGGAGATAAGATTGAAAACAGTGTAGACAGCATAGCAGGTAATCAAGGGATCAAATTAGTCTTGAAGTTACTGAAACCAACAGTGACTGGTAAGAACTCCCTGCTATGTCAGTGCCAATTTGGGGAAGGCGTGTTTGTGTTTACGGTAGAGTTCAAATGCTGAACTTGTAGGAACAGATTTTTCTTCTGGAGCTGCGCAAACATTTCGTTTTGTGACATTGTAATTTAGCTGCCAATTCCAGAGGAACTGAAAGAAAAACTAATGTTTTCTACACAAAAAGCATAGAAAAGAGTAGGTTGGAATACACCCCTGGAAGTCATCTTCTCCATCTTCTTGTTGACAGCCAAGCCTTAGATTCGCTAATTCAACACCCTTTCCAACTGAGTCTTGAATGCTTCTAGGGAGAAAGATTTTACTGCTTTTCTGGCCAACCTGTTCCTATGTGTTCAGTAATGTATTTCATAAATATTTCCATCCCCTGGAGCACCAGACTTTACTACTGACAGGTTTCCTAAATGTCTGTTTGAAAACAAGGTTTTTAAATGCAATGTCTATAAATTTAGCTGTGAAGCTCTTATCAATGCCTATAGACAAGTACACTCATCTTTCTTTATTGTAGACTAAGACCTTACAATGATAAAGAAAAGATTCTGTTGTGCCTAGCAAAAATAGCATGGAATGGACCCAGGAAAGTAGTGGTACCATCTTCCTTTAGATTTCCAGTGAGGAGCTTAGATTCTTTATGAATTTGATAAAAGAGAGGTAGACTCTTCTGGAGGGCTAAGCAGTACCTCTAATTCGAATTCCTACTTCTCTCCCTTGTAATGTAGGATTCCCTTTACACAGATATCTAAACATGCCTCAGTCTGGCTAAGTATATCATGAAAGATAGCTATTGTATTTATGAATTGGGGAAGAAAAAACATAACTACTTGTCCCCAGCACTATTGAATCCATGCGTACCAACTTGTAGCTGCAGTAGCTTTTCTACACTAATTCCTTTCATTAACTACAGCCTGGCAAGCACTGCATCTCATTAAAAATGACCATCCATCTGCAACAATAGTTTTATTCTATATTATTCATAACTTTTGAAATAAGTACAAAAAGCTGTTTGTAATAAATTAGGTGTGGGCTTTTGCCTCCTGAATCTTACACAATGAGCACTTTTCACATGGAAAAATAATTTTGCTTCTTCTTTCCCACCACTATACTGCACTTCACTGAGTGTAAAGGGTTCCATTCAGCTCTTGCTGGTGTTAACACGGCTCTACTGTAAAATAAGCTGCAGATGGTGCTGTATATTTCCTGTTTAAGTATTTGTTACATCCGTCAGGGGGAAAAAAAGAGTACTTAAGTCGGTGTGCAGAACAGCAAGCACAAAATTTCAGCAAAATTTTTAAGGATTCCTTAGGGGAGGAAAAAAAAACCTGCTTCTTGGAATCAAGTGTGTAAATTATAATCCCTGTATAAGCAGGACATTGACTATCCTGAGTTCAGTGACAGTTTCTACTGTAGCATAAATAATAATGATGATGTTTGACAGAGCAGTAAATTAACTAGCTGCTTCCAGCTATGTTTCAGACCACACTTGGTTGTTAAAGGAAATAGTTGATTTAAACCTGTTCTGTATTAAGGTAGTGCAGAAAACAGGTTCAGTGAATGTGCTCAGCTCTTCTGTTCTGCTGTGTTTGAACATAGCAAAGTAGGATTTCTTCCTCCTTGCACACTTCTGGTGATGTGTGTGAACTGGGTGGGTGATCTGTGTGTATTTGCTGTACATGAGAGAGCACGTGCTCTCAGGGCTAGAGGAAGGAGACTTTGGAAAGCAATAAGTTATATTGTTCAACCTCCCCTATGTTACCAGGTTTGGCATAGCTCCACAGAACACATACATTGCCTGGATTCAGAAAACAACCACTTTTCTCTGCCACAAGGTAGGATGCCACATCACATGTCTCCTTGAAGCACCCAAGCCTGGAAGTACAAGCACAGCTGCTTCCTGGGCTGCCCCTGTGAGCCATGGAGGTACCAGGGCGGGTAACTACTGATGGGTTTGTTGGTGCTGTTTTTTTTCTTAAGACAAAAAGAAAACACAAGGAAGAGATGAAAAGCACAGTCCGTTTTTCTTGTTTACTACCAAATGTCTATTTATGCCCAAATGAAAAGGGGAACCCGAGCACCTGGGAAAATATTAACTCAGTATTTCCATGTGACCTTTCTGCAATTGGTTGTTTAATAGTGTTTTGAGGGGTTAGTCTATTTGCTTTCTTTATCTGCTGAAAGCCCTGATACATTATCATTCTTGTGCCAGCTAGTTCTGGGAACACTTTTTTGTGTGGTAGATAATTTCAGTTAAATATTATTTCTACTATAGTATAAATAATATGAAATAATTCTGAAGCAGGGCCAGAGATGGAGCTGGTAAATAAGGTGATCTTCCTTTTCTTGCTAGCCTCTCCCACTTTCGTGGTACACAGAGGATTAGCTCAGAAACTTATTTCCGTTGCTGGACCCAGGGAGCTAGAAGACAGTTTGCATCTGCACAACGAAGTCCTGTCTTTGGAAACTCAGGCCCCTGCTGGAGGCGAAGCCCACGACGACCCGTGCCAATGGGATCCTTTGGCTTCTGAGCTACCTCGCTACCTCTCCCAGCTCCGCGAGGCCGGGGTGACTCACTACAGAGTCTTCCTGCCATGGGGCTGCCTCCTGCCAGAGGGAGACTCCCAGCAGCCAGACGAAGCCCAAGTGCGGCGGTACCAGGAGCTGCTGGCGGCACTGGCTGCGGCCAACCTGCAGCCGCTGCTGGTGCTGCACGGGCGGCATGTGCCCGGCGCGGTGCTCGCCCGCATGGCGCGCGGGGCGCCCATCGCCTTTGCCGACCTGTTTGCAGAATACGCAGAGTTCAGCTTCCGAGCCTTTGGGGCTCTTGCCCACGAGTGGCTCTCCTTCAGCGACGTGCCGGCGGTGCTGCGGAGCCTGCCCTATGGCGAGTGGCGGGAGCGTGTGCAGGCCCTGGCCACCGCTCACGAGCGTGCGTACCGCGTCTACCACAAGAAGTACGCGCCCACAGGTAGAGAGGGGGGCTCCAGACCACCTTTTCATAAATAATCTGTGGTGGGAGAAGAGGCAGTCCTGTGTATGAACATGCTATCCCTTTATTTATCCCTATATTGAGTAGTGGACTTCTTCACGTTCATTATTGTTTATAACTTACTGATAATTACTAATAACCTGATAACCTAACTGTTTCACTTGAAATGGTAGCCAAACCAGTGGAGGAGAAATATGTAACGTTTTGGCATTTTGTATGCTTTTCTTAAAAATCATCTGGCTCACAATTAACTTTAAAACTATTATAGAAGAACTACTGCAGTTGTGAAAATTAAAGATCTTGCTTATAAGCATAATATGGAAGAGAATCCACTGGATAGTTGCTTTTGTATCCTCCTTCTTGCAAGCAGCAGGGTTATCATTGCTGCTCATAAAAGTCTTAAAAATCTTAAGACTGACAAGGAAATTCCTTGAACAGCAGCTCCTGAATTCTGCCATTAGACTTCTACCTCCTTCAACTCCCCTTTAAAATCACAGTGGGTATTCTCTAACCTGCTACATAGGGCACTGTCTCTGATGATTCACATCTTCAAAATTGTCCAGCTGTTTTTAAAATAGTTAAAATGAATTGCAATCTTTCATTTGCCCTTCTTAATACACTAATAGGCTTCTCCTTTCTTTCAAGGTGGAAAAATGTCCATTGCTTTAGATTTGGATCACATCTTGGATATCGCTTCATTCCAATTGCTGTCAGTTTCTCTTCAGGTAACACTTTAATAGAAATGGCTTCCAAGGTGAAATAATTTCATTAAGTTAACTTTTTTTATGTACAGGATCAAGTGATCAAGCTCAACAGATCCCAGGATCAAAGATTTCTGAAGTGGACTTTCCCCCAAATCTTACTGATAAGGCCTCACTGAACCCCATTGTTGGTTGCAAAGGTTTCTCTACTTCATTAATCATTGATTCCTTCAGTCTTATTAATTTAAGATGCAGTTGTAAATGACAAATATTAAATGCATAAAGTTCACTTATAGTTTGTGCTAATGCTTCTAAGATTTTTGCATTGTTTGGAAAGAGACACTAAGAAAAATCTTCCCATGCAGTATCCAGTTCATACATGTTGTATTGTTCAAGCCTCCCTTATAGCTGTATGACTTATTATTTGAAGAACTTACCTATATTTAACCACATCAAATATTTTATATATTGTTAACATAATACCTACAAAAAAAAATCTAGGATTTTTTTTTATTTTGATGTTTCCAGGATTCATTAGACTTTCTGTCTCTCAACGTGCATTACAGTTGTGGAAATGAAAAGGATTTCTACATGAAATTGGGTGAATTCCAGGTAACTTTATGCTAATGCTAAAATGAACATTGCATTTCTTGGATTTCTATAGTGCTCCAACCTGTTGAAGTTCCAATTTGCTTTCAGTTTATACAGCTCCAAATGTATCTGGGATTTGTGCCCATCTAACTGAAGGGAAAATCATGTCCTTAATACTTTTAAGTTACTTTATTGAGGTTTTCCAAAAGGGAGGGTGCTTTAATATACTATGTAAGATAAAGATGTACACACACACAAAAACAAATCATAATTTTCTCTCTCTTGGATATCTTCTGGAGGAACCTAGGCCTACACGATCCTTCTGCGGAGATGAGCACAGAGACTGTGAGCCTTGCTCAGGGTCATAAAGAAAAGGGAAGAACAGACAGAGAGGACTTCTTTAGGCTCTGGCTTATCTCTCTCTCCTGTGTATTGATAACAGCATAGTTATTACCTATACATAAGAGAGTGGTTGACAAGCCAGAAATGAAGAACAAGAAGTGGAAACTTTCTACATATCATCTTAGGAAAATCATTAATGAATAGAAAAACTGTAAAGATTGATAGAATTGCAGAGGTGGAAAACAGACCATAAGTAGAAGGGAAACTCCATGTTCTATGAAGCGTTTCTAAGTGGTGCTGATTTGCTGTGAGAGCTCAGACAGCAGCTCTGCTAGGAAACAGCTGCGTGCTGCTCGCTGTTTTTCTGATTTGAAAACGGTCTGAAAGTACTGAAAATGATCAACTTGTGCTCACTGATGCAGTGAGTAACTGGAATGACATAATTCTCCTGTCCAAGACTTTGAATTGCTCTCTCCTAAGTGTTTGATAAGTTGTTAGGCTGGTAGTTTTATATAGGAAGATACTCTTATATTCTAGAGTTGGTTCTGCAGCTGCACACAGAATGTTTCAACTCCTTGTCAGCTGAGGCAGTGCTAGCAATGTTAATGAGGACAAGTTTGCAAAAGGGTAGCACCACGTGGCAGTGGCAATGTTGGGGATGTTATAGGCTCATACTGATATTAAAACCTCTAGTACTGAATTGCATTCTTAAAATGGGTAAGATAAGAGTCACCCAGCACCTGGATGGCAGAACAAGGAGTCTTTTGCTAGGCTTGTTCTCTTTAAGGTCCCAGCATGATGTATCTACTCCAAAAATCTGAAACGGGTCAAACATATATGGCAACTAATTCTAAACTAGTAAACTTTCTGAAAAAAAAAAAAAGCTTCCCTATGCCTTCTCGATGAAAAGGTGAGCACCAAAACATTTTGGGATGTATGTTTTCATTTGCGTGGGATTTTTTTGTGGGATCAGAGAAAAATTGGTGATACTTAATGCTTATCCTAATTTATGAATTAAGGTTTGAAGAACTTCCTCCGATACTCCTTTTTCTAGATATTTCATGTTAAAAGCAACAAATGCCAAGAGCATGTTTTTAGTAGCTGACCTGCACTTATTTCCTACTACTCTGTTTGACTTCTGATTTTGTAGAATATCTGGAAGGACACGGAGATTTTGCTTTTTAATGTGAGGTTCATTAATTGCATTTCCATGGAAGAGAATCCGCTCATGCGACTGCCTTGGATTATCAGAGGTAAGTAAAATGTTTCAGGAAAGAGGAGGGCTTTTTAGATGGGCTGAGAATGGGAAATTACAGAAAGGATTCAAAGTTGTTCAGTCATCACTGTTATTTGATGAAATAATTATGTAGTTTCTGTGTAACTTTTTTTTTAATGAGAAATTGCAAATGCATAATAAAAACAGAGTGAATTGGACTTCAGGAAAACCTGAAGTCCATTTTTTTCCCATTGTTTATGGGAAAAAAGTAAAGTTTCAAAAGGGGTTGTGGGCACAACTGTGTCATTCAGTATGTGGGATGTAAGTTGTGACCAAGTTCATTGCTTCTTGTTTGTTTTCAGCCGTTAATAAAGAAAAGGCACTTACAATTGGTTATGACGTTAATGATTTCCTGAACTTCTCACTGAATCATGCCTCAAGGTACATCTTTTTTTTTCTTTTCCTCCCTTAAATCAGATACTATAAGAAGACACAAAAGACTTTTAGTTTCAAAGTCTGCTCCTAGTCTCTGAAAGGTCTGGAAAGGAGTGTCTTTCTGCTAAGTCTAGTCCCTATTAGAAGTGAGTATGTCATGTAATCCTGTTCTATGCTCTCACTCTTAGTCACCCAGATTGCACCTTCAAGCCCTTAGTAACAATAACATTTTAGTTTATCCAGTGGAAACCCATACAGCAACTTAATTATGTGACGTAGCTACACACTGCAAGGATTATTTTTTTTTTTTTTTGCATCTTTGACTTAGGTGTAATGAATTATGCAAAACTACCTGCAAAAAAATGCTTCAGATGTGTTGCTCTTGAGCACCTCTGTGTTTAACTTTTTGCACATCAGCTTCATCTGCCAGATGAATGTCAGTAAGTTGGATTGATCAGATAATGAAGGAGATGTACCCTGCGTAGCATGCAGAGCTGAATGCAAAGCAAACAACCCTCTCATCCACCTCAGAAATTGTAATAACTTTTTATTTTTCTGCTTCCAGCATAACAAATACTCCAAAGAAGAAGGCAGCTGCTGTTCTTGCCCTCCAGTCCTCCTATAAAACCGTTTGGGAGATGTTTGCTAACCAGTCTAAACTGGAGAGGGATTCTTTTCTGCAGGATGTTTTCCCGACTGGTTTCCTCTGGGGCACATCCACAGGTGCCTTTAACATTGAAGGAGGTTGGGCAGAGGATGGCAAAGGAGAGACCATTTGGGATCACTTTGGGCATGAAGGCCATGTCTACATGAATCAAACAACAGATGTGGCATGTGACAGCTATTATAAAACCAGCTATGATGTCTACCTGCTCAGGGGTCTTCGGCCCCGACTGTATAAATTTTCTATATCCTGGTCAAGAGTTCTCCCTTCTGGCATAAGAACTGACTTCAACGCTGAGGGCGTGCTTTATTATCACCAGCTAATTAGGAGCTTGCTAGACTCTAACATTGAGCCCATGGTGACTCTGTTCCACTGGGATCTCCCACAAGCTCTACAGGTTCTTGGTGGCTGGCAGAATGAAAGCATCATAGACATTTTTGTAAGCTATGCAGACTTGTGCTTTGCCACCTTTGGATATGGGGTCAAGTACTGGATTACTTTCCATGAACCTTGGGTTATCAGCTATGCTGGCTATGGCACGGGAGAGCATCCTCCAGGAATCACTGACCCAGGAGGAGCATCTTACAAGGTGAGACATAGCCAAAGCTAGGATCCCACAACTACCGTTGTTTTTCTGTGGCAGTTCTGTACTTCAGTTATGCTAAAGCCTCCTGTGGCCTCGGAGAATTGCTTTTTGAATATGTAATACTTGAAAGAAAAGGGAATGGTTAATGAATTATGTCTTTATTTTTCCTTTTTAGAAGCTGGTGTTGATAGCCAGGTTCTTCCCATGCTTATTTCAAAGCAGTTTCCCAGCTGAACTCTCTGGCTGTGGTTATCTATCTTGTTCGGGTTTCTTGTTTCAGAGGGAGCCAATGTTCTCTCACAGCTGTAATTTTAACCTTTAGGAGTTCCTGTGCAAAGTTGTGCAACGTACTTTCCTGTTTTCGGTCCCCAGGTGGCTCACACAATTCTCAAGGCTCATGCCAAGGTCTGGCACCTTTATAATGACAGATACCGTTCTGTGCAGCTGGGAAAGGTAGGGCTGGTGCTGAATTCAGATTGGGCTGAACCCAGGACTCCAACCAACCCTGAGGACGTGATAGCATCCGAGAGGTACCTGCAGTTCATGCTTGGCTGGTTTGCTCATCCTATATTTGTTAACGGGGATTACCCAGATATCCTGAAGGCTCAGATCCAGCAAGTAAACCAGCAGTGCTCCACAACAGTTGCCCAGCTGCCTGTGTTTACTGAGGAGGAGAAGTCCTGGGTGAAGGGGACAGCAGATTTCTTTGCTCTGTCGCATTACACTACGCGCCTGGTTAGCGCAGTGACAAACAGCACCTGCGCTCCCACCTATGAGAACATTGGGAACTTCTCGCTGCATGTGGATCCATCGTGGCCACAGACTGCCTCCTCCTCGATCCACGTGGTCCCTTGGGGATTAAGAAGGCTGCTGAATTTTGTGTCCCAGGAATACACAAAGTCAAAGATCCCAATTTACATAGCAGGAAATGGCGTGCCAACAGCAGATGGAGGGGATGTTATTAATGACACTCTGCGAGTGGACTATTTCCGTCTGTACATCAATGAGGCTCTAAAAGGTATGGAAAATGGGAGGATATTTTGTTCTTGTCAATTTTATTTTTTTCCCTTATGATGACAACTACTTATTTTATAATTTCTGCAATGGTTATCTTTAAAATGTCAGCATTTGTGTAGTGATGTGAAGTCAATGCTTCTACTATATGTAGTGTGATGTTAGAAACTTGAGGCCACCTTGTGTCCAGATGTGGGATTTTCTGTTTATTTAGTTGTGGGAATAGGATTTTCATGAAGGTAGATAAAGAGGGCTGCACTACGAGGTCAGTCTCTCTATTGGAAGACTGCTAATGTACTTCAGCCTCCCTGAAGATAATTTGACTACTGTAAAACTGTTGCCTGTACAAATCTTGGGGATTAGGATGGAACTTCCTGATTAGGTAGGTGGATCCTACTGACAACACCCTGTACCATTTTAAGCTAGAATTTGTAAGGGGGTATTTATACCTTGATTCTTTTGAGCAAGAATCAACGTATGTCTGTACCTTTGCAATGATTTCAGTTCTAGACATGTAAGGAAATGACAAATACAGATTTTACTCATTCTTTCTTNGGAAGACTGCTAATGTACTTCAGCCTCCCTGAAGATAATTTGACTACTGTAAAACTGTTGCCTGTACAAATCTTGGAGATTAGGATGGAACTTTGTTCTTCCTGATTAGGTAGGTGGATCCTACTGACAACACCCTGTACCATTTCAAGCTAGAATTTGTAAGGGGTATTTATACCTTGATTCTTTTGAGCAAGAATCAACGTATGTCTGTACCTTTGCAATGATTTCAGTTCTAGACATGTAAGGAAATGACAAATACAGATTTTACTCATTCTTTCTTAAGAGGTGGTCAGTATGTAGCTGGTTCTCAACATACTGGTATTTGTGTGAAAAGAGCTACAGAAAACAAAATAGCAGAACAGTTATTTCTGAGCAGTACAGAGGAGGGGCTGTATATGGGAAACAAACTCCTCTGGATTGAGAGATCTAGTACGTTTTTATAGGCAGTGTGAGGCAGGAAGCTGCTCTTGGCTCTGCAAGTATCGGATATGCTGTCATGCAAAAAGTACCATGGGTGCTTCCCATGCACCCAAGGGGAAATAAAGAAGCACTAAATACACGTTTCAGTTTCCACTGGTAAACCTAGAGGTGATCCATATATCTAAACAATGTAACTGTACTTGCAAACAAAAATGTAGTGAATGGCATACCGGTGGCACAAGTGTCCAGTACTTGCATATCTCCCGATGAATATTTCTTTTGTGGTACACTTTTGCCACAGAGCATTTGACATTACGACACTCATTACACTGACACCTGCTCTGGCCAGATACTCCAGTTGTTTTGGTTTTATGCCTAAAAACCTGTTTGTGGATGTTTGGTTACTTGACTGTTATCTTCAGCTGTGTCTGTACCTGTTTCAGAAAACATTCAAATATCTAAAAGTGGCTTTTCCTATTTCTGTGACAGCGGTGAAACTTGATGCAGTTGATGTTCAGTCATATATTGCTCGATCATTGATTGATGGCTTTGAAGGCCCAATGGGGTACAGCCTAAAATTTGGACTACATTATGTCAATTTTGAAGATAGCGACAGACCAAGGACCCCCAAGGCATCTGCTTCTTTCTACTCCAGTGTTATTGAAAATAATGGTTTCCCAGCCAAAGTCTTGAACAGATTTTCTACTCCTGTGGCATTTAACCTACCTGTGTCATCAAAATTGCCAAATTTACCAGCATCTGAAGTTCCCTCAAAGGCAAAGGTTGTTTGGGAGAAGTTTTCGTCGCAAACAAAGTTTGAAAGGGATATGTACTTCTATGGCACCTTCCCAGAGGGCTTCATGTGGGGTGCATCATCGTCAGCCTACCAGGTAGAAGGAGGTTGGGATGCTGATGGCAAAGGCCCCAGCATTTGGGATACTTTCACCCATGTCCCAGGCAACATAAATAATGATGATACTGGAGATGTAGCCTGTGATAGCTACAACAAAGTGGAGGAAGATCTTTACATGCTGAGAGCCTTAGGGGTGAACAGCTACCGTTTCTCTCTGTCTTGGCCTCGGATTTTCCCCACCGGAAGAAACAATTCAATAAACAGTCACGGCGTTGACTACTATAACCGTCTCATTGATGGACTGGTTGCAAACAACATCACTCCAGTGGTCACGCTGTATCACTGGGACCTGCCACAGGCTCTGCAGGACGTGGGGGGCTGGGAGAACAGCACGCTCATTGAGCTGTTCGACAGCTTTGCAGACTTCTGTTTCCAGACCTTTGGGGACAGAGTGAAGTTCTGGCTTACATTCAACGAGCCCCAGGTGGTTGCCTGGGCCGGCTATGGCACAGGGCAGCTCCCACCCAATATCAATGACCCCGGTGATACTCCCTACAGGGTTGCACACACCCTGTTGAAAGCTCACGCCAGGGTCTACCACACGTACGACGTTAAATACAGGGCGAGCCAGGGCGGAATCATCTCTCTGAGCCTCAATGTCGAATGGGCTGAGCCAAAGACGCCCAGCGACCCCAGGGACTTGGAGGCTGCAGACAGGTACCTGCAGTTTTTGTTGGGCTGGTTCGCACACCCCATCTTCAAAACTGGAGACTACCCTGACGTCATGAAATGGAAAGTGGGGAACAGGAGTGACCTGCAGAACCTGCCATTGTCCCGCTTACCGGTTTTCACAGCTGAGGAGCGCGAGTACATCAGGGGCACAGCAGATGTTTTCTGTTTCAACACCTACACGTCCAAAATTGTAACTCATTCAACCACCCGTCTGAGGCCCTTCTCTTATGAGTATGACCAGGAAGTTTCAGTATCGGTTGACAGCTCTTGGCCTTCCTCAGCTGTTGCTGGACATCGGGCTGTGGCCTGGGGAATGAGGAGGCTGCTGAATTGGATCAAAGAGGAATATGGAAATCCCCCAATTTACGTCACTGAGAATGGGGTAGGGATAAAGACCAAGTCGGATGTTGATGACAATGCCAGGATATTTTACTACAAAACGTACATTGATGAAGCTCTGAAAGGTACTAATTTTTATTCTGTGGAGTATCTGTGCCTCTTCCCCCCCTCGAATCTGCTCCATTTCTTCTACTCAGAAGTAGCTTTTAAGCACTTGGTATCAGTCTTGAACTAGTCCAGACACCATACGAACATACAGTTTCTTTTTATGTTCTCTTCTCTGTGTCCATTTACCCTTTAGTTATTTACTGTCAGCCTTAAGAAAGTGTGAGGTGTCTGCCTATGAATTGCTTGTCCCTTCCCTTAATGTGTGGTACCACGGATGCTCTTGCACTGTTCTTGGTCTAACGTCTCTTAAAATATATGCTTTCAGCTTACAGACTGGATGGTGTTAACCTGCGAGGATATGTCGCTTGGTCTTTCATGGATAACTTTGAATGGTTGAGTGGGTATGATCCCAGATTTGGATTGCACCAGGTTGATTTTGATAATCCCAACAGGCCAAGGATCCCAAAGCGCTCCGCCATCTACTATTCAGAAATCATCCGCAATAACGGTATCCTGGGACCCGCAGAAGATGATTTAATGTATGGGGAGTTTCCAAAGGGCTTTTCTTGGAGTGTAGCAACTGCAGCATATCAGGTTAGGAAAGAGCTGAACTGAAGTTTTCTGTGTTGCTGGGCTTTGCTGATAAGCCTTGCTTTGAGGCCCAAGAGGTCTTAGTGATTTGGTGCAGCTTCTAGTCTTACACTGGTAAATTAAAATACTGGAGGTTGGTGCCAAAAAACCTAACAAGGCTGAATTCTTTTTTAGGCCAAGCCCTATTTCTAATTAACATTAGTTTTACTAGTAAACACGAGTTTACTAACACTCTTTTTTCCCCACCACAACTCTGTAATTAAAGATTGAGGGAGCATGGAGAGCAGATGGGAAAGGACTTAGCATTTGGGATCAATATGCTCATACTCCCTTGAAAATCGGCAACGATGAGAATGGTGACATAGCCTGTGACAGCTACCACAAGATCGAGGAGGATGTGGAAATGCTGAAGGAGCTCAAGGTGTCTCACTACCGCTTTTCCATCTCCTGGCCACGCATTCTCCCGGATGGAACTATCGGCTACATCAACGAGGCGGGACTGAACTACTACGAGAGGCTCATCGATGCCCTTCTGGCAGCTAACATTAAGCCTCAGGTAACAGGACAGATGGTCTGGAAATCTGACAAAATACAGGAGTTGAGAACTATCCTGGCATCAAAGATTAAATCTTGACCCTTGGATTTCCCTGCCTGATCCCCATGATCTGATGCCTACATAGGAACCCCTCAGGAACCTGTTGATCTCAGTGATTTTTCATAAATCGCAGGCAGGGATCTCACAGCTGCATCAGCCTTTCAGTGCCCTCAGCAGATTCTGACCTGGCCCTGTACAAGCAGTCCCTGTTGCCTTTGCTTTTTATGTGCTTGCCTTTTCTTGTATTTTGTCTATTTTTATATATTTGTCTATTACCTCTCCCTGCCCTATATAGAGGTGGGGTAAGCAAGCATAAGAGTGTAGCTAACTGTGTGTGTTTTTGTTATGTAGGACTGTTTCCTTTATTGTCCATAGCGTTACTATGTAGCTGCTGTATCTGTTATTGAAATGATGCAGTGGTGTGGCTGGAAGAAAACAGCCTTTCCTTCTCTCTCCTGGCCCCTGCCCTGTGCCTCAACATCCCCTGGCGGGAAGGTGAGGCAGCCTGGCTGCCACTCGCCCAGGCGGGTTGAGGCTGTGCCCGAGCAGACCTGTGTCTTCATGATGTTGCTCTTGAGTGGTTGGACTGATACAACAGAGCAAAGAGGTACTTCTACGGGACAGCTTTTTGTCTGTCAGTGCAGGTGCAGCAATTGCTGACTGACCTGAGGTGTTGCTATCAGAGAGTTCTTTCGGTTTTGGCCTGTAAGACTGAAGGTGAGAGCTTGCCTTTTGCAATGAGGCAAGCCCCTGGAGTTGGTCCTTTTCCCCATGTCCTAAAGAACCTGAGATCCTGATAAGGAGGTGCTGGATTTGAGTGCGTGGGTGATCACAGTGAACTTGAACACTGCCTGACTCAGGACACCTGTGTTCCTACATGCCCATTAGCAACAGACAACTGTGCAAATCAAAGCAGGGTTGATAGTGGTAGATGAGCTGCTTTGCTGTCCTGCCTTGGGAAGATGGTTTGAGTGCCTGCTGAACCGTCTCTCTCCTTCTCTTCCCCACAGGTAACAATTTATCACTGGGACCTCCCGCAGGCGCTGCAGAACATTGGGGGCTGGGAGAACGACACTATAGTGGAGAGGTATAAGGAATACGCTGAGCTGCTTTTCCAGAGGCTGGGAGACAGAGTGAAATTTTGGATAACCATCAACGAACCCTACAACGTGGCGTACTATGGCCACGGCACAGGCACAGCCGCACCGGGTGAGTCTGCTTGGTTGGAGCTGCAGCAGAGCAGGAGCCAGGGCCCAGGCAGAGGGGGATTGGGCTCTTGTGGGGGCAGTGAAGGTGGCTCTCACTCTGTCTTCTGCCTCCGACACCCAGTTACCTATCCCACCCGCCCTGCACACCCTCCAAATGAACGTGCCTGGCCGTGCAGCCCCTGGTGACAGCAGCAGCAAGGGAGGCCGGGGTGAAGTGGAGCCGCGTGCACCTGCCCCCCACTCTGCAGCGCTGTCTGTGCCATCTCTGTCCCTGCACTACAGGTATCACCCTTCGGCCGGGGCGAGCCCCCTACATCGTGGGGCACAACTTAATAAAGGCCCATGCTGAAGCCTGGCACATCTACAACGACAAGTACCGTGCGAAGCAGCAAGGCTTGATCTCCATCACCATCAGCACAGACTGGGCAGAGCCGAGGAATCCCCACAAGCAGGAGGACCATGACGCTGCCAGACGCTACATGCCTGTGCGTGAGGCTGCGCTGCTTGCTCGCTCACGCTGCTGTGTGTGTCCCCAGCCCTCCTCTGTGTGCTGGGGATGCCCAGAACCTGCGTCAGCTCCTCCCTGCACCAGCTTGTGGAACTGGCCGCCGTTGGGCGGGTGTCTGCCTCTCTCTCTGCATTTGTTCATTATAATTTCAGATATAAAGGAGCACGGGGAGAGTAACTAGTTAAACATTTGTTTTGATACGTAATTTATTCCTCGTTTCTTGGCTTAGTTCCTTGCAGGTTGGTTTGCCCATCCTATTTTCAAAAATGGCGATTATAGTGAAGTGATGAAAACAAGGATTCGGGAACGCAGTTTGGCTCAAGGCCTGAGCAAGTCAAGGTAAGGGCACAAGCACATAGTTACTTGTTTTACTTGTTGCGCTAAAACTCAGCTAACTCGGAATGAAACCTTTGAACAGTTACTTGGAAAATCTTGTTGTAACTTCATAGAAAAACTTGATACTTCTTCCTGTGGGGTAATAGGTTTGGGTAATGTAATAAATGACCTGCATCAGAATCTGTGCTTTTCCTCACCATGTAAATGTGTTTAATGTTTTTAAAATTATGGAGTGGACACAATCACTGAAAGTCCGTTGGTGTCTCTGAGCTACATTTATTATTTGCCAGTCCTGTTATTTTTACTCCTACTGTGCTCGGTTTTTTTCTTCTCCCTCCCTTTCATGGCACGTTGATTTTGGAAGGGTTGGGGTGTGCTCTGCAGCAAGGCAGCTCCCTTCAGGGTTTGAGTTATGCACGTGGGTTTGTGCAGGCTTCCTTTTATAGTCTATTTCTTCTCTGTTGCTGATGTTAACAACAGCAGAGTCTCTGCTTTGCTTTGAGATAAAGTGCCCTCCAGCACGTCCATCTTCTGGGGAATAAACACTGCCCAGGGGGCCCTTCTTCTCTGGCTAAAAAAGAGCTGGGAACTCACACCTCACAGGGTATTCTTGATGTCCCTGACTCGGCAGGCAGGGCTTCAGCTGCAGGTGGTGGCTCTGAGGGGACCCATTCGCAAGCAAGGACTCCTCACAGAAAGGCACTCTTGTAGCTGCTGCTTGTTCCTCTGCTTCCAGGGAGCCCTTGCAGGCACCACGCGGGTGAGCAGGGAGGGCTGTGGCTGCGGAAGCACCGGTCCCTGCTCCGCGCTGCGGTGGGCAGCCACAAGCACAGCTGCTCTCTGTGCATCTCTGTGGGTGCTTGTTTTTCTTTCCTTCCTCTTCCTGGGCTTGTCAGGGGCCAGGATTCCTTTTCAGACCTGTGCTGATTCCTGCTCAGAGACACCTCACGTCTTCAGTGCATCCCCCATGTGAACACACTTCTGAGCAAGCCCTGGAAGCAGAGGGGTTGGTTACTTCCTAGCCCAGCAGCACTTTGCATGTGTCTGTTCATTACCCATCTTCCTTGCTTGTTCCTTTGGGCTTTTAGATCTCTTGATGTTATATTTAGCAAACTGCAGCAGTGAGGAGAGTCTGTATGAGTTTAATTAACTCTTTGCATGCTACAGCTGGGGAGAAACCTGTGCTCAAAGGACTGAATGTTGCTCGTCGGCTTTGCTTTGTCAGATGCTCTTAGAGCAAAACCGTTTCAGACTTTTCTGACTCAAATGCACCTTTGACATCAAACAGGACTGGTAGATAACTGGTAAATAACATCCATGTCTTTAGCTTACATAAAAGGATTGAAGCAGTGGAACGGATAGAAACAGAAGGGGAAATCCTGAAAAAATTGTATTTTGAAGGGTTTGTGCTTCCTATTACAGACTGCCAGAATTTACAGAAAGCGAGAAGCAGAGGATTAAAGGCACCTACGACTTCTTTGGACTCAATCATTACACTACAGTCTTGGTCTACAACTTAAACTATCCTGCATCTGTTGCTTCCTATGACTCAGATAGGTAAGATGTGACTGTAGATTCGTGCTCAAACAAAACGTGGCCTGCTGGATCCTGTGCCCATTTGCATTATAAGGTAACAGCAAACCATGCAACAAATACATTAAGCTGTTGTAGGCAACACTAGAGAAAACTTCCACAGGCAGTAACATGTGTGTTTTCCTTCTGCAGTGATGGCCTTTTTTACAAACCTGTTTATAAAAGCAAATGGTTAAAAAGGTACAAAAAAATTAAGCAGCTTCTAAAAGTCAACACTTCCGAGTCTCTTCATGGTCTGGTATCAGCTTTAGAGAGTAGTTATCGTATTTTCCGGCCAAAATGCAGTTTGAGGTGTTAGGCTTGCCTCATTTCTGGATCGTGCTCCATTTCCTATTCAGCAGTGGTTGATTCCCTCATTACATTGTGTAAGTTGAAAGTCTAAACAGCTAAATCGCTTCATATGTAAATACACAGAATTTAAGATTTTTATTTAGACATGAATTGCTTTCCCCGGTTTCAGATGCTAAACAGTAGAGTCCTGTTAAGGTAGTTATGGCCCCACCATGGAGGAACACAAGCTGTTCCGTTTGTAGGCGCAAATACCAGTTTGGGCTGTATAATCACTGTGGTGTGGATTATAGGCTGAGAAGTAGAAAGGGTTTTAAAGCACAAAGCCCCATCGAGGTGTGGTGGTGAGACCTACCCTCTGCTTCTCTGCTGTAGCTGGCTTAGGCAGAACATAATCCCCAAGCGTGTGGCGCGAGGAGGAGGTAAGCACTGAGCGTTTCTCCACAGGGGCATCGCCTCCGTGTCCGACCGCAGCTGGCTGGGCTCGGGCTCCTTCTGGCTGCATGTGGCACCCGCTGGCTTCGGCAAGCTCCTGAAATGGATATCGGACGAGTACAGGGCTCCCATTTACGTGACCGAAAATGGGATTTCGGAAAGGGGAGATGTCGACCTCAATGATACTTGGCGGATACATTACCATAAGAGTTACATTAATGAAGCACTCAAAGGTAAGGCTGTTCTTGCTAGGGTGAGCAGCCAGGGGTCTGGTGAGCAGAGCGCTCAGGGAAGGGGTGAGGAGCTGCGGCGCGAGGCTGCTCACCACGGAGCTGCAAGCCTCCCACCTCTGTAGGATTATTCTGTGCCTACTGCTGGGAGCTGGAGGAGCAGGGGAGGCTAGCGATAACGCGGCCAAACCCCCGCACTGTGCCCAGCTCCTGCAGCATCCCCACGCGCCTAATGCTCCCACTTGCAGCCTACATGATCCAGGACGTGAACCTGTGTGGCTACACGGCCTGGACGCTCATGGACAACTTTGAGTGGGCAGTGGGCTTCGCCGAGAGGTTTGGGTTCTACTACGTGAATCGCACAGACCCCACGTTGCCACGGCTGCCCAAGGCCTCGGCAAAGTTCTACGCCCAGCTTGTGCGCTGCAACGGCTTCCCGGACCCCGCGGACGGCGACCACCCCTGCCTGCACCCTGAGACGGAGGGTGAGTGATGTGGAGCTCCAGCACCGGGGAGCTGTGGGCATCCCTAATCCCTAAAGATTCCCAGAAGCTGCAGCCTCAAAGTACACTCTTGTTTTCTGGCATTACATCTTGTCTTCTGCATGCACATCCAGGCCCTGGGTAGTAACACACCTAGCAAAAGGCCTGTCCCCAGACGCAGTTAATGGAAGCGAAGCACGTGTTTGCTGAACCACAGAAATGCAGTAATCCCCAAACGTTTTGTTTAAAATAATAATACAACTACTAGTTAAAGACTCAGTATTTTGCCTAAGTCTTTGGAAATCCTCTTGCCTACATTCTCTAAAGCATGTGGTTATGGGGGGTATATTAAATAACCGTCACTGATTTTTTTTCGTAATAAAAGCCAATCAAGCTTTCAGGGTGACTGTAGCTACCCGTGGCCTCTCTGAGTCGCGGGGGCTCTACTGCAAGTCTCAGATGTGCCTTCATTCGCAGCTACTCCTCAGTGTCAAAACATGAGAGTCTGTGAGATGCTGAGCACTGATCTTGTGCTGTTGTTTCTCCTAGCGCCGGTGAAGCCAACAGCCACCGCACCGGGGCTGGCCCAGGCCATTCGCTTCCTGGGGTTACAGCTAACTCCGCACACGGCAGAAGTGGCCCTCTACGTGCTCCTGGCTCTCACGGCCGTTGGAGCCCTGGGGCTGGCTCTTTTCTCCTGTCTCTATGGCAGGCTCTCCAAAAGGTCCCGGCAAGGTAACACATGAAACTCAGGAACATGTAAGTTTCGTTTTGCTTGTTAAAAGGTGGGGAACAGAGGGCCTCTTCAACCTTGCAAGCACCAACATTGTGTTGCATGTGCCACCAAGAAAAAAAATGACAGTTTAATGTTTCCACTACTGCAGTTTAGTATCGTCTTAACAGAATGAGAGGAAGCCAAGTTTGCTTGCTTAACAACTTCAAAATACAAATACAAAATACCTTAACTGAGTTGTTTTCAAACATGACTGATGTGATTTCTTAATGTTAGTTTTACCTTTACTTGTTTCAGAATATAGACCGTTTTTGAACTTGAACTTTCATCTATTCTTTATGATCAGGAGCCTTTGAGAGTCTCAATAAAGATCTACAGTTTCTTTGTGTTCTTAAAACAAGTTACTCACAAGTTACCCTGTACAGGTGAAAAGGGGCCTGGAAGGTGCACTGTTCTAGTATGGCTACTGTACAGAGGAGCTCTTTTTCCATCATTGTGTGGATGCTATATCCTTTATTTGATTTAAACAGTATTTACAGGATTTCTTTTACTTGTATATTATGAAATAAATTGTTAAAAATCAAAATAAATTTTGTACCATCACTATGCCTTTACAATTGAACTCTGTGGTACTTTATTAAATAAAGCTGCTTTTAAATAGGAATCTGAAATAGCAAGAACACCAGTAATAGTCATGTCCAAAGAAGTGAGATGCACAATTATGTGGTAGGAGAGGGAAAGAGAATTTGAGCTCTTTCAGGGAAGGGAAAATGTCATTATCCCCCCTCCTACCAGCACTTCTATTTCTTGAGAGAGAAAAAAGTGTCGTCCTCGCTACAGCGCAGTCCAGACTCAGAAACACGATGGGTATTTTACCAGATTTCAAGAAGAATAAGGCCCGAGTAAAGTCACTTGAAGTGGAATAACACTTTTTTCCGCTCCCTTCCTAACTGCAGCAGCTAAGCCTCGTTTTGCAGCCTTCCTCGGGGCACAGCAGCTCTTCTGCAGGAGTTACAAGAGAAGCCAGTTCCATTTTCTGAAAAACATTTTATTGAGTGCTGCTTGGGAAATTAAAAACTACAAGGTTTTGCTTGCAGCTGCAGAAGCAAGAAAAAAGTTTAAACATAAATTAGGTATCTGATTTGCTACTTATAGTGTTTCTGAAACCCTCATCTTAACCAGTCATTGTCTACCCCAACCTTTATATTAATATATGGCCCTTTAGTTTACATAGCAGAATATTTATAGATTAGAAAGTGCCTTCCTATGGTAATAGGGCTAACAATTATGAAAGCCAAGGGAGATTTTTCAATCTTTAATTCCTTGGAGCTTCTACCTGCCTCGGCTACTTCCACTTGATTTTTTTGACTTACACAGGCAACTTCATTCCATGCTCTACTGCAGGAATAAGAATGCTGTAGTTCAGTCAAAGATAAGCCCCACTCATGTCCAGAAACTTTAGTTGACTTAAATCAAATAAAATAAGAAGGAGAAAAAAAGAAAAGAGAGAACACCAGACAGCCGTTATTGTAGTTACTTAAAACTACATTTGTTGTGTAGAATTTCCATTCCATGTATTATTTTCATCTTCTCCATCATCTTGAGTCCTCAGTCTATATATTTTGCCTTCTTTTTTGAAGTCTTCCCCCCGCTTTTCCATTACTCGTTTCCTGACTGCTTGCCTAGGGTACAAATGACAGAGAAGTCTGACAGTTTCACTCAGTGATAAATGCATTTATTACAGTCACTCCCCTCATATAAATCGCACATCCTTCCTGCCCTTCCCCCCCTGATAATTTTCTCAGACCTCTGTCTTGAGGGAAGTTTGTCATTTAGAGTCGCACAGACCAGAAGAATCTCATTGCCCAGGAGAGCAGCTGCTACTGCAGTGACACAAGGCTGGTTCAGGCTGCCCTGCCCAGAAGATCTCTCAAACACTGCAAAACCTTAAGAGTCAAACTCAAAGTTGCTCGAGTTTCTTGTACAACCGCCCTGTAACAGCCGGACCTTTAATTTTGAGTTTTTATCAGCTTGAGCGAAGCTGCATTTTTAGGTGTAGCTGAGTTCCCTGTTCATAACTGAGTGCTGAGCCATGTTCTTCCTGTTCTGCAGCCAGAACGGCAGCAAACAGCAAGGAGCCGGGTTCCTCACGCATGCAAACCCCAGGCCTCCCAGCCAGAGTTGCTGCAGAGTTACCAGCCACCAGGTCAAACGGGAGTCACCTTCAATGCTAGGGGTTACCTGCTTTGCTCGATGCTGCTAGAGGCTGAAGGACTTGAGTGTTCCTGCTGATGAGCTGGTCTCGCTGCAGCTTGCGCGGGTGGGGGGCTGGTAAATAGGAAGTTGCTAATAAATCTCCAAACCGCCAGCAGAGGATAGAGGATGGTGCCCAGGAACTTCCACAGATCACCCCCCGAAGCCTGGACCACAGAGGAAGCAGGTCGTCCTGCCTGTCCGTGAACAAAGCAAATGGGAAGATATTACAGGGACTGAGGCAGACCACTTCATGCAGAATTTAGAAGCAGCTCCCTGGTTACTCATTAGACAAAAATACCTACACCACCATAAATCTGCACAAAAATCCTCCAAATGAACCTTGCAATTTTTTTTTTTGATGAGCTGTCTTAGACACAGTAAAGACTAAATTCAAACAGAATATTATAGTGCCCTACTTAAAGCAGCTGTACAGCTGCAGCATTGCTATTTCCAGGGAAATAAAAACTAAGACAACACCTACCGGCAGCAATACCACTGAAGCACTGGGTGCTAACTCCAGCTCCAGTAATTTCTTTCCATAATCTTCTTTGGTAAACTCCCTTCTGGGAAACATTGTTGCCAGTGAGAAATTGCCATAGGCATTACCAACCGTCTGTGAAAATCATAAAGACACCTGATTTATAACTGGTCATTTTCCAACAGTCAATTCAGTTTTACCACCCTGCCACATGGACCCAGCAGTTACAATATAAATCAACAAGCATCTTCATGAGGCGAAAGGAGTGTTGTTCCCACTATCCTGCTCTCCTTTCTCCTAGCAACCACGTGCTGCCATAGCACACGGGCACTGGAAAAAGCTGCTATCAAATCCCCCTTCCAATAAACACTGTGGAAAGCAGTTTGCCACAATTCCACAATACCCCGCAGCCAACCTAGCTGTAGCCAGGAGGCAGCTGACAGAAAGAAACCTGGCTTTACCTGTGCAGCAAACTGCCTGGCTTCCTCCAGCCGCGCGTCGGACGGAAACTGGTTAGTGAAGGAAGAGCCGTCGGGGAGGCGGAACTGGATCCTGGCTATGGCACTGCAGGAGACACAGGCTGGTCAGCTGGCACCAGGACTGGTCACACGGAGCCTCCCACTCCCAGAGCCCCAGCCTGACGGTGCTCAGGGCAGAAAGGAAGGACAGGCACCCCATTTATGGCCCATTAGGTGGGTTATAAATGCCAATCTATGGCTACTGACATACACGTAACTCGTACAGCTTGTGTACGAGACTGTAGCTCCTTTGGATTTCAGAGTCCAAAATGACAGAAATATGAAGTTTTTATAAAAGTCACTTAGTAAAGTCTATGTAACATCTTGTTTTCTCTCTCCCCCAAAACACACATTGCTGCTTTGCCCAAAGCAATTCACCTTCGCTCCTTCTGAGACGCTTCTTTCCTGGCCTCTATTTCAGCCTGTTTTGCCTGAAGAGCTGCAGCTTTCGCAGCTTCTGCTTCTTCCTTTGATTTTGCAAAGCGGGCTGCTCTCTCAGCACGGTCCTTTAAAAGCACCAAACACAAGCTTTATTTTTTACCAGAAATTGTAGCTTAATATTCATTAAAACAGAAGGCCACAATCTGCAGGCAGCATCCAATTACACTGATGTAAGTACAACATATGGAGAAAAAAGAGAAATGTTGCAAAACAGAATTCACTGCCACTAGCCAAGATGACATTTGCTTTTCAATGAGTTGCTTCATCCAAACAGTTACTAAAAGATGGTCTTCCCATGGAAGTCTAGCACTGACTTAAACATAGGTTTTAATATTTCTGGTGCAGAGAACAGGAAAAATCTTATTAGAAGTTACACTGCTAATTCTAAGCATCCAACATAAAACCTAATAATGATAAGGGATTTCAATTTTTATTAATTTCTTATACACATATACATACATAGAAATGTACCCTAAAACCCAAAACAGTATGTTCACTCAGACAGAAAAGAATATAATCACTATGAAGCAGGAGCTTCATTTTACTCAAAGCAAATGCTATTAACAGGAAAAGAAAAAAAAAAAAAAAATAATTTGTTTCAATACAAGTTTATAGGATTCCAAGCGGAAAAAAAATGGAAAGTCCTTGAACATTTCACTGAATGAGAAAACTTTCCGCTTTTAGTGCACTGGTCTGACAGAGAACCGAAGTAGGCTTTTTCAGAAATAAAGGCAATTACCAATGCAATCTGCTGTCTTATACGCTCTCTGGCTGCTTTCTCTTCTGCTTTTTCTCTGTTCCTTTCCTCTAACATTCGTTTTGTCAATTCTTCTTCCTGGCGTCGTTTGTACTCCAACATTTCTTTACCAGTTTTCCTCCGTTCAATTTCTTTCTTGATTTCTTTCTGAGTAAACAGAGACATGAAAAATTGGACCACCAAAGTATCTTGGACAAGGACAAGACAAGACTGAAGTATATTTGTTTAAAAAAAATAAAGAGAGCAATTATTCAAATAAGGATATCTAAAAAAACCCCTGCAAGCTGCTATACATTTATGCCTTACCTGTTCTTCTTCTTTTCTTTTCTCTTCTCGTCTTTCTTCGAGCTTTTTGGTTATTCTAAATTTGAAAGCAAAATGAAAAATCTTTAAACTCCATTGTTGGTTATTAACATTTTGAAATTTTACTAAACAGTTGCAAACACAGAACAAAGGAACACACAAAAGTGAATCTTTAACATACTGCTGCTACCTAGTGTAATGGTAAAGTCATTCACATAGGGCTCCACCATATGTAAGAACCACCTAGATTCACCTGGGTGATTCACCACCTAGATTCCAGCCCCTACGGATAGTTTCAACATATTTCTTCTATCCTTTTCTGCTCAGTGAAGGACAAACCACAAATATTCTCACTGCTGAATCAATTTTTAAGTCACACAAACCCAGGGCTATTTATGAATCACAGTAATAGAAACTCAAGTCTCAATCTGTTAGTCGTTATTTCAGCCATCTGTTACTGAGAACTAGTTTTTTCTGCACATCATCTCCTAGTTTCTTCTGTACATCCTCTCCTAAAATGGAAAGCAAATGGCATATAGCACTGACACAAATGCATGTAAATCAATCTCATTTATCTAAAAATGTGCCTTAGAATAAAGACTGATTTAAAAACATTGATTTACAACAGATTCTGAACCTGGGGTAGTGGGAAAGGGCAGGAACTATGGAATAATGTAAGTCAGATAATCAAGCAAAATAAAATTTCACTTGTACGGTGGCTGTTCTGCTTTTTTAACAGAAAAATATAATTCTCATAGAGCTTTGCTTGTTTTCTTCCTGAAAGTGATGCTGAAGACATATGCAAATATGGTGCAAATAAAGATTAAGGTATTTTTAAAAGAACTCTCAGTATTCATGATAGAAAAATGACTGCATTTTTTTATTAGTTTTAAGTTAAAAATTAGATTTACTGTTTAACATCTTTGGAATAAAGCTGAAATTGTGGGGGAAAAAAAAGTGTTTTAATAAGACAAATAATCTCATTTAGTAAGGAGGTGGCATTACCTAGGCAGAATCAGTCCTTCTTATGCCAAAAAGAAAAAAAAAAAATTTACAAGCTAAATCCAGTAGTTGAAAACAATCAATTTAATGAATGAACCACATACTGAATCAGATGTTTCTGATCACCATAACTTAAAATACTGCAACTAGCCTCCATCATCAAATCAAAACAAAAGCAAAGGAGCCTCAAAATACAATTCTTCCTGCTCTTTCTGTATGCCTAAGCTACAGGCAGCCATTGAGTAGAAGAGATGAGAAATGTAAGCAAGATGACTCCTCTGTCCATAGCCACTTCATTCCCCTCATTCCAAATGCTTTCTGTTCATCACTTTACCTCAAAATTTCTGCAGTAAACATACCTGTTTGAATTCAAGTTACACCCAAGTGATGAAATTAAACTGAAAGATTAGACTGACTTAAAAGCTTATTTTCTTTCAGCCCGAGAAAGAAAAGACCACAGAAATGTTTGCCAGAAAAGAAGAGGTTGAACACAAAATATCTGTAATACATCTTGTCTGCTCCCCTGTGTTGTCCCCCCCACCAAAAAAAGTAACTCTCTTTAGAAATGAGCAGAGGACACCAGAAGGTCTAGGTGAGGATATTTACCTTTCTACTTTGACTGAAAGATCATTCGCAGGCTGAGCAGCACTCGCTTGCCCATCTGAAGAATTAGTTGCTTCCTGAGACTGGCTTGCCTGACCTGAATTTACTTCATCTTCAAGTGGTTTATGAGAAAGTTAGGCACAAAAAAAAAAATGTGAGGCATTATTTCTTATTGCAAAAAAGGAAAAAAATAAATTAAAAAAAGACCATTAGTAATAATTGGCAAGAACAACAGAAAGGATTTTACAGAGATACAGGGTTCTGCTATTCAAATATGTGTGTATATTCACCTTGCTACTCAACAGGACCTTTCAAAATTGAATTCATGTAAAGAAAGAGGATTTAATTTTACTATATTAAACCATATGTTTCTCTAGCGTTACAAGAAAGTCAAGCGAGAAATTCAAGCCTAGACTGCAAGAGGCATTCCAGGATACACAAGCTTTTCCTCAGTAAGTCCACTCAATACATTTAGCTTTTATGTAAGAGCACAATTAAAAGGATTTCAAAAGCAAATGAGTTAGCATTTGTGTAAAGACACTAACCATTACCAGCAGAAGGCCTTACTGTTTCAGACACAACAGGCTTGTGAGAATCACACAACTCTCCCACTCTGGGCTGTGTATTTTCTGGAGCACCGTCAGTCTGAAGGGAGGGACACGAAGCAGTTGACTGAGCTCCATTTTCCAGAGGTTGCTTTTTTACTGTATGCATCTACGAGTGGTTAAAAAACAAGAACAACAAATATATCAAAATTGAAATTTAGATTTTTTTTTTCCTCCGATTCAAAGGTCTAGGCTACTAAACTACTCTTGGAGAATCAGTTAGTCCTACTTAAAAGATAAGACTAAAATAATAATAATCACATATTTTGGGATTTGACCCAATCATAAGACATTTAATGTTTTTTTCCTAACTTCAGACTTGCACTTAAAACCAGTCATGAAATTATCTACATTTATATTACATTCTGTAGTCCAGTTTTGCAAACCCACATTAAGAAAAACAGTATTACGTAACCACATATGAACTACACTTACGGAGAAACTGGTGTGTCATCTGGAGTTCTTGGCATATTTCCTCACATCTGCAGGTGTTACACAGATTATCTAAATACCTCCCCCAAAAAAGCACTAGAACTTCTACACAGTGCTTTCAAGCTTTCAAAATCTGTCTGCATATTACATTTAAGTTTGCAGATATTTCTGCAGCAAGGATATGGAACTAATAATTTATTCTTCCTCTTACTTAAAGGCACATGCTAAGAGTCAGAAACATCTCCAGCCCTGAACACGTGAATACACCCATCTCCACCTGAAAGACCTGGTTACATTTTGGAATGCAGGCATTACCTGTTTTACGTTTTGAATTGCAGGCATTACCTGTTTTACTTTTTGGATTCTGGTAACAAGTTCTTCAACAGAAACACTGCCAGCAATTACTTCCAAAGGGATCCCATTGTCTCCAATAAAGAAACTGGAGGGAATGCACACTACTGGATCTGTGCAGCAACAGTAAAGGCTAACAAACGAGGCAGTTTAAAAGGAGGTTGAAAAGTAGTATCAGACTAAACCATCTTGTTCAATATCCTATATCCACCTAGTTGCCAGTAGTAAGCGGCAAGGTAGGAAGAAAAACAAACCTACCAAATGCATGGGAAAACTGCATACAATTGATTAGCATTTCTTCTTTCACATTGGATAAGCCAAAATATTTCCCCTCAACACACACAAATATTGGACCACTGTTTATGCTTTGACTTGAAGGACTCTGTTTTAGTGTGAGAAAACATTTTATGTAAATAACAATGAATTCCTTATAGTATGAAGAAAATCCAAGCTAAGGTACTAAATGCATATATATATAATTTTATAATATAAAATTCATCATCATGCAAAACTCCCGAGTTAAAAGTAACTTACTTACAAGAAGAAATGTTCACCTAACTTAAAACTCATCTGACAGATATCAAACCCAGTACTTGTTCTTCCTCCTCCACAGTTCTGAAATCCAACTAATAATCTAAAGCTTTGGGATTTTTGAGTTTATGAGTGCTAGTTAACAATACCAATTCACACCAGCAAACATCAAGGTTCAAATTAACGGATAATTCCATTTACACAAAGAACTGGGTAATCTATGTGGAGGATTAGGTAGGATTAGCATTTGACAAACTTGTTCACCTTTCACTAACAACAGACTGAAAGCGGAATACACGTAAACAGATGGTACATTTAAACTATATCGTTTATTGCATATTTTTGTTCCCTAAGAAGTATTTTCCACAACGCTGCTGGTAAGTATCTGTCTTAAGAAAATTACGGTGCAAAGAACAAATATCTGCAATTATAAAGTAGCATCTGAACTGATGTCAAAAGGATACAAATTTGAGAAAACTGCAGGCATGCTTCGCTGTTTAAAATAAAAGATATATTTGTTTAGCAGGAGCAATCACTGTGCAACAACTCTCGAGCAAGTCTTTCAACATAAAAATAACTGTCCTACTACCACACACAAAACTATTTAAATACTTGAGAGAACACTGAAAGCAAACTTGCAATGCATACTCCATTAGCATTTTCCAAAGTGTTGACATGGTGACAATTTCTGGTTCTCACAGATGACTATAGGAGATTATTTAGGAAACAATGTTAAGAAGCAAATTAGGAAAAAACATCTAGTCTGCTGAATGCAATTAATAGGAAGTATCTGTAGAGCATTTCAAGCAATATGTTTGGAAATTTCAGTGCCCTTGGACTGTACTATTTGCATACAGCAAGAGAGACCTATCCAAGTAAGGAACCTCAATGTTCCTGCACTCTGTGTATTACAATACAGACAAACACATAGTTGGTGGGGCCTTAAAGGTTTTTTATCTTTCTGAATTCATGCAAGTTTTTGAAAGCAAGTTATCAAGAACTGTCTTAAGAACACACTGTGCTTTCAGTCCTTTTTTCTTGGCCTTTTTGCATCTTTTCCATGTTGAAAAAGAACAATCTCAACCCTTACTGGTACCAAAATTCATCAGAAGTGAGAGACAAATACTCTGCAGAAAGTGACAGCAAATTTCTCTAGCTCTTGGAATTTTCTCAGTCTCTGAAGCTTCAGAAATATCAAAGTAAGTTACACACTGAATACTCAAGACTACATGCAGGCAGGCATTCCTCAGGGCAAGGACTTGAAAAGATCCATATTTTCATAATCAAAAACAACAACAAAAATGCACGCAAAAGAGAATTAGGATAGGATCAAACCTTTTGGTGTCAATTTTAATAGCAACAAAACCCTCCGAAGCAGCTTCTGTCACCTTCTCATCTTCCCACCTTGCAGCCATCTCGGTGGATTGTTCATCCTCCCCTGCAATACACAGCACACGTGAAGCTAAACACACCACAAATGACCATCTCTGGTCTGATTTTAGTTTTGTTTTGATAGCCTGAGATTAGCTTTGAAAGCAACTATAGTAGTCTATAAATACAGATAATATCCTGAAAAACAGACGTTTGCATAAAAGATTAGGATCAAACAAACAAAACAGGAAATCTCCAAATGTATAATGACATATGTTACTAACACAAAAGATTTCATAATGAAGCCACCAGACCAAATTTTGGTGCTTTATTTGGGAAGCATACAGAGCATCTCCTCTTTTCCTTTCTCTTTCTTAAAGATGTGTTATATATATTTTAGAACATTCTGCTGAATGCTTTTCTTATTATTAAACATTTCTGTAAAAACTGTACAATATTCATGAAACTTTTAATATGCAGCCATTTAAACATACTTAATACGTCAATGTATTGCTGTCATTTAACATATTTTAAATATTTCCAAACTTTCAAAAGTATCTGTAAAACAAATACCTGTATTTAGTACAGTAACCTTGATTGTGATTTCCTGTGTGTATTTAATAAAGTTCAATTTTTCAACTATTTGCTTTTAAGATTGTCTTCACTACTTCTGTCATATCATGAAACATTTTACCACTTTTTGATAACCAGAAGATAACAAACTCCAGCTGGTTCACCTTGAAAACATGCCAGAAATCTAAGAAACCAAAAAGCCTAACCAATAAACTTAACAGACCAAGAAGCTAACAAGGAACCATCCACCCTGGTGGCAATGGCACCTCAGCAGATCCATTTTCATGTGACAAGAGCACGCTATGCTTTGGTATCTTGTTCCAGCAGAGTGACCCACTGCTTCTTCCTAGCATTAAATTTGACCTGCTAACATGCTAAACTATTCACTGCTTTCTTTCATTATAAATTTAATTATAGTACAGCTACAGTAGCTGTTTTGTGTAAAAATCCACTTTTCTCCCTTTACAAATGCATAATTCAGAAGACAATATTTTACAGCTTGATGGTATTGAAAAAGAAGTGATATATATATTTGCAGGATTATTTGTAACTCAGTTTTGTATTTCAGTCCACCGTGTGACCCAAAAGGTAACAGTGACAGTGGGAGGGGAAAAAAAGGATCCAGGAGCACAGGGGAACAAGAACTGTGGAAAAGGGAGCTATTGAAGGATGACGCTGGAAAGAGCGTTCTGGTGCTGCAGACTCAGAAGTGTTATTCCAAGCAGATGCAACCACATCAACCACAGTTTTACTTTCCAAAGCACTGGTTCAGTGAGGATTTGGATTAATGTATTTATTCACAAAGAACAGTAATCACTTTTCAAGGAGTTACTATCCAGAATTAGCCTACAACCACTTATGCATCTGTAGTCACTATTAATTCTTAGTAGCTTGGAATCAACTGTCCTCTTTGAATTACAGCCTTCGTTGCTAAATTAGTTGCCTGTTAGCAGTGACAACAGCAAGACGTGTTTCTTTCATCCTATTTATTATTTCATGTAATATGTATTCCTCTCTAGCACTACAATCCTACATACCTCAAGAAAATACTTAGGATATTTCACATGGGACTCTGCTCTCCCTTTAGCTGTGGTTAGCAGTGCAGCTGTTCTGTCAGGAGTGGTTCAGCTACAGCTATTTGCTCTCCTCTCTCCACTTCCAAAAGCTCGGACACAAACAACCTCTTCACCACATACACTTCGTTCAAAGGACATGTGCTTATCCAATTAGACTACTAAAAATATCCAAGCACTTATCTAATACTAACTTTTCCACGCACACAACTGCTGTAGTTGGCTGTAGAAAGCCACAAAGCAGCTGGTGACTGGTGGCAACATGCACGCTCACTCAACAAGATGCCATCTATGAATGGAAATGCTGATAACCCACATTCTGCAAAACTGCAGCACCAACCACAGCTTAGCATGTGACCAGCCATAGAGCAGTCACTTATTCTACACCTGTTATGTTTCAATAATGTGACATTTCTCCTTTTGGGGTTAATTTATTACAGTTCTACAATAGTGGTTGTATCCTAAAATTAAAACCACTAGACTAAGTTCTAAGAAGCCACATGACAGAAAAAGCATCAGAAAAAGAAAGAAGTCAAGCAGAACGGGACTTCACATAATTGCTAAATCATCAGCCACCACAACTGCCTCAGAAATACATTTCCCAGGATAAACATTTTCCTTCAAAGTTTATTCTTTTCTCCCCCCTCACTGGTTTTGCTTCTGAAAAGCACTTTTTATGGGTGGTCTGATATTTTCTGAGCAGGTTTCATATCAAACAAATGGCTAATTTCATATTAAATAACTCAAAATGCAAAAAAGTTTTCTAACCCTGTAGGTTCAAAAGCCATCTTCAAAACAATAGCTCCTAATGTGAACTATTTCATTATCAAGAATACATGCCAGCAATTATTTACACTACACAGTAACCCTTCAGTTTTGCAGTTTGCTCTGTGCGAAGGCTCAGAGTAACCATCACTACCAATTCTGCAGTTCCGAACACGGATCTTCCCCAACAACATCCCTAGCCACAGCCAGCAGAAAAAGAAACATTTCAGCCCTGAACAGCGCTCAGATAGCCCTGTTCCACAAACAGGGTAAGAAAGTCTCTGTTCCTGGGTTTCATCTCTCCTTCCCAATAGGCAGAACAAGCAGCTTTTCAGTCAGCCTAGCCTCTGGGTAGCCCCTTAATTCTGTTGTTTCCAGGGAAAATCCGAATTCAGCAGAGCTCTCCAGCCATTTCATTCTGATGACATGGCCTCCCTAAGTAACACCCTCCTTCCCCTGTAGATCCCACACAGTAAACATTTATGCTTAAAAAGGCTGTGTTTGTGTAGAATTTCAATTAATCAAAAATAGCTTAAACAAGCTACAATGGGGACTTAACTCCAGACATGTATCAAGTTCAAAAGTTGTGGGTAGTGAACTACTATTACAAGTTCTTCGAGCATTTGAAACATCCAAAAAACTTGCTAGAAAATTTTTAACCCCGAGTAGGCGGGGGTGGGGGGAGGCTGTAGCCTGTACACAAGCTGCAGCGTGTTGTGTTTCAGAGCTAATGACACTGAGTGTTGCAAAATGCCGCTGTCAGGAGGTTTGTTGCTGTCGTTTACCAAGGGGCTTCCACCGAGTTTTACACAGGGTACAGGAATCTCTGGCTACTGAGGCACAGAGAGCTATGTGCCAGGCTCCATAGGCAAACATGCTTAAACACACATTGAAAAAAAAAAAAAAAAAAGGACTTTCAGCACAGCAGGTACCTGTCATCATGACCTGCTGACTTTAACATGCTGTCTTAACAGGCTGACAAGATCCTTCCAGCAGGATGTTCCCCATCCGGCAGCGAAGCCATTCTGCTGTATCAAAGCAGCCCAAAGGCAATCTGGTTTTCTGCTGATCTTCCCTCAGGAAGGAAGCTTCTTTTGGAAGCTAATCAAATCCTGTGCTTCCCTGACCCTTAAGGGAGCAACCCCAGCCCCGCCTGCCTGTGTGCAGGTGTCTCTGTAAGGGGCATTAGCAAAAAAACACAAGAGACACCGTGGGCACAGGCACACACAAACCTACAAGAAGACGGCAAAGAGCGACTACTGCCCTCCTACCCATTCCCGTGCCTTTCGGGAAGGAACGCAGTCTATATAAAGGCGACGGGAGCTCCTTCGAGCTTCTGCCACTGCCGGGCGCAAGACAGGCCTGGGTCGCTCGGGGGACGCGGCAACCCTGGGGAGGACGTTAGCAGGCGGCAGAGGCGGGAGCCAAGGTTTGCAACGCGGGGGCCTCAGCTCGGAGCCCAGGAGCGGCGCGCCAGGCCGCGCTGACACAGCAGAAAGGGCCCCGGCGAGGCAGCGCGGGCGGTGCGGCGGGAGGCCCGGCGCCCCGCTTCGCGCCGTACCTGCCACGAAGACGACGAAGACGGAGCTGCGCTGCTTGGCGGCGGCGATGGCGGCCGGGATGGAGCCGCCGAACCACATCATGGTGCCGCCGGCCCCGGGCGCCGCCGCCGCGCGCACGCGCCGCAGCCGCCGCGGAGCAGCGGGGTGGGCAACGGCTCTGGCGGCGCGTGCGTGCGCGCCCGCCACAGCGCTGCCTGCCGATTCGCAGCCGCAGATTCAACGCCCGCCTTTGCCGCGCGCTCGGCGGCGGCAGATTCGCCGCGGTCAAAGAGAGGGGGGCGGCGGCCATTTCGGGTCCGTGCGTGGCGCCCCTGCTGCCCCCCAGTCCGCCACGAAATGGCGGCCAGAGCGCCGGGAGGGCCTCACAGGGGGAGCGCCACGTTGGCCCCAGAGGGGCCTGTACCCGTAACGAGAAAACAGCCCTTTCCCTCATGTGCTCTGGGGACAAGGTCTGGGAGGAAGGACTGGCAAGACTGGGAACAGATGTGAAACACAGGAGGCAGAAAGGGACAGGCTGCAGGGCCGGGAGCACGAGGCAGCAGTGGGCCAGTTAGGGGGGAGGAAAAAAAAAAAAAAAAAAAAAGAAAAAAAAAAAAAAAAAAGTAATGACAGTATGAAGAGACAAGAAGCTATAATGAAAATGGGCCAATCAATACTACCAGCTCTCTAGAGTAGTTGTCTTTGTCAAGAGAATGCGTGTGGGAAACCCACAGTCACGCCATTACTGGGTCTGTTGGCTCTGCCTCCATGGTACTGCAGCCATGACTGCCACTTCTGTGGCAAAGGGCTTGTCTTTCCTCATGGTACCAAAGAAATGAAAACAGCACTGCTAAGGGCTATATTTCATAGTCGGGACAGCATTAAACAATGTAGGTTTTGCAAAGACGAATTGGAAGTCATCTCTTTTGCACGTGCATACATATAAAGAGACGTAACTAAATAAGAACCCTGGAAAGGGGGAAACTGGATGTTATAAATGGACAAATCCTCTGAGCCAATTGATTTGGATTTGCCAGTCTGCTTTATTGTAAATAGCAAGCAAGCAGCGCTGGGCGGCCGGGGAGTCTCTGCTCCACCAACGGCACGCACTTTATAGCCCGCGAAAGCGCCTTTTATTCCTTCCTTATCTCCTTTTCTCAAAAGTTCTTCCTTTTCTGCGCATGTCCTTCCTTGTTGCTAGGGGGTCTTCCAAGCCCTCTGGTGGTCTTTTTGGTTGAAGGCTCCTCTTCTTCCTCGGTGAACTTTTCACCTGTCAGTTAGCGAGCATGCGCCCTTCAAACTTCTTTGTTTCAACCAGTTCACATAACCTCGAGCTCTCTATTACTACGTCAGCAGTTAGTTATGGCAACATTCTGTCTTCTGCTATCTCAGGGACTGCATTCATGTACTGCAGCATCATGTCTTTTGCTACCTCACGGATTACATCCTTGCTCACTACATGGACATGGATCAAGAGAACTTCCTGATTTTTTTTTTCCTTCTTGCAAGCTAGTTTGAAAGGCCTCTCCCCTATCCACCTGGCTTCCCAAATCGCTTGTGATAGCCAGTTGGTGCAACATCTGGGGAAGCCTCCAGAGCACCCACTGCTACCAGCCCGAGAGGCCCCGCACACAGCCAGGTGCGACTGAGCTCACAGGCCCCACTCCTGCAACATTTCAGCTAGCTTGTCAAGGCAGACAAATCTGAATTCTGCAGCGAGTTTGAGAAACAAAGCAAGACAGTCCTTTACATTTTAAGGCTCCTCTTCCCAAAGTACTTTCACTAGAAAGGTAATTGCTAGTGAATCGTTGTTTTTAATTGGCACTAAGCAATAGTCCATTAACAAATCCACATACTAGGTTAAGTCAAGTAAAAATGGTAAAGAAACTAGGTTAATACATGGGACAAGCTACCCAGTATCTCTGAACAGTGCAATGGATTAGCAGAGTGCATTTAAGAGTGCTGTTCCTCAGGATAACCAATTTTTAAAACCATGAGGAGGGCAAGGCAATGCTGCATGCTAGTCTCTAATTAATCCTTATGGTTTTAGTCTAATCTTGATTTCTCAGTTACCTGAGGCACAGGAACCAAATTAAGAGTAAACTCCACTATTAAGCATGACACACCAGCACATTTTGGTTTTGTACTTTGGATTAGTTTTGAATGCATACAACTATCAGAAACATATAGGTTTCCTATACAGCTCTTTGGTTTATAGCACTAGTCTCATCTGATATTCAAACTCCTCTTGAGAAGTGCAGAAACAGTTTAGTACAGTTTTATGCATCCCATCCACTAGGCTCATGCGGATTACCAATAAGACTGATAAATGGGGAGGAAAAGAAAAAATAAAAGGGGAGGTGGAGCCCTAAAATTTTTGTCCTGAACCAAATTTTATTTTAATGCTCTTAAGCATTTCTAAGCAAGATCCACTTTCAACCTGTCCAATTTTGTCAATGAGCAAACATGACCAAAAGTCAAGGAGTTAAAAGCATAATAATAAAAAAAAATCGTTAATAATCATCTGCCAAAGACTCGGGTCCAAGCTCCAAGCTCCATCATTACAAGCATTATTACAAAAGGAGGCTCCTTCTGCTGCGATAGGAACGTACATACTTACATTCTCGAGTCAGGTAAGAGGCAACTTGGACCATGTATCTAAATAATATCTAAATAGCTAATTTGCCCTGAATTTGCAGAATGAGAGAACTTAAAGGGTCTTCATCTTCAGAAATGGGAAATAAGGCCCTTTCATGGGTCCTGGTCTATACCTGAGAATTAAGGCTCCCCAAATGGAGTCATACTAGTATTTTGCAGTTTGAGCAGTTTTTTATACCTGCTGGCATCACTGGCCAAAAACATTCCAAACCCAAAACATTTTAAATGTGAGCAGAATCAGGATCTCAGCAAGCATAGACCTGATGGCTGAAAAGTAGACTGATTATTTCAAATATCAATCCTCAGGTAGACGGCTACAGAAATATTGAAGGTGTTGAAATAAGTCATTCTGACCTAGAAATAGACTACAGTAAAAATACTATCTAGAATATTTTTTCATGACTAAAAGTGGTTTGATCAGTTTTCTTCAGAACATTCTGTGCCTCAGGGTTAAACACAGGAAATCACAGTCCGCACTGATTTTATGGTGGGGGGGAGAGGTAGTCCTGCAGCTAAATATATCTTTAGAAAGTAAGCTAGTTGCAATTATAATTATAGCTTCTTCCTGAACATTTAAACAAGTTAGTACAAGATTTACTCAGGCAACAAAACATCAAGATTGCTTAAAATAACCAAAAGTCATGAAAGTTTTAAGGCAGAATTGAGTGTCAGAGCATGAAAATATAACTGTTTATTCCACCTTGAGACTTGACTTGAATCAATAAAAAGGAAAAAGGATGTGGAGCTACTTGTACAGTACAAGAGAAAAAAAAAGCCTTACTGTGCAAAGCATGTTAGAGGTGTGTGTACCTTATTCAATTCCTCAAGCTAAACATTTTTTTCTGTTGTTTTGACAAAATTAAATTGCCATCTACATATCAGTGTCCTCATCCAGGTCTTGAAGCACAAGGTGGAGGCCTCAGTCTTAAAAGACCCACAACATTAGAGATGTTTGCAGGTAGAAACACCAAAGTAGTATCAATTCTTCAGTCCCTGTTACACCTGTGCTACACATCTGTCTTTGCAGAAGCCGCGCTGAAATGACAACCACTGTTCTCCTTTTTATGGCTATCTTCCTCTAAGTCTACACACATAGGGGAAAGGAAAAGATTTCAAAATTAAAACAGAATAAATTTGCTTACTAAGGAACTTAAGGTAAGCTCCATATTATTTACATTTCACTTTGTATCAATCCAGTCTTACTGAAACACAAAGAATGTGGGGCTTTAGCCTGGCACTGGTGAGGAAGCTGAACAAAATGTGCCCGAATGTGTGATATGCCCAAATCCCACCTTATATGCACATGAGCGCTCCCAGAAAAGAGGCCTTAGATTCTTTTCTTTATTTTGAATTATCATTTTCATTGTACCATCACATTAAGTCTCTTCACAAGTTCAAGAAGGCATTTATACTGATAAAATTAAAAAACTAAAATACAGATGCCTTCTTTGTACAAGGAAGTTATTAAACTTGCTGTTTCCTAAGCTTTTAAAAGTTGTAAGAAATGCTCCCAGTCAACTGAAAAGTCCATCATTGCAATGTATGGTAAATCTTCACCCAATTCCTGTCATTATTTACTTAAAAAATTGTTACCATGTTAAGTAACAGACAGGAAACTCAAGTTCACTAGTACCAGAACACTAGCTGAGCACACCTGAAAACACAAATTTTACATACAGTGTCCATTTCCTGCTACAAAGTGCATTTTTTTGCTTTCTAGAACATGATCTGAATCTATGGCACAAATCTAGTTCCTGGGCTTTTGTATGCAGTGCCTAGGCTTATACTTGCTAACTAAAAAGAGGTTAGAAGCGCTAAGACAGTAAAGTAAAAGCCGAGAAAATACTGTACCATCTTTTTTAGCTGAGTGTGCAGTATAACATCTCATGGACCCTGTTCAGTTACTACAGACTACCAGATGCCACAAAAAACAAACTATAAAGCAGGAATGCATTAGTCAGTGCTCGCTTTTGACACCAGTGGCTTTTGACACTTCCAAAATCCTGTGAATATCTCCAAGTCTCACAGCAGCATGTCCAGATCAAAAATGTCATTTCCCCTATTTAGCAGAAATAAATGCAGATTCTCAGAAACCAAAACTTGCCTACAGGTAGGTATCAGATTCAAGATGCTTAATAGAATATAAATAACCTATTAAGGGATATAATATTTTATCCCAGGGCAGTTTTCACTGGAGAATTTACAACATGTTTAGAATTAAATAGTTGCTTTGAGCAGTTCATAATCACTATATGAGCTACCTCCTTTTTCTCAGACTGTTTGTTTTCTCCTCGCTTACCTCTCCCATGACATTTTCTTCTTTGTTTGCTACAGGAAAACTTATTAAAAGAAGCATGTCATGCAGCATCCTCTGAGAAAACTTGGGTTTGATGGTCTCTTTTCTTAGGTTATTCAAAATGAATAGAAACTGCCTGCTATGGATTTTCTTTCCTATTAGAAATCTTGTCCACAGGAGGAATCTGCCACAGGAGGCAGCTGCCTCTCTCGGTTGTGAACAGCTGTTCTTACAGACCTTGAGTCTGTTAATAACTTTTACAGGATTAAAACCATACAGGCTTGACACTGCATATTTTACCTCAACTGCAGCACAGCATCTAAGTGCAAGTTTAGCTTTAGTTATGTGAATACCTGTCAGTACAACATTACAGGAAAAAGTTTTAAAAAAGGCTCATTTGCCTAATTTGTTAGGCTATAGCGTTCCCAGGAAAATCAGTTTTCTGATTAATTTGATTCTGTTTAAATCACATTAAGCGTGTAAGAATTAAACATGCATAGGACAGTTCTTGCCACTTCATGCGTTTGGTTGTTCAGTGTCATATCAGAATTTTTGGTATAAAACATTAAAATTAATGTGAATTGGAGCAACTGAATTTGTATTTTCCTGTCTAAATTATGTACTTTAAACATAACTTACACCTTGGGTTTTTGGCTTACAGAAGTTACAGCAGAGTTGTCTACACATCGAGTCAGTGCCTATGATAAAGAGAGGCAACAGGAGCAGCCCCTTCTAGGCCATGATCTATTTCTTTGTCTCTTTACTTCGAGGGGAGCATTTAAAAAAAACATCAAAGAGTAACTTAAATGCTTCCAGTAAGAGAAAAAAAAGAGACAGTGGTTCTTTGAAAAGTTCTAGTATTTACAGCATTTACAAGTTTCCTTTTTCTCACACATAAAGGGAACTTAACTCTTCAGAGCATGTTCATCCAGTCCAGAAGACTCCTAGAAATTTAAACAAGTGCACTGAAAAAGTTGGGTGTTTGTAAACATTTATTTTTTCTTGAACTGAAAAAGGCTTGCATCAGCACACATTGTACAGCCTTGCAAATTACACAGAAATTGAAAAAAAGGTTTCTTGTCTCATTTGTATGTGCAATGAATCTTTTGATGTCCAGTGATCCTCTGCAAATGATGAAAACTTAAACCATTAAAGAGGGTTCCAGCACTTATCAAACACAATTATCTTAGCGTGAAAAAGAAGAGAGATCCATACTAGTGGGAACACAATTAAAGTGCAAACACTTTGTCACTTGTGAAGATACATTTTAGTTTCTTCACACTTTTGCTAAAAAGAACAAATATTAAAATGTGATTCTGTGAATATTCTTTGTAATCTATTCATATTCCCCTTTATATACTTATTAATCTTGCTGGATCAGAAGCAAATCCTTCAAGGGTACACACATACTTGTAAATTCTTTTGACATCGCTTGAATGAATCTCAAAAGAAAAATGACATCTAAAGAATTAACTAGTTACTAAAATTATATTGTTAAAAAAAAAAAACACATACACAAAGGAAAAGAGGAAGGGGTTAACTTGAAGATTTGGGGTAGTTTCTTAGAAAACAGTGTAATTCTTTGAAAATGGTTCTCTCCCCCCAGGTTCCTGCCTTGGAACGGATAGCTGTGTGCTGGCAGTGAAAAGGGACTACAAAATACAAATCTGAACATGGGTATTTGTTATGAACATTTGCTGTACAATAGAACTTTGGATCTGATACAAGAATTCAGAAATATAAAACAAAACTACTATAAAAGTAGGGGGCATTTTAACAGCATTCCTTACAGAAAGCTGCCTTTCTGTCTCAAAGATGATTGCTTGCTATTGTCTGGGATTAACTCTGTACTTTTTTTCTTCATCTTGCTGGATCACTGGGTTATTCTTCAATGGCTAATATGACAAAACATCCCAGGAGTCTCTATGAAGAGATCAGAAACCCCATAACATCAAGCCAATCAAGGAGGGAAGGACATGGAAGTAGTAAAGGCTGAATGTCCACTGATGTAACTGCTACTGAGAACTAGCCCTTTCCAGAACGTGAAAGTCGTAGTGCTTCTTGCTCGTTCTCAGCCTAAACTTGTTAACTGAAGTACTACTTTGTTTCTTCAACGCGTTCTGAGCAGCTGTCAGTGTAGGGAACGTAGCCAGAACCGTGTAAGTGGAGGCCAAGTCACTAGGTTTGGGTGGCTCAGTGTTCGCATTACTATCTCCACTGCTACAGTGACGACGATGGTGCTGCGGCTGCTGCGTTTGGAGACACTGGGAATCCCTCAGCCACCGAATCTTGGCACCAACTTTAAAAAGTTCTCCAAATAGTTTTTCTGCTTCCATACGAGTTATTCCTTCCGGTAGTTCAGTGATTTCTAAAACTTTTCCCACAACTGAAACAAGAAGAACATTAAATTAAGAATGTTCACTTAAGATACAATGTGTACTTAAGATATATTCATGCACAAATCAACAGCGAGTAAACGTACCCTCCCATCTGCAGTTTAGTTGTTGTCAAATACACTGATATTCCATTTCTGGTGCTTTAGAGAGCCTTTTGCTTTCACACTTAGCACCATGTACAAGTATGCAAACAAAAGCTTAGAACAAGAGCTAGAAAAGGGCCCCTCAAAAGAAAGAAATATATGTATATGTACACTTAATTTTGCAGCAGGGTTAAGAACTCTACTACCTTCTGACACAGTCTTACAGAAGACTGGTCTATCTTCTCTGACCAATAAATTGTTAGAAAAAAAGCTGATTTATCCTTACATTGTGGGGAGAAAAAAAAAAGGTTGTGATAGGTAGCACTTAAAACAACATTTCTTTCCAGTAAAGATTCGAAGATGGCACATGTCAAGTTTAATTTGCATGACATTTCTACCAATTCCAAAGAGCTAATCTGTAGGTACTCTGGGATATTACAACAGAGCTCAGCATTTTGCAGTCTGGACAATGGTTTCCTTACTGGACAGCATGCCTTGTCACTAGTAAGTTTACTGGCTTCCCCAAATACATGTGCTTAGTTATATCAGAAAGGGACGGGGCGAGAGGGAAGGCAGAAGCTCGTATATGGTCTGTGTATGATTTCAAGGTTCATGCAAGTAAAAGGAAGTGAAGGTTCTGTATATTTAATGCAATAGGAAACAGCATTGTGTGGTTACTTATGTCCAGTAAACTCAAAACTTTTTTTTTTCAGTCTTGTCCAATCTTTGTCTTTTCTAATCCCTTTCCAAGCCCTCGGAATGACACGTTTCTCCATTAAATATCCTTTTCCCTTCTCTCTCCTGATGAAGGCTTCTTCCTCTCTATCCCTATTTTTTACAGCATTTGCTTTGTCCTTTTTTGTCCAATTACCCTTATTTTTGCCTGTTTTCATCTATACTTCTCTCGTCACCCCCCAGATTGTCATCATAATTCACGACATGAGATAACAACAATAAAAAAGCACTACCACACCCTACATACATTTCAGCTGTCTCTGCTCTGTTCTGATTAATCCATTCTGTTGGAGGACTGGGTCAATCAGCAATTCTATACCTGGGTCTCCAGCACCAAGATCTGCTGAAGCAGCCTTCTTTGCTGTCTTCTTTCCCCTGTTTCCATGTCTGTTTCCAGGCTGACACTGGAAAGATGGATATAAATTACATACTTGAATGACCCTGTATGTAAAATTTCATTATCAGCTCAATGAGAGATAGTGTAGAAGAATGGCTGGAGATTAATCCACACTGCAGTAGCACCGTAAAGATCTTGGGCTTAATAACATGCAAACATGCAGGCAGATATGTTCAATCTATGACTTCATAAGAAAAATAAAGGGGAAAAAAAAATTCATTCTAAACCTTTCTCTATGGGAAATTAAAAATACAAATGAACAAAACCCACCCCACCTCTTTCTTTAGAAATACCCATATGTATTTTTTAATTTCTGAAATTGTTACTCAAATAAAACTGGAGGGGAAAAAAAAAAGCACACCATCTCTCTGATTTTTTGGAACTAGTAGCAAACAAAACAATCTGTACTGTGCCTTGTATCTTCTTTTGCAAGTTGAAAATTAGGAAAATTGTAAAAAAGCTAGATTTCAAAATAATATTTTTCACTATTTTTAAAACAAAAGACAATGGGAAGAATCAATGCACAATAAACCTGTTATTGAAAAGCAGCTGTCTTCCACTCAGTACATTTCTAATGTAATAATATATTGCTCTGTTCACAGCTACAGCAGTGACAGTCCTGAATTGCTCTTTTCAGTGTGGCTAGAAGAAGGTTCTTTCGTACCTGTTGGCTTGTTACTTGTCCACGTAACAAAGATGGTGGATTGTACTGCAGGGGCTGGCCAAGCAGTGGGTATCTTGCATCTCCTTGAAGAGAGGTGTAATTTTTGCAGTAAAAGTGGGAAAACAGCAATTATGCAAAGACTACGCATGTCAAAAAACATGAAGGTTTTCTTTATCAAAGGAAGATGCACAATTATTTTCCTGTAATTTTACCTTACTCTCTATCACTCCTTTTTATAAAAACAGATCCATTATCAGAACATCTTTAGTCAGTGACAAGTTGTCGTCCATGTTCTTTTTTCTTTTACTACTTATTTTTAAACATCATCAATATTCATATCTCTGAAAATTCTATCTACTGTTCTTCTACAACTAGGGCAGCAGAGGACTGATACTTTTCTACAACAAATTTCTTGTATCCTTGGGTGGGAAAACCTAAAGGAGGATAACAGAACCATTTATTTGAAATAGGAGTATTGGCTAGAGGTTCCAAACCCACCATGATAGTGTTACTAGGAAGGAATTAATTTATACTGTTTTGATTCAGTGTACCATCAAAAAAAAGAGTTTGGCAGAACATTTATTTTAACATGATTTTTTTTTTGTCTTTTCCCTCAAGGAACAACATCCACTTGATGTAGTCTGACCAGTTAGCCCTCCATTATTTGTCTTTATAGTTCTTAAACTTGGCCTTAAATTTTATCATTTTAAATAGTGTAAAATTTCTTGATTTATAGTTAAAATTTAAGGCAAAGTTATGTCAAACACCATCAGGATTTACAATGCTGAAATGAGAAATTCCACACATGAGAAACCCAGATGGCTATAAAAGCTTTCCCGGTAACACAAAGATTAATCCTTTTGAGAATATGGGAGCTGGTGCAGAAAGATAAGGATGATTTTTTTATATGGTGAGGAATGCCTAATTCTGATGCTGCTTCAAAAACGTTACTAAAAAGTGAACCCGTTTATCAGAATATCCTGATAGAAATTATTAAAGAAACAAACAAACAAAAAAATAGGAAACACATTTTAGTTAACTGAAAATATACCTTGTCCAGAGACAAAAGGCCTAGAAAACTGGGGCACAATAGAAAGAGGTGTTAAAGAGGGACGGATGTTCTTCATACTTGATAGCTGAGCTGGTACTGGTGATTGGGCAGGTGAGGTGACAGGACTACCTAGTTGAGGACTATGCTGCAACTATAATAAAGATAATGCCAAGAAGTTAGTGTTTAAAATATATTTTGTTGAATCAGCTACATAATACCTACATCATTCAAACATGGGAAGCAAAGTTAAAGTAGCTATAATAAGTAGTATCAGCAAAGATTTACTTTCCCCAAAAGAATTTAAAAGACATACAAGGATGCAATTTATAGATAGCATATGATTTGCAAAAAGCAAACCAAGAACCTCATACCTGTGTGGCACTGTCTAAAGTGCTAAATTCTGTGGACTTCTGCCCTCTTTGATGATCACAGTAGTATTTATTGTGTTTCCACTGTGGAGGTGAATGGTTCCGAGGCTGGGGATTATTAGGTATATTTAGTTGCATCATTACTACTCCTCCACCTGGTGGTGGTGCTACTGCTACAACACAAGAAACAAGCAGATACTGTTAGCTCATCAAACATTTCAATTCTCTTTTTAGCTTTTTAGTAGTGACTTTTTTTTTTTTTTAAAGGCAAATTATATAATGAATGTTTTTCAAAGTATACTGCTGAATACTAGGAAACTAGAGCACTGTCTTCTGTACTGTTATATTTCTATTGGGAGAAAAATCTTTGATGAATAGCACAGAAGGCTTCTCAGAAGTTAGAAATATAAGTGTAAAACCACTGAAACTCATTATTGAGAATATTTTTTAAACAAACCCTTTAATTTAGGTGAAAGTACTTAGCATTAGTTATTGCAATGTACCAATGCAATGTACTTAGCAACGTACCAACATCATAAATTAAGAAGTATTTAAAAATACAAATTACACAACATTTCATCAGCAATATAGACTCAAAATATTTTCTCCAACAGAAGACTACAAATCATAAAAACGTAGAATTATTCTTTACAGCAAAACAAGGCTAATTTAACCTTACTGACAATTAGTTTCTATACAAAATCATTTTTCTGGATAAAGACTGTAAATCCTATCCTGTACTACCTTGTTACCATGGAAGCTACAGAAGTTCCCAAGTGAGGAGAAAACAGCCAGGGGCTGTGTGCAAGTGCAACCCCTTTCGGCTTGGCCTCTGGGCAATTTATATCATGTCCTGTTCACTTCTAACTGGTTGTTTGCCGTCTCCTTTTTCTGGTCTAGCCACTATCTCTTTACATAATTTCTCAGAAACCACGATTAAAATACGGGGTTTAAAAATCATTTAATCATCCAGCTTTAAAGAGGCATGAGTCTTCTCATTTCACTACCCAGTGCATTTTCGGATACAGGTGAGAAGCAAGATAATGTATTTTGAATCTTTTTTTTTAATGGGTTATTGTTTTCATTGCTCATACACTCCACTAAAAGAAACAATCCGACTCCACTGAAAAGCAAACTGAACAAAAACATACATCATTCTCCCACACCTACAATAACTTGTATAAGTTAGAATCTAAAGGTATGACTTTGTCGTTTGGAAACTGTTATAGATATTATTCTGATTAAGTAGCCAGGATGGCATATAGCAAAATGGGAGCATTCACAACCTGCATCCTGAGGGGACAGAACAAGGACTCTTTAATTTATATTCTCTGCTAAGGTTGTCCAGATATCTGATCCTTTCATTTCCATCCATAATAGCTCTTTCTTGACTTTGAAAATATTCTTCTGATACTTGATTACAAAAGAAGCATAGGTGTTGAAAGCATTGCTATTATTATTTCCTATGTTTTGATATGCACCAGATGGTAAATATTTCAGAATACATCTCTAAATTTCCAAATGGCAAAGTCTAAAATGTACCAGGCAAGCACTACAATTTGCCCAAGAAAACTAATTCATTTTAAATGCTGTATTCACAACATCCAGATTTTATGGATGTTATGAAATGTATTTTCTTATCTGCTTTATAATATTTTAATATTTTATTCTACAATGCTCAACATACTAGTGTTTTGGGCTCTTTTTATTTTTTTTTTCCCCTACTAGTTCCACACCTTTTCAGTAAATGTAAGTAAACAGAATTCTTTTCTTAAGCCTGCTGATGAAGCAAAGCCTCAGAGAGGGCTCAAGTCAGGTTGCAGACAACTTGCTTCATCAGCGATCAAAATGTCTGATAAAGGAAACTTGTAAAAAAAAAAAAAAATCCTCAAAGGTGTCCAGATTCAGTCAATAATAATATTATCCATAATAATAATAATCACAGAAAAACCATCACTGAACTTCCTGTCTCTGTATGTCGTCATCATGCTTAGTCACATGCATTTACCACCTTGATAGCACTGTTGCAGTGCTGTTTATTCTCTCAATATTTACTCTATGTCATAGAAGGATTTCCTTTCCACAAACTTCTTTAAATCACACAGCTTTTAACTTGAATCAAGCCTTCAAAACTTCCTAAAACCATAATTATCAAGACAGGATGGAAAAACAAGCTATAGCAAGACCAATTTTAGACATCCTGAAATGACAGTCTTCAAGAACTGCAGCCAAAGAAACTTCAAGGAAAAGGCAAACAAAAATCAACCCTGTACATCAACAAAAATATACTCCTAAAAGGCCAGCTACCTTGCCATTTAATTGCATGTTAACCATTTACTAATAAACAGGCTAAAAATACTTTAAAAGATAAACACTAATAAGAAAAATCACATTTATACTGAAATCTAGGTCGCTGACCCAAGGTTGTTTAATCTACTATCTGCTTGCAAAATACAGAGATAGAAATATTTCAGACTATATCTTTTCTGACAACCCAGCCTGTAATGCATCCAATTTCCTATCAGTAAAAGGAGGACAGAACCAATACCACTATAGGATTGTTCTATAACCTCCTTGTTTGGATCCTAACTCCAACACCTAGAATTTCCTGAGCAGTCTGTCAATGAGAGTTGCAGCTAGTAATTCACAAGACACAGAAGTCCAGGTATTATCTCTTATAAATGTTGTGCCGATATAACAAGCACTGCATCAGTGCTGTTTTCATACCCCATTGAGGCTGCTTTTATGCACCTAAGAATCACCCAAATATCTTGCACCCAGTATCTTGCAAATATCTTGCATCTTCTATTCTGAACCTGGTTCACAAGTATTTGCATAGATGGCATTCAGGTCAATTCTGGCCAGAAAGTCAAGCTGATAACTCGCAACAGATTTCTAGACAGAAAGGCTTACAAGAAAACCCTACCAAAATATACCTTTTATGGGCTGCATGATGGAAAGAGCAGTGGGCGAACTTTTACAGGATGAGGGTGAAGACACTATGCTGTAGTGCACAATGGAAGCAGCCTGTTGTGACTTTGATTTTGATGAAGGCGGTAATAATGTAGGAGGTGATGGCTTCCGACTTGAATGGTTGTTATAAACTACGGAAGTAAAAGCAGTCAATAAGGCTAGATTAAACAAAAATGAACAACCAAAAAACAAAACAAAACAAAACAAAAAAAAAATAAAAAAAACCCACACACACACAAAAAACAAGCAAAAAAGCAGCATCACACACCAAACACTTAAGTATTTCATTTCCCCTTCTGAGAGGTCCAGAATGCTGAAGAATACTTTTTTTTTTTTTTTTCCTTTCACCGTTATCTGCCCAGAAACCCTTGGTAAAAATACACACATATATACACATACACACACTCCTAGTTTATTCAAATGAATAATCTTGAATGTTTTTTAAGCAGAGGAGCCACAGTGATTTTTAGTTCCATCAGATACAGCCCCAGATCTATTTTTTTTTCAGACCTATGCCAGTATTTAGGAAGTCATTCTTCTGAGTCTGCATTTATTCCTGTATCTTTCTTTCATAACTCATAAGCAAACAAAGAAGGCATTCTGATGCATATTATTAAATTTTAGATAAATTGAGATTTTTCAACAATTAAGTCAAGGTAAGCTGCCTCCAGTACAACTTACAAAATATGAGATACAGAAAGAATATTTAATAATGTTTATTATATTTATATTAATATTATATTATATTTATTATAGAAATAATATTTAACTCTAAATATCACCCTTAATAGCAACCATGCAATTTAATATCCAATTACTGAGCATAATAGCTAGAAACATTTTAAGTTAGCCAAAAAACTCCTGTTTATTCTCAAACCTGCACACTGCTGTCCTTGAAGCTGCTGCGAGTTGCATGGTGATGATGTTCTAGGAAACTGTATTTGCTCCGATCCAGGAGGCTGCAAATATCCTACTGATGAACTGTAATAAAAATAATTAAAAAAAAAAAATCACTAACAGAAAAGGACTACTTTTAATCATGGCTGCTGCATTCGTCATTTGCACATACTGCAAATAACATCTATAATCTCTTCCCTCAACTGCCTCTAGAATGTTTATTTTTTCTTAAGAATCTAAGTTTAAGGAAAAATAAATCTCTTCATAAACCATATCTGATCACCATAGAGATTGCCATGAGGTTTTGGCTGCTGTCTCTCATTTGGAGCTTAGCCCCATGCAGCTGCTCCAGCGCAGAGCAATGTACCTTAAATGGATGTCTGTGGCAACTGCCTTACCATGGCTCAAAAACAGGCTCGCTGGATAGGTGGGGGGAAAAATGAAAAATAACCTGCCATAGAAGAAGGCTCAAGGAGATGGAACCCGCAAGTGTTTGTGACACCTATGAAAACGATAACTTTAAAAGTTCATTTATGCCAGATATTATTTATGCATTCCGGAAAAAGAAAGCTAAGTGACAGACACTGCCAACTTCTATCATCCTACCAGCTGCTTGCCTTATAGAAACACACAAGCTCAAGAAAACTTTTACAAAATATCAGTGAGATATATAATCAAATTTAATCATATGCTTAAAAATATTTGCCATATAGCATAGTCTACAAAGTAATAATTTAAATACAATTTCCCATTTCTAGCTGCCATATTGGTGTTGCTGCTTTGAAGTTATACAGCTGTCTGGATGCACTCATGTCTGTGTCTTCCTATTGAAACACGCCACAGAGTTAGAACATTAGCCTGATGGACTACAGTCAGAACAGCGTTCCAAAATGAAGTACAGGATTATAACAGATAAAAACCTAGCAAGAATAATACAGATTTTATAACTACAAGCTATGCGGGGAAAAAAGTGGGCATAATCCTGTCGGCCATATCATCTTCCCCCATGTCTTCACAGGCAATTTTTCCTGTTCTTCATCAAATATATATTTATATAATTTTAACTATTTAAGCTCTATTTAAGCAGGCAATATCTGCATGTGAAATGTGCGGATCCACACAGCTTCTCACATGCCTACAGATTATAGTTTCATTTTCAACAGTGACTGATGGGCTTGAAAATATCCATCCCCTGCAGAACTTTCTTGTCCAAGCTCTCCAACATACCTATTGTGGCAGGAGTAAGATGCTGCCACTATATTTTAGGCTGCTTTGAATTCCAAGCAAACTTTTCCCTCAAAATATTTTCTCTGCACTCACAAAAAGATAAAGCACTGTTGCTGAACAGTATGAAGGACTTCATACTGTCGCTGCTTGTTCAAATTTAAATCCAAAAAGACTAAATACAGGAAAATTTGTGACAAGCATTAATTCAAATTAATTCTCATGAACCTTTACCTGTTCTTTTACCAATATTCATATCATTAGGACACACAGGGAAGTCTGTACACATAGACTAACTTGCTGCTATTGAAGAAGGTTAAAAAGTTATTTTTCAAGCAAAACCTGAACACACAAAAAAGTATTCCCATACTCATTTCATAGCCAGGTTTGTGCCAACAAGATTGATTAGCTACATAGACAAAGCAAGCTAAGCTGCTTCCAGACAATCCTCCAAAAGAAGAAGAAATTAACAGTCTATTTCTGGGGGCTCAAATCTCTTCTCTATCCCTTCTTAAAGTAGCATCTTTGACAAAACCAGTGAATGAAGTCAGTCATCCTATATGTCATTGTAAAAAGGTGTCTCATACAAGGATGCGAATGAAAGGACTAGGCAAAACTAGGACCTAGGACTATATTACAATAAGCTATTGGTAAACATGAGATGGAAATACTACTTTGCAATAAACAAGTAAGTCGCAATTAAACCAGTATTTGTTATTTTAGCTAATTGGAAAAAAATTGCTGAGGAGTTAAACTCACCTTAAATTACTCTGTTGACTTGATGGAAGGACGCTATAGTAAACTGGCATTCCAGTTGCTGGCAATCCTTGATTTGACTGACTGGGAATTAAAACAGGCTGCTGATATGTCTGCTGGGGCATGGCTTGGGAACCTTGAGGCATGGAAACCTAAAATTGAGAGCACATTAAGACTTTCTTCTGTGGACAAGTTTTCTTCTACTTCCTGACCATTACCTAGGTATATAAGAATTTTATTTTTTTTATATGAGAAATATATACATTATTTAAGAAATACACACTGAGCAAGTGTTGATTTAGCAAGACAGGAGAACTAATTTGCACTGAACTTGTGCACTGCAACCCCAAGAGATGTGATTTTATAAGGACACTGCACAGAAGGAGCTTGCCATAGCACATCTTCTACCCTTCAAAATTTTGCCTAGGGTCAAATGAAAAAAGCAATCTTTATAGGTAAGCTCTCCTTTTAAACAACTTTGTTGACAGCAAGAACAAATTGTCAAATTCACTATCACACAGCAATGCAGTTTAAAAAACAACTCCCTCCGCTCCCCCTCCCCAAATCTTCAGAAGTGGAAGTCTGGAAAGTCATGAATTAATTAATTACCCACCTGATAAGATGGCACTGAAGGGTATGGAACAATCACACCTTGAATTTGATTCCCAATGTTGTTGTGTTGGCCACTGACGAGATTCTGATTCTGAGAATGCTGAACTCCAACTAAGCCCTGATAGTTTTGTTGCTGGTTAGGCAAAACTTGGTAACCTGAAATCATATATTTAAATCTTATTTTGAAATAATTATATCTGATTTCATTTTATACATAGTTGCATATATGAAAAAGTTTCTGTGACATTTTCTAAAGGTTTTTTTTCTTTTAAAATTACACATCCCAGTTTTAAAAATGGTTGAGCTTACCATAATAGAAAAAACACAACATAAAAAGTTAGCAGAGTTGTTCATTTGCATCCATCTGATTTCAGCATGAAATACTGGATGCACTACTTGATTGCAATATTTATCTACTCTGTAGTGACTTACAGGTACTAACACCTTGATTTTATTGCTGAAAGCTCAAAATTACTTGTCCTTTAGTTGGAACAAGGCCATTTTAGGTATATTATGCTAAATAACTAGCATATTTGGTGCCCCTGAGAGGAAAATATCTTCACAATGATTGAAGACCTAAGCACACTTCTAGGAAGTTTGTGCAAGGCATGTGCACAAGTCCTTTTAAAAAGGGTAATTTTTATTGGAGACCATAATGCTGAAAACACACACACACACAAGCATGAACTGAGAAGAATTCTCCAGCTAAAAGTCATGCTTATATGCAAAGACATTTTGTTTTCAAGATGATCTAGAAAAAAGCTCTCACAACAGGCCCTTTACAGCCTCCTCAATAATAGTTTATTATTGCTCTAACAGGGGTCCAAATGCTCTCTTAAAAACGGCCTAGATTAAAGAAATAACAGTTAAGTATGGGACCAAACAGGAAACGGCATGGATGCATTTACTGTAGTCTTGCCATTCCCACTCCCCCTTTTATGCATCCAAAAGCTACACTGTCACCATAGTCAAAATCACATACAGTTGACAAATAAAATTATTTGTTCTACTCTGTCACACATGTATGAACTTAACTACTTATTATTTCAGCAAAACCCGTAAATACCCGTGTTTGTGAGACAAGACCAGTCACCACTCAGGAATAACAGAACTAGACTGGTCAGGACTGTGAGGCACAGACACAGGCAGAAGGAGTGTGCAGGTAATTGGGACACATTCACATTCTACTGAGCTTCATGTTCCCCAGGCTCTCTGCCTTGGTATTGAGCTATATTTTAGTATAACAAATATACTACTATATATTTTAAGAAAATATGCACATTTTAAAATGCTCATTGGGCACAATGAGCACTGTGAGCTAAAGTTTCATCTAACAGATCATTAACATAATCAAAAATTGGCTTCAGAAAATTAAAGGGAAGAAGAAGCAGTTTGTTCGTTAGAAACACACAGTGCATACAGATATTTTCAAAGCACTTGACATTCAGAACCACGCACACCCAAATCAGGATTAGTAATTAGATTCAATTTAATAAACTAAGTTCAACCTGCATACAAAAAACCTCTCCATTTCTCAGACATATATAATATACTTTAAATATTTTGTTTCAAAATGATCTGCAACAAAGCAGCCTAATGTAAAGCTGCAGTATGAGACAGATTCAATCAGCAGACCTGCGATCTAAAATCCTCATTTCTCAGAAACTGAAGTGTAGCTGTGAATATTTTTCAGCTTCTTCTGGCACTTGCAGACAGATAGAATACATTTTGCAAGCAGAGAGAACTTGGACAATACAAATTCACCAAAAAGGTGCCCATCAGAATTCCAAAGGTGGCTCTATTTTGAGCTTCACAACTTTACCTCTCCACAGAATGTGGTTTAACAAAGGCAGCAGCACTCTGCAGAAAAATATGCACCTGCTATTTATTGTAGACTGTCTCATCATACAGAAATACCCTGAAATAGCAGCTACAAAAAGGAGCATGTTGCTTAATATTTACATAGCATAAAATTCAAAACAAATCACTTAACATAAGTTAATCTAGGAATATAGAAATACCTTTTATGAATAACACATTAAACTCACTTTTATTCATGAATGGAAAAGCAAGTTCAATTAACTTGGTTGACAATGTTATACATCTATCAGTAAGACTTATTTAACTGGCAGTCATGCATCGGAAGCTAGTTTAACTGATATTCCCACAACAACTGTAGTTCAGGTAAGATTTTTTTATTCAGGCTACAGCTGAGTCTCATGGTAAGTGGGCCCTCAGTCTCATGAGCTGAAATGCTGTTCTCTTAAGGAGACCTTCCTTCTCCCACCATCTTTTGGGCAAGCAAAGCGCTTTCATTAAAGTCAATCTTTCAAATATCACACCTGAAACCCCTTTAAAAAGGATGCTGGGAAGCAGCTGAAAAAGAGACCGGTTCACTGTGAGAAATGTACACCTCTCAGACAGTGTTACGGCCCCGAATCCAACAGCTCAAACACAACCAAGCCATTCCACAACATTAAACCAAACATGGCTTCGTTTGCCACATTTTCAGAAGCAGTTCTTTTAGATAACTCTCCCAATACAAATTTATTCCATTGTTCCTAAGTATTTTAGGAGATAAAATACTGCAGTTATCAGTAAAGTATCCATCCCTCCAGTTGGTATTACATACATACCAAGTAACCAACAAGGAATGAAACAGATTTACTAGTTGGACCACTCTTTCACTAGTTAAGCTTAGTATCAGGATTACAGGTACAAGGTATTACTGTCCAAGTAATGAACATTGTCTGTACAGCTGTCTTACTGTCTCTCTTTACTGTCCTATTTCTTCTGACGTAAGTGAAGATTTAAATTGCTGATGCTTTTCATCACCCTGTCCATGCTACAAGCAGTGAAATTCAGGGGAAATGTAAAGAGCTAAAAAAACATAAAGACACTTACCTAATAGTAACTGACTCCTCCCTTTGCATCTTAGTGTTGATGCACCTCCACCCCATGCTTTCAAATTCAGAATTCAGATTCTTTTAGGTAGCTACACACATACACTGGGCTGCCTCTGAGCCAGAGTCCAGGAGCTATAAGGTGTCCCCAGAAACAGCAAAGTAACCCCAGCTGTGCCTCAACTCTAGTCTAGATATTAAAAATTCTGAGGAAGGAAAGCAGGTTGCAGAATGCAGACGGATAACACATCTTTAACACAGACGGATAAAACAACTAGTGGAAAAAAAAAAAAAAACAGCAATTTGTTCTTTTTTGAGCAATTGTCAATACACTTCCACTTCCAAAGACTGCAAAGTGGTGATCTATATTGCAGGTAGTTGCAGTATTTTTAGATGATTTGACAACCCTGCCATAACAGACATGACATCTTGATCATTCTGCAGTGAAATTATCCTGCATAAATTTGTGAATTGAGCCTTAAATAACCCAGCCAAGTGTTACTGCTATTAGAGCAGTATCCTAAAACTGCTATAGAAGAGGCAGCCATCTCTTCTGAATACTTTCTTATTGGTTGCTTCTTAGAACAGTTATAAAGAAACCATCTTATCTTTGTAAAAGTTGATCCGTCATCATATCATGTTAAAACATTACATACTCTGGAGACAAGGTAAAAAAGTTAAGAGTTCCTTTTTTTCCTGAAGGAAGCTCAAGAGGACAACTTAAACCTGACATACTCTGCTAAGGCATGCTATAGAAGTCTGTTTTTAAGGATCTCTGTCAAGACGACCTCCAAATATAACTTGTTACTTCTGAAAGCTTTGATTGTGAGCCAAGTTACTATTCAGAAATAAATTTGCTTTAGGATTTCACATTTTAGAGTGAGAAAAAGTAATCATTTGCATAGAGTCAGAATAGCGATAGCTCCAGTTAAAACTTGTAAGGAAAAAAAACCCCACGATCGGAAAGAAAAAAAGACTAAGAAATAAAGCTTTGGTGGCATGACAGATGAACTTTTCTACTATTTCGGAATTATTAAAAATAGAAGGAGTAGAAAACTATTCCTGCAAAATTGCTTTATGTACTGCTCAATACCCAGATACTTTTAGTAAGAGAGGACAGAAAAACAATTTATTCTATGTTCAAGTGTACTCTTAAACAGAATAAAATATCAACAGTATCTTCAGTAGCTTTTTCATGTCACAATGTTTAAAATCAACATTTTTTTGTTAAGGTACATCTCTGAAATGTTACTTCAGAGTTGTTATTTAATCCTATTCTGAGAGTTGCTTAGTTTTCTTTTTTCTTAATTGTTCAGCTCTACACTAAAAATGAATTATCCTACAACTATATGAGTCATTCACATTAATGACCATACCTCAAGTTTCATGAGCAACCAACTTGAATTTTTCCACTTAAGGTTAGTTGCACACTGCATCCCAATGCTTGAACTTTTACTAAAGATGCAGCAAAGCAAGTTAAAAAATAATAAAAAATAAAACAAAACAAACAAAAAAACCACACAAGAACAGGAGCAAATGCATATAAGGTGTATTTTAACGAAGTACTGAAAAAACTAAGACAAACCTGTCTGCTGTCCAGGCTGTGCCAGTGGCTGGTTTTGCTGCGCGTTATAATGGACTGAAGTAATGGGCCGATATTGCTGAGTGGAGTGTGAATACTGACTGGGGGTACAATAACAAGCTGGCATCTAAAATAAAACAAAAACATGATCTGTAACTTCAAAGGCAGCAAACATCACAACACTAAAGGAAAAAAGAAGGAAATGGTAAAAGGCAGACACAAAACTCATTAAATGGTGCCACTAGTGCCATATGTTGCAGCCATCAAAAGTGCTTATTCTACATAAACTCCTCATTTAATAACTGCTCCTCTTTTGTTCTCACTGTAAAAGAAAGTTCCAATTTACTAAATTCCCTACACAGAAAACTGGCAGTAACAGCTGTTCATTAACTGCTTTTAGCAGGCTCTAAGAAAAATCAGAGGACAATAACCACTGTTAACTAAAGATTGGGGTTAATAACTGTAAACCAAGTAGCACCTGCAAAGTGAAAGCACAAAGCAGAGAGCCTAGACAGGGGAGAAGGAAGCTCTGTAAATACAGCAAGATAGCATTAGGCACTTTGGACCAATTTTATGCAATGCAACATTTTAAACACCAGAAAGCCATCAACATGAAAAACACGAGGATATACCAAATTCACATTTGGCAGTTTTAGAATTTCCCTACTAGTAACCAAGCACTAAAATCTGCATACTTTTACCAGCTACAGCTGAATAGCCAAACCTGGATTCCCCACCAAATAAACTGAAATAATTTATTTCAAAGCACATAAGCAAAAAAAAAAAATAAAATAATGCTCCACTCTTTTTAACAGGGAGCCCTGTACCATGTAACAAGCACATTAACAGTACAGCATGACCAGTTTTTAAATATAGCTTTTGGGGAAGGGAAACAGAGCCAGTCTACCTGTGGCACAGGTTGCTGCATATATCCCTGCTGCTGGAGTACCTGCTGGTTGACAGGGTGGCCAGGAGTAGAGTAGCCTGGAGTAGAAACTGCTTGGCCAGAAGGTGGTGGAGCTGCTGCAATGATATAACTAGACTGCTGCGGGGGCTGGAGGACCACAGTGGACTGGAACATAGTGGTGTGAGGTTCAGCCGGATCAGCAGATGGCTGGCGGGCAAGACTCATATGGCTAAACTGGGATCCCAGGTTGTCTTGCTATAATAGATAAAGAAAAAATGTTTCAAATCTGCATGTCACAAAATATCATGTGTTAGTGAAACAGGAAAGCTTTGGAACACAGTGTAACCCAGCAGCAAACTACCATCACATTTGACTGGCAGAATGAATGTCCACATGCAGACTCTTCACTTCTAGCTTCAAGTCAGATTTCTTTTAATTATTATTTTGCCTCTACCTACTGTACAATGTAAAATTATGATCTTATTGTGACAATTATATCACTGACATTTTCCAATTGGACTTTAAAGGCTGAGTGAAAATATCTGATCCCAATTAAAAGAAGAGTTTGTATTGCTACAGTAATTTTTTTAAGAGGTTGAGTCTCGAATCCTTAGCAACAACGTTCATTAGTCTAAATTGGTATCTCCACTACATGCTTGATTGATTTCAGGATAAAAATTAATCAATTCTAGTGGCTATCATAATATATACTCTGCTAGTAATTGGTAATTTTACTGCTATTTTTTCTACTCTGGTAGCGATGGCACCGAGCATGGCAGGCATCTTGTGAAATTTCAGATTTCTATTACTCTAACTCCAAATGCTTCCTCCTCCCTACTCCCTCTCTCCAAGCAATCAAACAGATTATCAACATCCTGTAAAATGAGAGCGATCACTAGTACTAATCTTTGCTAATCTGGAAGATTTGGCTGACATTTTGAAAATAGACTTGCCAAACACTGAGGAACACTGACAATTTTAGCACTGTCTGATCCTCTCTCAGATCGCTCTGAAGATAAAGGTGTTTGCAGTGCTATGAAATTAATGATTGCGAGGGGAGAAAAAGATCATGAGAAAACTAAAAAAAAGTACAACTTCCATATTTTACAGATTATGTGAGCTCTCATTTTGTGAAAATGTTCATTTCAAGGCTGAAAATATTAATTACTCTTATAAAAATGAATTTTCACCTAAAGACCTGGGTGAAAGATATCACCTAAAAATGTGGTATAGTATAACCACGAGGAATCAAGGAAACATGGTATTACCATCAAACAGAAAACCAAATTTATTTGTTACTAACTATACATGGGTTTCATGTACACTATGAACATACTCTTTTCGTTAAATTACAGAAGTTGTGACACTGCCGATATGGATTATATTTAAACACATTTCCTGAATGTGAAATGATGTGAAACTATTATAATTTGCAAGGAGGTTCATTTTCAGTTTTAACATATATACACTTTACCAGGATTGTAGATTATAGGTGAAACTTGCACAGAAAGCTCATATAGCCTAAATTATCATTTTGAGAATGATAAATTACACCAACTGTAGTTGATATATATCCAAACATGTAAAAAATTTAAATTTATTCAAAGTAGCATGAAAAATAAACCAAAACACATTGCACAAAGTGCAAATTCATCTTAAAACCGTAAATCTAAGTACAGGAAACAAGCAGTTACTTATATGCAGGTTTTTGAATTCAGATAAATCTGCATCTGTTTCCTTAGAAGACAATTCTGATTAACATTGAAAACAGCAACAAAATAACTAACTTTAAATACATGTTGTATTTGTTTTTCATCAGCAGGCCAGAGCAGAGGTTTAGGAGTCAGAAAGTCTCCATTTTTAATCTGATTGCTAGTTCAGATTTCACCTTAGATAACTTATTAGGATTCAGTTTCTTTCTGTGTTAAGATGACTCTTAAGTCTGGGTTTTTTGTTTGTTTGTTTGCTTGTTGGTTTTTTAAATGTTCACAAAACACTAATGGATTTGGCTTCCAGCTCCTCTGTGTATTAAGCAAGGGATGCTGGTATATTGGGAATTCTAGCATTCTGGCAGTTTTAGTGTTCTGTCAGAGACTATAAAAATGCAATCTCAGAAATAAAATGAGGCTGATCCCCAAAAAGAAATTTAAAACCAACAGAAGAAACACCAGACACAAAAAGTAACAACAAGACAAGATGGGAAGAGGTTAATCCAGAGACACAGAACTAGGTACTGACTGGTTAACAAGCTAACAGCACCAAAAAGCTGTTCCCTCAGATTGTTAAAGACAGTATTGAGGAGTTGTATGCATTCCCATTGAAATTGCAACAAACATACACCTCAAGAAGTTATTTTTTTTACCCCATTCAGGTAATGTTTCACTGTGACTGCAACTAGCCAGTCACTACACATGTACGGCACCCCATAAGCGAACAATTAAGCTAAGATCAGCATCCACTAAATATTAACCCAGGCAGAGATCAACAGAAGATATAGTACCACAGAATATTGCTGGGTAGAGGAGACGGGCAGGAGCGGGGGTGGATAAGAGACTGCGGAGTACTGAACAAGCTGCGAGGAAGGCTGCAGAGGCCGGAGAGGCTGAAGAAGTAACAAGTTTATAAATATGGTTAGCATCAAAGTAAGAGAAACGAAAACAGAGTCAAAGGCTTTGCTGACAGAAGAAAACAATTACACTCCAATCAATAACAAAAAGGAAGCAATTCTTCCTTTTTAAAATCGAATGACTGCACAGAGGGGAGAGGAAAAAAAAGCTCCTTGTTGTATCTCTCTCTACCAGAAGAAATACATTTGCTCTATTTGTTTTAAATTAACTATAAAACCAGGCAGCAATTCAGTGCCACTTAACATTATTTTTTCTTTTAGGAAGACTCTGACATCACAAATTGCAAGCATTCCAAATGCAAGTTGTTTCCAAACATTTAGAGACAAACAAATTTACTACTAACCACAGATCAAAATGTTACAAGTTGTAAAAGGATTTGTGAACAAATGTCCTGATACTAAACACTTGTACTCCTTATCACTCTGGTTTGCAAGTGAGCCTTTTTCCAAAATAAGACCACCACTGCTGTAGCATATGCAGCAGAAACAAGAATGAAGGTGTAAAAATAATTGTGCCAAAATTTGAAGATAATCTGAATTTTATTTAATCCTGAAATACTGTAGTAGACTACAACCAATAGTTTGGTGCTTAATATCTGCTAAAAGTAGTAGTAAAACCCTTCCTCTTGCTCACCCCCATGCACTTTTTTTTTGTCTTCTTCAAGGGGTAAGATCATCCTTGATCTGATCTACTAAGTTTCTCTAGTATAAAACAAGAAGTGGATACATTTTATCCTTCAGTATGCAGTTTTGTGAGCAGGGTGAGCCAAAGTGCTCCTAAAGAAGCATTCATTCATGCCCTACCAGCCCTAACCTACCTCTTTTGTGTCACCAGTACTGTTTGTACAGCCGAAGAATTCATGTGGCTGAAAAATAGCCTTAAGATAAGAGGGAAAGGGGAAAGAAAAAAAAAAAAGAAAAAAAAAAAAAAAAAAAGATATACACAAAAAGCAGTTGGATTATTTCCCTACACAGAGACCACATCACTGTTGATGTCAGGACTAGCCAGGCAGTGTGACTAAGGATGATGGCAGAATCCATTTTCCAGAGCAATCTAGAATTACACTGGCTTAAACTGATCATCAAACTACACAATCGGTAATATCCCTTGCCTGGGGCACACAAGTTGCACAGCTGAGCATCTTAGTAGACCAACTGAGAGGAAGAGACAGTGGGATAGCAGCCAAGTTAACCAGAACAAGAGAGGGCAGAACACGCGCGTCCCAGTTTTTAACTTCAATCTTCCCTCGAAGTGATAGCAGTATCACGTTGCTTTCTATTGACAGAAGAAATTCTTGATAGCAAACAGGTTCAGAACCATTCTTTATGTTCTGTATTCTTAAAGAGAGCCTACCTAGCCTGTGCAGTTACGAGAAAAACTGACAGGCAAAGTCACCTATACAGTGCATAGACAGTGTAGCTACTTTTTTTTTTTTTTTTTTTTTTAATATTTCAACAGAACCTACTGATGCCTTATTATCAGACAGGGATACGATATTACTGACAGTCAAGGCAAACACCATGTATTGGACATGTGCACCTGTGACAGGATGTGGTTAGCTGCTGGCTGTTGCTGAGGTGGGAGGGGAAGAGGTGGCTGTTGCAGAGGTCCAGGCACTTGGGTCCTAACAGGCTGCTGAGGCATCGGAGGATTGTACACGACCGGAGTGCCATCTGGATTAAGGAACGGTTGACCTGAGAAGTTAGAGAACACACACAGCCAAAGGAGAGTGCTGCGTTAAAGGTAAACATATTTAAAACAGGTAAAATTAAGTTACAAAATTTGAAAATTGTTGTTTCACATGCTAAACTTATGCCGCCCCCCACTAAACACACTACATTTAGGATAGTAATGACCAAATTACCTCATTTGACAAACTACATGCAGTTAAAAAACATGAATGTTCCGGTAAAAAGAAAAAAGAAAAAGAAAAAGAAAAAAAAAAAAAAAACAGACACAAAACAGTCTTTGCGTGATGAATTTAAATAGTCATTTATTTAGTCAGTTTTGAGAGCCTGTTTTTAAGTGGTTTGAAAGAGGCAAAAGTAGTAGGCAAAAATGCTACTTAAGTGATATTTTAAGGAACATTTAAAGGCAATTAAATGAATCTCCTTTAATCAGTCTGAACTCCAATCAAAACACAGAGCAGCTCAAAGGTATTTTTCTTTTAATCTGTAAAACACAGTAGTTACAACTATACTCCTATAGTTGCTAATAAGGTTACTGTTAAAGGCCTCTTTTCTACTATCCATAAATGAATTCTCTTTTAGTTTTCAAGTCACATAATGCAGTATAATTCAAATTTAGTAATTTGCAGTTTCAATATTACAGTAATGGACTAAATGCAAAAGAACCAAAAAGAAATGTATAAAATAGATGATTTATTTCAGTTGGGGAAAATGCAAACAAACAAGGTTTCCAATGGACTGTAGTGCTCTTACACACTTCTTCCACCATACTTAAATGCAATTGGTCTGCCAGTATAAGAGCTGCTAGGTGGGTAGCAGCGAGATGGAGGCAACTAATGCCTTCAAATGGACACAGTCATTCAAAAAAAGTCATTCCCTATATCACACAACTGGGCTGCAGATGATCAAGCTATGTTCAGTTTAGCTTAACTGACTTCTCTTTAAAGTCCCAAAACTGGGAATATTCACTTAAACATCACAGATTTTCTTATTTCTTCCCATCATTTCCTGGTGTTCACTAAAGCCTAACTTGTCTACTATAGAGACTGAATAGAGAATCACCATTATTAATCTCCATTACTGCTTTCATGTGCTGAGCAGACTGAATCTCTTGACACAAGGTCATTAAACTCTTTATCACAAATGCTAAAAAAACTAATTATGATCTTTGAACTCTAATCATTTGGAACAATAAAAGGCAAAGGAATAATAATGAAATACAATGACTCAAGTATATTATTTATAATTCACAAGTTTATCTGAACCTACATGTTTTCTGTTCTGGAAAGGTACCTTATCTTCTATTAGACACTCATGAGGTATAAAATAATTTTCTATTACGAAAGAGTATTAATGACTGGTTAAATTCATAGTGACTAGAAACAATTCACAGCTTAAAATCAAGCTAATTTTAATGAATAACTAACCAGTGTCTACAATTCTGCTGCCTCTTCTGAGGTGGGGTGTGTGTGCGTGCGTGCGTGTGTGTGTGTGTGTGTGTGGTACAAGTTCTTAAACATGAAAAACAACTTCATGGTCACACGTGTTTCTCTGCCCTTCCCTGCTGCAATGATGAGACTTCCACACAGTAACAGGGAGAATGACCAACAGCGCAGGAGGAACAGAGCAAAACTAATCACACATAAAACATTGACAAGGATGAAACTGATTGGAAGATGACACAAAAAGCCGCTTAAATGAAAAATTGTAGGATGTTTAAGGTGAAACCACTTTCAAGCTGATAGCATCTTCTAGTGTCTGCAATGTCTGTTTTGTTGTGCAATAAATCTAAAGAGTTACTAGGATGCATGAGCATGCTGTAAACTCAGTATGAAAAAGGATAGCCAGCAATCTTCATACTTGATATATTCAAAATACTCTAGCATACAGAGACCCTAGAAATTCTTATTCATCTAGTAAAAGCTCTTCACTAATCAGTCACCACATTTGTCTTGAGATGCTTCACATGCACATGAAGAAAAATTCATGTATAAAAGGCATGACTGTCACTTCATGACTAAGCAAGCTAAGCCTACAGAGTCATCTCTAGAACTTAACTCTAGAATTAGGAAATACATTTGACTGAGAATACAATGACTATGAAAATTTGATGCTACAGCTGGTTATCAGCTAACAACTTTTATCATCAGGGACAGTTTTAACTATGATTTTGCCTGCTGCACATCAATACACAGAATTACTAATCTAAAACGTCATGCAATTCAGTAAAAACCAGCAACACTTGATTTATGTTAATGAAAGACAGAATTACCTGTTTCAGCAAAGAACTACAAATATAGTTTCAGAAGTCAAATAATTCAATAAAAGGCCTATCTAACAATACTGAAGAGAAAACTAATAGAAAATAGATAAAATATATTCAAGCATAATGAAGTTCATCTGTAGAACTTTCAGGATCTGTATTACTATGGAGCAAACTTTTTCTTCCTACTCTCTAAAATTGGAGTACTGGCCAAATATGCCAACACGTAACAGACTGACAAAGAAGAACTCAGACACAGTATGTAACCTTGTGTCTATTTCCCTTGCATTGAGACAGCAGTGTCACAAGCATAAAATAAAAATGGATGTTGAGACATAAATGAAATGAAGGATGATAAATCCTTTCAAATCAACATGAGTATTTGGTCACGGTCCCTTTCTCAACTCTTTCTCGAAAACAGCCATGGTGCTCTCCTATTTTGTGCAAGTCACCCACTGAAACATCACATACAAATTAAAACTCTACTAGAGAAAAACAAGCAAGTTTACTTATCCTTGTTATGTTACAGTCATGCTTTTTTAAATTAAGTGCATTGAACAAACATTGCACAACTTCAGGAGAAAAAGACAACACTGAAATTAAAACCTCACATAGACAATTTACATATTTTTCTCTAAGTTCTGAACTGTAACAAGAAACATCCGCAAGCGGATACCAACCTGTTTGAGGGTTCATCAGAATACTGCCAGGTGGTATGCCTGCCGCTTCCAAGGGAAGCAAAAAGAAGCTAGTGCTAGTAGGTGCCACTTGCCCACTTATGCCACCATCAAAGGAAAGAGAGTGACTAGTGCTGACAGTTGGATAGACGGCCGGCGGGCCATGAGAAGGCTGGCTTAGAGCTGGCACTGGGAGAGGCTGCTGGGTGTGAGAAAGAGAACCCGTGGATGACCCTACACTACTAGAAGACTCTGAACCTAGGAAAGGAGTAACAAGAAATTGTTTTTACCTAGTGACAGAGACATCATGCTCACTTAAAATATACATCTGTGAATGCTTACCCTTAAAGCTAGGCATATTAATACATTATTAAACAAAAGTCTCTTCAATGAACTTCCCCCTAACCTCCCCAAAGTACCATTACAAGCTTCCTCCTGTAAACCAAGGGTCAATTCATCACTGCTTTGCACTGTAAAGGGAGACTTTAATATCTAGAATGAATATTCTGGACAGAAAATGTATACTGGTACACCTACAAACTTACCACAGTCCAGTTCATCCATAATTCAGATGGATGTTCATATATACCAAAATGAACCATGTACACATATCAATCTATCCAGTGGTCTGAATTTGCAGGTTTTACTACATATCCCTCCACTAGACCTACTGTATATGCAGAGGCCATTGGGTAATGTAGATGTGGAGGTACAAAGCCTCTTCAGATACCCTAGTGAAGTTTACATGCTCTGTAGACCTAGGTAAGTTGCACAACACCAACCCTCGTCCTCCAACTCCCTGCAAACCACAGTTTTGCTCTGAGAATTTTCATTTTCAGGTTGAAATAAGAACACAACTGGAAGAATCCAGCAGAATGGTAGCTTTAGGTTAAATAGTCTTCTGCACTGATTCAAAGTTGAAGGACCAAAATAAAACTATGTTAAAACAGCAATTATCTTACAGATATTCCACAAACATTGCAAGGCAGTGGAGAACCAGACCCTGAGCTTTGCGAAAGCCAGTGCATGCAATGAAATGCGATCTTCCAGAAGTCTGACAGGGAGAGGTCTCAAGAACTTCACTGTTTCTAGAGATCTCTATGTGTACAATTTATCACACTTCCAAGTAGGTCTTTGCTATGATACTTGCAGGATTGGGGGGACAGAAAATAATTGGTCAAATATAAGAATTCTTCATCAACAGCCTCTATACAATCTAGAAGAGAAAGCAAGACTAAAAAAAGTACTATAATGAATTTATCTACTGTTTGTAATCACTTTGCAGACCTTCACAGAAATTTGCAACTGTGATCCTTTCACTTGTGTGAATGAAGTGTTAGTATAGCTCAAAGCCTTAGAGATGTTTATTATTATTTTTTTTTCCTACTGAAAAACCTACAAGTTATAAACAGGGCAAAATAAGGTAACCCAGCCCTACAACACAATCCTCACTCGACCAGAGCTACCGTGATAACAGTTTGTTTACAAATTATCTACTTCTAGATTATGTAGAGAAGTTAGGTTGAAGCCATCATATGTAAAGCCGATTACATTGTAGACCAAAATGAACAAAAATAATTAACACATGCAAAAATCACCACAACCTTTAACTGCAGTGAAGCAACAACCACCAAAATAGGCATTCTGAACTTCAGATGCTAACTCTCAGAAGGCCAAAATAAAGTTTCCAGTGAAATCAGGAATCAATTTATGCTCTCACAATTCAGAATAGATGGCCCTTTATGTTTTATGTATACTGTTGTTAGGTTTTAATTTGTTTTGAGTTTATGCCAAAAAATTTTTACACAGCTGTCCTCAGTATGAGGACACAAATTCAAAGTATATGCAGAAATACCAGTGAGGTGTTTTGCAATAAAATTTACGTAATTATACAAGTGACAAACAGAATTGCTATTGTTATACATCTAGAGAGCTATTTTGCTTTATTTGGACAGAAAAGTATGATGCTGTAATTATGAGGTAGTGGTGGTTTAAGGGGAAGTAAAAACTTTGTAAACAGATTTTCATTTGAAACAAGGTTTATAAATAAGAGCAAAGCCAAACACAATACAGCCAAGCAATCACAGTCTCTTTTTTACAAATCTACTTTATATTCTGAAACAGCACCACCGTAATCCACCCTTCTCTTTCGAGCCTCAAAACTCACCACAACCAAGATCTATGGCATCAAATAACTCTATTCAAATACTAGTTTACTAATTTTCTTTCAGTTTGACCTACAGAGGATTTCCATCCAATTTTCTGAGGTTGTTTTGACATCAATAAGTTAGCACAGCTTTGAAGCCCAGAATTTTATAAAATAAGCATTTTTCAACTTTTCTGAATCTTACAATAAAACAGTATACTTTGCTCCACTGATCCGAATTTTCAGCAATCTAAAAATTAAATAAAAACTTTTTAGCCACATTCAAGTTCCCACAATGGTACTGATAAAGAGCACAACAAATATAACTTATGATTCACAGAATTTATTACCTTCCCCCCCTATTTAGCATGGTAATAGTAGAGTTTCCTTAGATTGCAGAATGCAGCTTTATCACACTGCAACTAAAGAGTTGGAATTTAGTGCAATTTGAACGCTTAAATATATTTGTTTCATATAAAGTACTTGTTAAGTGTTTTCAAATGCTTTACATGCGATGAAACATTTAGCTCAAACCATTTGTAATTTACTTTTAAATCCTACTTACTCAGTCAAAAGTCTTAATTTGTAATCTGAATTTGAGCACCGTAGGCCTAAGTGTGTAGCCATGTTATGTATGCAGCATCCACTGCACTCGCTGGGAGTCGTATGCATGGGGCCCCTACGAGACTGAGGCCCCTTATTATATACACACACACACCTGTGATATGCATTAGGTAGCAAAACTATCTCATACTCCACCGCAATGTAGTTATGTGTTTGTACAGATATTATACCTGTCTTAGACAGCCTGCCTGTGCTTTTGCTGCTTCCAGAGCTATCTCCTCTTGTCAGAACTGATATCCCACTGAAGCTGCTGGCTTTGGTTACAGCTGGCTTCAGATTGCGGCTGGAGCTATCTGAGTCCGTGCTGCTCCAGGGACGCGGTTCACAGTACTTCAACTCATTCTCAGTACTGCTTTGATGGCTGTTGGCTGATCTCCCTGATGCTTCCTTGTTGATCCTGTAAATTATAAACTAAATTTTTAGCACAAGCATCACTTGAAAAATATGGGGAAAAGAAAAGAAAAAAAGTGAAATGCATGCAGAATACATTGGGATTTGTTTTTTTAAAAAATGCAAATACCTAAATATCTGCCGTCTTTGTTGTGTACTATTAGTTTCTTCCTCCTGGATTCTGTTGACATTTTAATAAGATAGCTTAATATTTTTTAATAAAATATAAAAATGAAACAAAATGAAACCACAAGTTTGCTTACCTTTTATCAATCATGTAATTCTCTTGGGAACACAGGGACTGAGGACAAAAAAAAAGTACAGAACTTAGTATTAACAGCATCTAAACTAATAGTCCCACTATACCATACAAACAAAAAGTGCAATTTAAAGTCTTCTATATTATATATGAACTTTTAAGCATCCTCTGTATATTAAGCTGCCTGAAACATCTGCCTCTGCAGTGAAGAATTTACACATGAAAAATGACTGAAGTAGGCTCACTGACAGGAAATAAAAATTAGCACTAAAATGATCACAATGCTGTCCCCATTTTATCTAATAATATTTTTCTGAAGCTTTATTTTCTTGCATAGGACCTTCCACATCTTATGCAGCTTCCCACTGTTGTGTGCCTGGGCAGTCTATATAAACAAATTAACACCACCACTTTTGCCTTCCCCTTGAACCATGAAGACAACACTTTTGACTACTGCAATAACTGTATTCTGAACTCTTTGGGAGCAAACACACAAATACTAAAAAGTTGAGACAATATACAATCAGAAAGACTTAATATTTAACTCTATTATTAACTCCAGCTTCTAATATTTGATTCAATCTTTGTGATAACCACGATAAACAAGTATGAAAAAGGTAATTTTATATGTAAAAATCCATCCTTATTTTGTAGCTGAAGCAAACAAATAAAACGCTTTGGGAAAAATATTTGGATGTAGCATATCTGCTACAGAGTTCTCAGAATTCATTATCCTTTCCTCAGGACATAATGTTAGAGAATGCATCGAAATACTTCTTTAAGGAAGTCTGAGTTTGACACAATAATTCATTAGATACATTAAAAAAATAGTTTCAGTATTATTTAAAACTCAGTTAAGCCACACGAATAATTCTTATCTGCTAAATGGAAAGAAGAATCTCAAAATAAACAAGCAAAAAAAAAAAAAACAACACGTGAATGGCTGTTGAGGAAGCAAGTGGTCAAAACAGAGTAATATTTTGTGTGATACCTACATCTTGTGCAAATATTCTCTCTCTAGCTCTTTGATATTCTTCTTCACGTTCTTCTATGGATTTACTTCTTCTGTCATCTTTTAATCTCATTCTCATCTAAATTAAGTGACACAGTGTCAACTTCTGGAGGAAAATAGTATAAATATACAGTCAAACATATCCAGTTAAAGGGGAAAATAATCTGTAAGTATTTACCTGGTTGTCATCTTTGTCTAAACTAGAGTTATCTCTTTTAAGGATGTACCGTTTCTGAAAATCATCACTCTTCTCATCCTTTATATGCTCAGAAAACTTTTGGTCAGGTCTACAAAAAGTCATTAAAAAGAAAAGACTTATGGATTTGTAAATGTATACTACACACAGTGGAACCAAGTGATGCATGATGGATCAGTGTTGCATATATTCAGTATTCTAACTGAAGTGACAAATTTTGACAACAGTCTGTTGCCCTGGCAATGGAAATGGTACCAAAAATATAAGATGTTCTGTGCAGTTGAAAATTCCTGTTCCTGAGGCATAACAAACCTGCTTTTAAAAATCTCTTCCTTCAAAGTTTTTGCATCAAATTTCCAGTTAAGGTGCCAAGCAATCACATGCCCTGGGGAAACAGAAGTGCTCTTGAATCCAGACTTATGCTGTTCAAGAAATATTGGCCATGCATGGAAATGATGATTGGTGCTTTCTGCTAGAGCAGCAGTAACTCCAAATTCATTTAAAAGGAAAACAGAAGATAAAGAAATACATGTAGGAGAAAGCGTTCAAATTTACAAACTTTTAACAAAGATAAAGTAGAAATACGCAAGAGAAGAATGACAGGGATGCTCACAAGCAAGAGCTTCAGAACAAAACAGTGAAAGGATGAAGTTTATAAACAGTCTTGGTATTTTATTTACTTTGTGAAAGAGTAATGAGATTTTGCAAACTATTGTTATCAAACCTAGATACCAACTACCTAGACAATAAAATGACTAGTATGGTATGAGATGTTCTCAGACAAACCAGAAATCATTTGCCTAATAAAGCACATGGCATACGTATGACCTCTATTTCTGTTCACATAGTACTCAGGGCACTTATATAAAAATCAGAAGAACTTTGTCCGTTAAACAGCCAAACCTAAGTATCAGTTACTGGATGCCCAGGCATAATTAGCAGGCATTTCAGAGAACCTTTAGACTCTCTTACCTCTTTCTTTTAAAGCTCCCTGAATTTACTGCCCTGCAATCACCAACTTCCCACTCCACTGAGACGTCCCAGTATGCACTGGGTTGTTGATGTCAGTAACATCACTGAGCGGCGCTGGAGCCGGGAATCTGCCTATGAGGAAAAGGTAAGTTTGGTTTTATTCAGCATGGAGCAGATCTCCAAGGTTTTCTTTCCAAATTCTTATTTTATATCCAAAGTGATTTAAAATAAGAATACTGAAAACATTAAGAATCTTAATGTCTACAGGTTAGATGAAATGCCTGCTAATTAGTAACTACAACTATAGGGGGCTTCCAGAGGCCATGGGATTTTAATATTGATATTATATAAGAATCTAGAATTAGAATCTATATTAAAAAATGAAATCTTTTTTAAATAATTTTTATTCTACACTTGAACAGATAGACTGAAAGATTCAATGTAGGAGTACTAATAGAGACACAGGCAAGAAGTTGGCTTATAATTTCACACACAGAATTTACTATCAAAGTGACAAAGAATGCCTATTTAATGTATATTCAAACTCTATATAGCTTAATGAAACTTTCTGAGGATGAACATATTTACTTAGGTGAAGTTCCAGAGGGATATCTTAGTTCTACTGACTCCAAAATTGAGGCAGATAATTAGATTCTGTTCCCCTAAATTCAGTCAGAATCTACATATGGACAGTGATGAGGATGTAGGAGCCATGTACTATGTCTATGCTCAAATTACAGAATAATTAAAGAAAGGTGTCAAGCAAACTCAGAACTAGAAAGTAGGTGCTAAAACTTAAATATGCCAACACATTACTCCTTCATATTTCTGAAAGAGAACCAGAGAGTGCAAAAGCAGAGGACAGAGAACAGATGGGCCTGTTAATGAAACATGTCAACTGTGCTTGGAATTTGGAGATGCCAGGAATCCAGTGGTACCTTTGGTAATAGGGATTTTCCTAGAGGTTTCACCAAGAACTTTCCAGCCCTCAGTCAAGTAGCATGTCTTCACTTGCTAAACTCGTGAATACCTCCACTGATGGCTTCTCTGCTATATTTACTTTGTAAGGCAGTGTGATATCTATGAGCAACATTATTCTGTCAATGTGTTTTCCATGCCTAAATTTCCCAATAGCTTCTTACAGTACAAAACGTTCTATGGGTCTTGCTCACTCCCCTCACCCTATTGTAAACCGTCCCATTCTACGTTTTCCAAATATTCAAATTTTTTTCCAAAGGAAGAGAGGATTGCACTCAAAGCTGGGTGTAAATCTTGAAAGAGATAAATAATATATAAAAAACCTATTTCATGAGAACACAGTTTGTAATACTTTTCTGCAAGCAAATCACCACCACCAACAAAAAGTCTTAGTTTACAGTTAACATTTTTCTTTCAAATGCTTTAAACATGAGGAGATCACATCACTGCACACCACTGGACCCTGAGCTGTGAAGACCTTGCAATCACCTCCCCTTGTTGCCCTGTTCCCAATGAGTAAATATACTCCTACAGATACAGCATCACTGCTTACTAAATCCCAGATGCTAAATCCACGCACCAAAACAATTCTTTTAAAGACTCTTCACACTTACATTCTTGTATTGCTAGTTTTATTTACTATGACTGATTTCCCACTCTGGTCCACGTTGTGCTCTAATCCAAAGTAAGCAGCTACCCTGTGCAACAGCATTCTATGGTAAGATGTCATTGGGGGAAATTTTTTTCTTGGAGCTCTGGAAGAAAGGAATAGTAGCTTTATTAAACAGGAACAGTCTCTTTTTTTTCTTCCTATAAGAGTACAGTACTTACTCATTATTACCAATGAAATCTAAAATTTCCTGTTCTAATTTCAGCAGCATCATTCTGTCCCTGAAAATAAAAACACAGCAACTCACATATGAGACACACCAATAACTGCGGCTGTATTCATCTTAAGAATACACAGTCAACATCTGTGATCAATGGATGATGGCAGATCACAAACAAGGCCAACAAGTACCAATTTTTTTTTTTCTGTTTGTTAGCTTTAAAGAAAAAAATACGCATTTTTCACTAAGCTGTATTTTACTGAGCCTGCCTAGTGAGAAAGCTGTTCCTCCATGTAACTGAATAACTTCAGTACAAGTCATGGAGAAGATGGTATCAAGAAGGGGAAAAAAATGATCCTTTGCCATTTTGATCAACATGGGTAGCAAGACTTTCAGATAGGCCTCAACCGGCCCTTCAGTTGTGAACTGGGGCATGGGAATTACTGATATCAAGAAGGACTAGACTACAGAGAATGCAATGGGTTGTACATATCTACAACTAAGGAAGAGGTTGAAGCTGGCACAAGTTGCAACAAGATGAGATGTTTAAGAGAAAAGGAAAACAATAAAATTCAAGGGAATTGAAACAAACGTAAGCTAAATTATCATACAATAGAAATTCTAAAAATGCTTATGTCAGTTTCAGTAGACTGTTGAAGTGTAATGAAATTAATTGTCACAGTTCATAATTCGTGTATGTCAGATAACTAAGCTTCCAGTTACTGGGTACATAAATCCAGAGCAAACTTTCATCTGCAATTTTTTATTTTAACTAGGATGTTTTACGACTTCAAACAGGGCCAGTAAGAATCTAACAGGATCTGTGCTTTAGCTTTGTAGGACAAAACCTTATGACTGCCCCTTTTATATTATTTTTTTGATAACGTGAAATCTCAATACATTATCATACTGGAAATCCTAATCTAAGTTACACATAGCAATGGAATTAGTCTTTGCAATAGCAGTACAATTCCATAGAGTTTTTGTCTTGTATGTATATCCACAGTACTAGTATCAATTCCTATCGAGGAAAAGTGTAAACAAAATTGGAAGTATGCTATTCTCTATCTCAAAGCAAGAGAACCACATCAACTATATTGCTAAAAAAAAAAAAAAAAAAAAAAAAAACACCACCACCAAACTTGAGTTGGGTCAGATTTGGTTTCTGATATGCAAAGCAAAGAGATTTATCTCCAAAAACAGTTATGTCAGATGAAAGGCAGATTAAAACAAAAGACAGTTTGGTCTCTAACAAGTAAATACTAAAAAATGCAAGTTTTAGAGACACAGTATTATTAGCACCCCGAGACAGACTACTGCACACAGACAGAACTCATTGTTTGTTCATTAAACATGAAAAGCATTTAAACCATGCCAGGGCACTGAATCTCTGCTTCTGTAATACACATGATACAACGGACTGGTGTTTCAGAGAGCCTACACACCCAAATGTCACCCTAAATAACAAGCAGATAACATGTTACACAATTAAAGGCTGAGAAAGGAGGTATTATACTTCTAAAAATAAGAAAGAAAAGCAGAGAATTAAGTTCTTTCACACTTACCTGGGATTGTTTTTTAATGTATTTACTAAAAATTCATGAAGATCTATGCCCGTAGAATCTGTGTATTCTTGGCTGGAATCTAAGTGTGGCGAGGAAGAGCATAATTACATTTTGAAAAAATACTCTCCCCTGACTTATTGCTCAAAATCATGCATATATATCAAAACTGTCCAAATATTTGACATATGATTCCCAGTATTAAACACTTCAACTTTTCCAGAGAAAAGGCTCAAATAAATACCCAGTCCCGCAACTGCTTCCTCAAATACCACAATTTAACAGGTAGCACAAAGACCTCAATAACACCATGAGTCTATTAACGAATAGGTCCATTCATATACTATGCACTACTTGACTGTCCTGACACAAATAAAACACAGATGCACAACTGGTATTCTATTCACTGGCTCAGACTATCAAGTATTCACACACGAGACAGATTTTGTGGATTGATATGCAAAAACACTCATGCAGTAAGATGCACAAAACAGAAATGAACTTTTAGTCTTGAGAAAATGCTACATTTTTTAATTTCTACAGTAATTCTAAAGAATTTCCCTTAGACAAAGTTACTCAAATTAATGAATATGGAATTCTAGATAGATTTATATTTAGAACTTAAAAGCACAATAATAGATGGCAAACCTCTTGATAACATTTTTCTGGGTAGTTTATCACTTGACTTTTCCTTTTCTGTTTCATCTTTTGCAGGCTTTTCTTCTTTCTCAAAAGACTGTGATAACTGGATTTGGATTTTCTCCTGTCAAAAAGTAAAAATTAGTCATCATGGAAGTTATTTTGAACTATATACACCATGAGAACTGTGTTGTACTCTAGTATGTGCATACTTAAGTAGTAGCAATGAAAATACCTGCCTTCAAATTCATTATAATCATGCATGCACTTTATACAAACACAAATTAAACTATTAATGAATCAAAAAAATTTAAGACAACTTATAAGTTATTTGCAGAATTTCTGAACCTGTACATATTTCCAGGCGATGAATGCTATTCCTAAATAAATCTAAAATATCTTGATTCAAATAATAAAGTATTCTAGTTACTTAGGCTCCTAAAGTTGTACACATCATCTAATTTTAAGTTCGCCCTCCATGATGTTTTTTCTTAATAACAAGGAAAAATATATATTAAAAAAAAAGTTTTATATCTACTTAACAGAGCAACAATCCAGATTTCACTAAAAACAAAAAGGTAGAAGTTAAAAATATAAAGACAGAATTAACAAAGCATATCATTTTCAAGGCTCAGATTCTTAAATTGCTGCATGTTTCAAAGTAGCTTTATGTACAACCATCTCAAAATCTGTATTTTTATACAACTAGACAATTATTGTGGAAGATATTTTTCACGTACAGCAGTTTTCCTTTTTAATTAAAATGAACAGTTGTCCCCTAATTATGGCAAAGGGGATTTTTTTTCGTGTTATTGAAAGCCACACTATTTGGATAACAACAGCAGATGAGGCAGAATTCTGCAAGATGTTGAGAGAAGAGCAGGAAAGCTGCAAGCTTGGAAGGGCCTCCCGCCTTCCTTCTACACTAACACCCCTCAAATGTCAATTCTGCTGTCCCAGAAGCCACCAACAGAGTATGTGTTCCCTCCTCCACTACCTTAGAGCACCCACCCCCTCCCAACCCATGCAACCTGCCCCATATCCATTTTTCCCCTTCTACTCTTTTTCCATCCAAATCCTCGCCAAATCCTCTCCCATTCCAACTCCTCACTCTTCCTTCACACCCATTTTTTCCTCATGTTTTTGCTATTCTAAAGCCTTCTCATTCAAATAGCCAGCTACCTGCTAAAAACTATTCCTAACTAATACCTCTCATTCTACAGAATTAGTCTTTTCCTATGAAAGCTGTCTACAATTAAACGTGATCAGGCCCCACCAAGGCAAGGGAACCTTTCACATGCAAGCACATCTTGGCACAGCCTGTGCTCAGGCTCCTGCCCTAGCAAACCAAATTGCTCTCTACCCTGGTCCTTTCTGTGGAAAACAGGAACTCTACATTTAAAAACTATTTTCAAATTTTGTTTTTTTGAGAGAACTATTTTAACATTAAAGTGAGTAAATGAACTGGGTGCTAATTTTATCAAAACCAATTTTTATTATTGTCTATTAAAATATTTAATTTTATATTTTAAACTCATTAATACACATATACCCTGCAAATTAGCATTAGAAATAAAAGTCAATCAGTCTTTCTAAGGTTTTCTACACCTAATTCTAGCAGAATCTGTTACCAATCATTAAAAATAACCTCTTCTGTAACATTGTTCGCCCGTCACAAGAATTCTCTTCATTTCCAAAGTAAAACTTTGTATTTCTCAATGTACTTTAAGCGCAAATATAACACAAATAAGCAACATGCTTCTCATTGATAACTGCATTATACTTCAACTGTTCTCCCAGTAGGTATATAAGTGTTTGGTATTTGAGAAAAGAAAAGCAACTACAACGTTTTTACATTTCTTTCCCCAACAGAAGCAGGAAATTAGCCATGTTGTAAAACAATTCTGCTACTAGCACCAATTCTATTTCAAAGTGTGATACAGAATACTATAACAAATTCTTCTTATGATTTCATGGCATAAAAACTGCAACATCAAATTAGATTTTTCTGTAGTTTTGTAGTCATGCATCAAATAGGGCATATTTTTCAGGTCAACTTCCTTTGTATTCTTTTAATCCTTCCCTAGTGGTAGCTAGTGTCTACTAGAATATTGATTTAACTGAACCTTCACAACCACCTTCCTACCTAAAATCCTCATTCCTTTGTCTTTTAATGCAGGTCTCCAAAACATTGTCTTCACCACTAATAATGAGTCTCTGTTTGCCCAACTAGAGGGTATCATCATCCTCAGAGTACTCATTGCCACTTTTTGCTTCTTACGATTGTCATCTATTTCACTCTGGATATGGATATATTCCTAAAGCTTACCCTTTTGTAAAATGGACAGTTATTTTAGTCAACAGATCGTAGCAGCACCAAATTGTCACCAAATCCTGATACTAAAATAAAAATAAACACCACCACCCCACTCACAATTCCCCAAACAAAAAACAAACTCTGAAGATTACCTGCAAATTAAAACACTTGAGAGAGAAAGACAGGAAACATTACGCCTTTTACTCAAAGGACCTATATTTATCATCAATCTCAAACTATCTCCAATGGGAATTTATACAAGTCAGTATCAACTAATGTTATGGACACTGGTCTTTTTTTTTTTTTTCTCCCTTGATCCATTTGAGTTGTTGAAGATAAAAGACCAAATTAATAACTTATATTTTTCCTCATGCAATAAATCAATAAGATAGTCTGTTAAGATGCTAGAGAGGTGCTACCTGCGCTTGTTATAATTGAAGTTTAAAATTTGCAAGATCTTACCCAGGTTCCTCAGCAATTTTCCCGTGGCAAATAATTGCTCGTGAAAATACAGAAGAATAATTCAGAAAATAAAATGATTTGCCTTAGAACTCATCTGGTCTAGCACCTTTTCCATTGCAGCCTTCTGCTAGAGCTGGGGAGCCACCAGTGATGCACTGTGTGACATCCGTACCTCTACACGTCTGGCAGTGTCACAGCCAAGAGCTCTGTATGCACTAGCATGGAAGGAAAGACTGAAAAGTTGCAGACAAGACTACAGAGATATTCTAAAACAAGCGCCAGTTCACAGGTTAGTAAGGATATCTTGAATCCTATCAAAGCTAACACTTTCTAATCATTAAAAAGTAGAGAGAATGCAGGTATTACTAGCAACTTTGTTCTAAATTTTATTCTTCTTTATTCTTAAAAGACATTTTTAGAATGACACAAAACTAGAATTCATTTTTCAGGAACAGTCTCTAGGAGATTACAAAGCAGTGCTATCACCTTTTCCAGCAGAGTTTATTCCAACACCAGAGAGGGCCATACACGACAGCCTCTCACTTCACCTAGCCACCAGCCTCCCCACGCACACAAGGCACAATTAATGCATACATCTCATGCTTCGCATACTTTTGAAGTGCAGCTGCCAACAGCGTTGCTGACAAAAATTTGTCTGCGCTGCTCTCAAAGAATACTTGGAAAAGCAAGCAAAGTGGGCAAAGAAGTTGCCTGTACGAGCTGTTCTAGCAGGTCATGCAAGACCCATGGCCCATAGGTTGAGGACTCTGGTTATCACACAATACCACAACAAACTCCTCTCGTCAATTCTCTTCAACATGTACTTCTCTGGTTTACAAGACACTGTAAGTCACAACAAGTCCTCTGAAGAGCTGGTAAGTTATGCTACAAATTAATCACAAATTTGTTCTTTAACTGTCCTAATGATGGCCCACACTATTTAGGTTCTGTGACATTAGAATGCTAAAATAACCAACAAAGCCTCCCCTCTTTCTTTACACTAGATATCATCTCAATAGCATTTCAGAAAAATAAAGCAGAAGATTCCTCCTGAGATTACTTTCTGAAAGCTGTATTTAAAAAGAAATTATAAAAAAATGGTGTCTACATATTTAAGGAGTACCCAAAAGACTTGATTTTGAACAGTAAGTTACTTCAAATCATTTCAGAAATTTCAGTAACATTTTTACCTGGATGTCCTGTGATATTTCAGCTGTAGGAGGTGGTGGATATTCTTCACATACAGCAAGGCTCCGAACTAACTTTAACTTTGTGTTTGACTAAAGGAAAGTATGTATAATTAAAAATTCTGGCTATAAAATAAATACCTTAAGCTATTGCTTTGCACATTAACTTATGCAAAACAAATTGGCTGAAAACTGCATTTTAATATTTAAAATAGCAATAGGAATTTTCTGTGTGAAGAAAAAACCCAAACAATTGCAGCTCTTGAAGGCACTGTCAGGACAATACAGCACAGCTAATAAGTAAATAAACTCTTTCAAAAAAAAAAAAAAGAGTTTCTCTCCATAACAATAAAAAGCCACCAAAAAATATAAAGGCAAACCACAAAAGCAGACAACTAAGCAAGACAAAAATACAACAGAGCAAAACAAAGCTGCATTGCCAAAAATAAATGATAAAACTAAACGCACTTTTCACAAAGTAACAAGGCTTCACCAAGCTCTAAGGACTTCCTTAGCATGCCAGCAAACGGGTCGACTGTACCTTTGATCTTTTGGTTGTCTGTCCAAAAGACTGCACTGGCCGCTGAATGATAGGCACAACAAAAAAGGTTTATATTAAACTTCACAATTCAGTTTTATTAATGCAAAAGTCTATATAACAGCGAATGTTGCAATAATTACTACCAACATGATTGTTAAAGCTGTGAAATGAGCGAGAGGTACCTTTGGTTGAAGGATTACATGCCTTCCCCCCAACATTTTCATTGTGTGAAATCCTTGATCTTTCTTCATTTATCAACAACAGATATTACAGAAATTGAACGTGAAGTAACCTTTCTTGTTTGGTTTTGCCTAGTAAGACAGCTGACTCTTAGCCAGCTGCTATATTTGAAATTCCTATGACCCAATTTCCTTGGCAACATGACACTGTTTTATAGGTTTGCTTTCAATTTGTGAAACTATGTGCAAAAATGATTACACGAAAAAAGACATTGCTTTGTCAAGGGGAGCAGATAGGGGCCTAGCATAACTGCAGTGAAAAAATACATACCCTTCTCTCTCTCTCTCTCTCTCTCTCTCTCTAAATATTGACTTTAAAAGGGCCAGCTAATGGTCAAAACTTCTTGGACTCTGATGTACTTGACAAAATTAACACCCTGTAGCATTTATGCTCCCACTTATAAAAATGCAAAAGGAAGTCAAGGGAATATGATCTTTTTTCATTCTTCTACCTCTATAGTACTTTATCTATTTTCCTTAACATTTTTTTGTTTGTTTTTAATAAAATTTTACACAAATCTACTTACCACTATCTCTTGCTGGCTGGCTATACCAGTCAATTCCATTACCTCTCCATTTAGGCAGCTGCCAACTGTCTATTCTAAATACCCAACCTAAAGTGAAGTGTTTTAGCAAGTCAGGGCAGAAGAATAGTTATTTCTCTAACTATCCTCAAGTCTCAAATGTCTTTTTTTAGATACTGTTCCAGCTAAGCAGAAAACAGCAGAAGGAAAGCTTATTTAAATACTCCCTATTTCACTACTGCACAAGATTTTAACAAAGCAGAACTGAAGACTAACTGATCTGGCCATTAGTTTTCTAACTGAAGCTTGCTGAAGTTTCGAGCAATAAAGACCTCTCCAACTATTCTCAAACTTAGAGCAAGACAGAGCATATGTGTCTTGTTGACAAGAGCAAAACAGTTTTTTCCTCCCTCAGTCATCTATTCTGCAAGAAGACATCGTATAATCAAAACTGGTAGCTTGCACATCCTTGGTAAAATTTCTATTATACCAAGTTATTCAAGAATTGAACTATTTCCCAGCCTCTCTCAATTATTCTAGCATCAATCATCTTAGCTTGCTTCAAACTAAGCAGTCTAATCTTAAAAAATTCAGTGGGCAATACGAGTGCAGTCTTTGGTTCACTGTCTAAACCAGGCCAGGGTGGTCTCCATTATGACAATCGTTAGTAATCAATTTCACTTACTTTTAGATGAATGATGACCTAAAACTATACAGCACATACCCTATTTTACTCTAGTAAAGTCTCCTGAATCTACTACAGCCAGAAATAAAAGTATATCTTATTATGCCAAAATGAAGTATGCATCTCAAAATATAATTAATTGATATATTAAAACTCAAGTGAACCTAGTTCATTTTGTAAGAAGATTTAAAACAAATGCCACTTTCAGATTTCAACCACAACAGCACAACCTTGGCAGTACATTCCTTTATAATGTTTTATCTATGTTATATCTCATCTTCCAGTTGGATACACAATTCCAGTTCTGTTTCCAGGTTGAAAAGCTAACTCAACTGATACTACTAAATATGTTGCATTTTACCCTTAACAGGTGTTTGCAACCTATGAGGAAAGAGTTAAAGCACCACAAGTACTCAGGGCAGTCAAGTAAGGTATTTCAATACTAAGGAACTATATTCCTTGAGTGCCTGGCAGTTTTCAGGGACCTCATACAACATCAGTGGCCATGGGGAGAGCTGGGAGGGTGAAGAACAAGGTAGGAGAAAGATTCTCCCATGTCTGATATGTATCAGATCCGAGTTACACACAGGATAAAAACCCTACCATTGTAACTAGCAAAGAATCTTGATTTTTATAATGTCCTGAAAAGCAACCAATATTAGTTCTTTGATAGCCCCAAGCTCCTTGTTTTCTTAAAAACTAGATGACAAAAATGGAAATATAAGCCCTCCAAACCATTTGTAATTCGGAAGATAAGCCCCAACGTATCTTACTGAGAGGTTTAAAATAAATAAAACTGCCTGGACCGAGTATAGGCAGGTAAAGCTAACAGACTGGAGGTCATGCACACCACAGCAAACGCAGCAGCGGGAAAGATATGCAGGAAGAAACTGTGTATAGCTTGGATGTTTCAGAGAACAGATAGGATAGACCTGAACCAAGAACGTAGAACCAAGAAGTTAGGTCTGCTCAAGTAGGTCTCAAAATACAGCTAAAAGACAACAACTATAGTTCCGTAACACAGCAGATGAGAACTGCTGCAAAGAAGTCAATTGAGGAGTATAAAAAGCAAAGAAAGACTTGTGCTAATATGGAGAGAAGAAACAAGCGTAGTCATCTAGTTGCTCAGAAAAAAAAAAAGAAAAGAAAAGAAAAAAAAAAAAGGTCAATTTAATTCCTCCGAAGGACTAAGATATCTGCTTAATTATCACAAAATCAAATCAGAATTATATGCACTCAATACAGTGTTTGCCTTGCCCATACATTACATATAACAGGTATGTAAAGTCTTGTGTTCACGTATCTTGTAAGACTTTTTTCTGCACTCCACAGCTTGCCAGATATGCAGCAATATGCAGCTTGTTCTCTCCTAATCTTTCACTGCTTTGACAATTATTATCCCATTGAGGATCTCATTCATTTAGTAGCTTTTTTTTTACAGCAGAGAGGTCTTGAGTACTTAAGCTTCCTGTCCTCTTTCGAAGTAGCGCAGAGATTAAAGGAAAAGCCTTTTCTGGAATAAATATACCATGAACCATATACCATATAAATTCACTATCAATATACCACGTGGGGTTTTTTTTGTTTGTTTGTTCAAAAACGTGACCAATAGTGAAATTACATTTAAAACTACAAAAAGCTAAGAATGCTGAATCAGTGAAATCCAGTAGATATGAGAGTCATTACAAACATACTTATTTACAGCCAAAAAGGTAATAAATATTATGTTTACATACTGGAAGCAGTAAGAAAAAGAAATATCATTACATTACTACTTGGAAATGGGTTACCAGCATCTTTGATCCCATACAGAATTCTTAAAATAGGTCTGTATTAAAAATAGACTCACTGCAAGCACCTGTATTTATGCAAAGAATTCATTAGACAATTGATCTTCAATATTCCTGATATTCAATAAAAAGCACTATCAAATCAAGACTCAAATATAGGATGTTGATTTACTTATTTTTGATATTTCTTGACATTCTAACTCCATAACAGCAGAATTTATGGTGGATAAAGCATTGCCTGTCCTGTCACCAGCTGATCAAGACAAACAGTTTAGACCTGGTGCTCTGATTAATTCAGTGCACGGTCCTATAATGTGGACAAGCTTAATACATGGACGATCTTGAAGGACATGTATCAGGCAATAGCCACTGATGACCCCAAAAAAAAAAAAAAAAAAAAAAAACACACTGCAGCCCATGCACTTCTGTAAGTTAACTTCCGTTATAGTGCTTCCCATTTCCAAACTTTTTTGGATGCTACTTGCTGGTCACTTCAAAATACGACAATTCAAAAGTGTCCTTAATGACGTGTTCATGTATCATGCATTCATATTTATCAGTTATATTACACTGGCACTATTTTTCTCATTTACCCAGTATCCCAAAAAACATGTAAAACAGCAAATAGGTTCCTAATGCACCACATCAAAATAACCTGGAATTTGGATCTGAAGAAATACTTATTTGTGATCAGGTTCCAAAATTGAGACGATTCTCACATACCTGCCATCAGTCAATGACAGATTTAGACAGAGGAATGATGGTAACCAGTTCATTACTAGGCTGTAAAGAAGTTATGACTTGCGATACAAGTGATAACTGTATTCAGAATTACTACTGTGGTTGGTTCATAAATGAAACTTACAGAGCAGTTACATCAGCTAGTCAAACTATTTAACGATCTATTAATTAAAAGCTGGCTGACTCCTCTACCTTCCCGAGTATTACCTGTTCTGTTCAGCATGTACACACTGAAATCATTTCTTTTGTCTTGTATATTAACAGAAAAAACCCTCTCAATTAAAAAACCTCAAATATATGAAACATGTATTTGCACTAGGAGTTATCACAGTGCACTTTCCCAGACGTCGGTTATGTACACTTCCAAAAGAGATAGTAAGGTTCATCTTGTAAATCTTCTTATTATTTAGGGCATCCACTACATTTATATCAACTTTTGATGCAAAAAGACAGTACAGCTGTGTGAGTCACGAAGTCTTTGCATTCCACAACTGTACAATTTGTTGTGCATACTGTAGATAATTATAGCAGCCACTACTTGTTATTCTGGTAAGAACAAAAACGAACACCATCTTGGCTAAAGAAACCAAAGTCTCACAACCCTTAACAGCAGCAGAAGTGTTGCTGTTGTGTTTCTCTGGATTGGGCCTGAACAAACAAAAAACATGGTTTTCGGGAAGGTAAAACTTGCTGCTTAAGTTTCAGAAATTTCTACGCTATAGCTCTACTTTCACTGAAAATGAAAGCAAATGAGATTTTTTCATATTGCCGAGTTGTGTAAAATCAAGTAGGTTTTTGACTTTTTTTTTTTAAACTAACTTCTGTGACATCCAAATGAGTATGAAAAATAACATTTACCTATAATAGCTACCTACAACAGTTTACGCACAACAGATGCCAATATAGATGTTACTTCTAATTTATTACAGTATTTAACATATAAGAATTCCATAAATTATTTTGACACTGATGTCAGCCATAATAAAACCAGTAGATATCAAAGTGCAAAACTATACTGCTTTTAGCATTCTACAATATTTATTTCTAAGTATTTTATTCTAGAAAACAAACCTTCTTTAGTCAACAGATTATTTAAATGTTAATAAGCAATAAACTACTCCCAAAACAACTTTTTACTCAGTTCCGAGCAACAGTATCCCAGGAAGCAGCTTTCCTGTTTTTATAGCTCACAAGAGAATACTGCTATACTCACTATCTGGATCAGGATTATCAGGAGCATCTTTATTATGAGACCACAGAAGATATAGACAGAAAATTTCTATAAAAAGCAAGTATCTTTTCAAACAAAAGCTACTGTGCTTTTTAGGCACCTGTCCTCTTTTCTACGCTGTGCCATAAGAGGAAAAAAGAAAAAGTTGCTTTCCTTAACTCTTCAGCTCAGCTAAGAGACTTAGACACCCATCTTTAACAAGTGGCCTTTAAAAGCCACCCATTCTTTAGCATTTGTGAGCACAAACACCAACTTTGTAGCTCCATCTTTGAGGTATTAAATGTGCTGCCATAAACACTTAAACTCATCCCTACGAACATTTTGTCCTCTATTGCAAGATGTTTTTATACATTTTCTTTTTTCCAATTTTCATTTGACTCCTCTGGCTCCTGGGGATTTGGATTACCTACATGTGACTGCTTAAGCCTTATGTGACATAGCCCTGCCATAAAAGCTACACCAAATCACCTGCAAGTGCACAGAGCTCAAAAGCCCTATACTGTTCACCCCTATTCAAAAGCGAAAGGCTACAGCTTGTGCTCTAACACGATGTGGCTTTATACAAGCAACACTCAACACCACAGTGTTTTGACCAAACCATACTGTTACTACACAGTGTGTTTCCAACACAGACACATCTCAAACTTGGTCGTGATTAAGCAACAGCAAAACAAAGAAAACCTGAGATGCTGATTTTATTTTCCTAACTTGCTTCGACAGAAAAGTCTCAACACATGCACCCAGGAAAAAAAACAAATAAAGACAAATACCTAGGTTCATATGAAAACTCCCAAATTGTCTCAACTTAAAGAGAAAACCACCTCACCCTCATATTACATATGAATCAAACTACTAAAGTAAGGTAAAAGAGGAAAGAGAAAGCAATAATCACTCTAATTACTTCCAAAACTGTTCAGGTTTCCCAGGTCTGTCTCAAAAAAGCATGCAAGAGGATCATGAGAAAGGAGAAGCACAAGAAACAGATTAATTTAACATAGCATACTACAGAAAAATAAGAGAAAAGATTCTTACCGGCATATTGTTTTTGCTGTCAGGAGAATTTTCATCCTCATCTGCTTGAATTTGCTCCTTACTTTCTGATTTTATAAAGCGTTCAACTTGGTCTGTATCTTTAAGTTCGGCTTCTGGGCCTTTCATTGCATCAGTCTCATCTTTTACCATAACAATATCAGACATCCTCATTAGAAAAGATTATTTTAAAATTCTACAAGAAATATGGAGCCTTTAAGAGGACAAAGAAAGAGAGGTATGACTGAATAGTTTTAAATTCACCTGAAAGTACTTACACATACACACAACTACCAATAACACACATGCTTTTGCTGCCCTATTTCCTGTTCTCAGTATAAAACTTTTTGATATTCTGTATCACAGTGAGGGGTCATTTTCTCTTTAACCATGTTTATGAAAAGGCTTATGCAACTGAGGTCTATACAAGAGAGAACTAAAAGCTACATTTGCAGAATTTTCTCTCTGTATTAAAAACATGGGACAATCAAATACTCCAACCAAACTTGGTTCCAATAAAATCTAAGGATTTTTTTGCTAATCCTAAAAGGGAGAGGGAATTACAAATAAGTTTATTTTAAAAGGATTGAAAGTATATAGATGAATAACAATGCACTAAAATGTGCAAGCGTTTATGAATTCATTTAAACCTTTAAAATCCCAGGTAACAATTTGGCAAGTTAATGAGTGCAGGAATCATCTTAAGTATTGAAAGCAATGAAACCAGTAAAAATTAAGCACTAGTAAAGCACTGAAGAAACAATAGGCGATTACCATAATAATATATAAAAAAAGAATTCTAATAACTAAAGCTGTAACCCTTGTGCCAATTTTCATATACACACACACATTCATTTATATATAAAGAAAACTTGCAGTCAATACCCAGCTGAAGTTCAAGATGTGAAAATAACAACTTTCTAATTCTTTGACAATATAAAGATGAAAACTAAACTTGAATGTTTTAATCCCTTCATCAACAAAAATGATCAAATAACATTATGAAGAAATTGAAGTATCTGAACTATTACCTGATCTGTTCTACAGTTTGGGGATTGTGGTCTCCTACAAAAATAAAATAAAATAATCCAAAGTTTCTTTTCACAGTTGTCAAACAAGATGTCAGTTGTAATGAACCATCTGGAATCTGGCAGGAGGAGTCCCATGTCCTTATCCCTGGTGTACAGTCCTGGGCAGAACTATATTGTCTTGAGTCAATAACATCCCTTTCAAATGCCTGAAGGAAAAACAACAACAACAAAGGCATGACAATTTTTTTGACTGGGGAGTATGAAGGGAGAGAACAGATGACTGAATAGACTTTTAAGGCAAGTACAGAATAAAGAGTACTTGCAGCATTTGTAGGGTTTTTTTAAACTGCTTTTTATTCTTTTATTCTCATTACTTTACCTAGCAGGAGCAACAATATTGTAAAGATAACATGTATTCATAATAAACATTCTCTTGGCATTCCTAAGCAATGTTTTCTTTCTATAAGCAAAAAGGTATCTTTCGGAGCAGTTGGAAAAGACAGTTTGAAATGAGAGGACCAGCAGGTGTGGAAGAGCAACCAGCCATTAAAGCTCACAGAACTTCCTCTGCTAATGATTTAGAAGCAAATAAATAATCCATACTTTGAGGCAACTTGTGTTATAAGAGACATTCAAATGAGGTAACTGCCCTCAAATGAAGATTAACAAATATCTATAAAAATGTGAATGCTCCATTCTCCCTCTTTTCCAGATTTGCTTTCCTAAGAAATAATACCACCAACCACATGGGATTTGCTTTCCTAAGAAATAATACCACCAACCACATGGAAGCATGTATTTGAAGCAGCAGAGAACATCTAATGCAAGCAAAACATAAACCATGAACATAGCAAAAATATCCTAAAGCAAGGAGCACAATTTTATCTTTTAAACCTAAAAAATACAGGTTGAAATAAAAAAAAAAAATTATCTTTGTATTTCCCCTTTTCTAAAAAAAGGGAAGGTCTTATGACAAATAGTCCAATTGATGTGTGTCACAGCAAACACCAAGAATACCTTCTGTCTCCCCAGCTGACCTACTTAAACTTCATGAAATCGATACAGTAATTAGAATGGTTTCAAGAAAATGAAAACATATATATGATACCAAATGTACAATAAATAAAAAAAGAACAATAAATTTGTGTGAAATGAAAGAAGCCATGAAGACATTTACTCAGTAGGTAGATACAAAGTTTTGATCAATGTAGGTAACGAACTAACACCAAATTATTCACTTTTAAAATGAATTTAAAAGTTGCTCAGAAAGTTGAGATAATGGATGGACAAGTCCTACAAGACCCTAATGTCCCCTCAAAAGTTGCAACTTAGCTTAAAAGGATTTGAAAGCATTTAAGTAGTATGCAGTCACTAGAAAAATAAATATAAAAATTAGAAAGTTCTGACAGTGCCCAAACTTTCATCAGTTTGTCGTCTTGAGAATGTAATAAGATTTTTAATATAAAATAACAACAACAACATATATACACCCACACACCACTTCTAGTGAATATCCACAACTGAAATGGGAAGTGGGGGTGGGGGGAAGAGAGGCAACAAAACACACACACACAAAACAAAAACAAAAAAACCACCCCCCCACACACACACAAAAAAAACACACATAAACAAATCACTCTCATCCACAACAAAAAAACTTTCCAATAGCTTATATACAGAGTGTGTTTTTTTTTTTTTTTTTAAACAGAAAAAGCCAACTGTTAAAACTGCACCAAGCAACATTTCAAAGGATACAGGTACATAAGCAATTTGGGGAGGAAGAACTTGAAATTATTCTTTCAGTGTGTGACAGCTAACACTTTCTCAAGTGCTAGATCTTTATTCATCCGAAGTGACTGCAGATCTGAAACATATACCTTGAGTATCACACTGATCTACTCCCTCCCTCAGCAGACCAAGACTACAGTGACACGAAACAGCAGCACATTGACCCACAGACTTCTAGGTTTACTTGAAGGTGAGATTAGGTCTAAAACAGTAAGTTTTTTGAACCAAATACACAGCTTGGCAAGAGAAGAAAAACATTACAGACATAAGAAACCTCACAGTGAAAAGGTAGGGGGAAAAATGCAAGGAGAGTAGGCTGTGCTTCAATACCCCAGAAAGTTTTTCACAACACCCTATTCATTGAATCATTAAGGAGTAGGGAAATATAGATGAAATAATAAATTGGAAGTGAGAAAGATACAGAACTGCAGCACTGTTTGGTTAACTTCCCAAGAAGATCCAGATTATGGTAATTTTGATTACTGATATCTGTATTGTATTCACAGGAATTGCTTCAAAAGCTCAGGGAAGAGACACAGGGAAAAGAAAAAAAACATGCAAATCCACTTGCACAACTTTAAGGAACATAACATAAACAAAAAAAAATCTTTAAAAAAAATTAATTGCTATTTAATGTACAAATCATAAATGTACATATACTCAGTAAATCTTGAAGACTTTTAATTCAAATTCACCAAGAGCTACAGGTACTTTTTACCATCATCTTAAACAAAATAAAAAATTCTAACTGTAGCTGATGAATGCAAGCATACTTGCTTGCTTAAGCTAATTAAAGGGTTTTTCCATTCTATAAAATTGCTGCACAGAAACAATATCGTATTTTAGAAAAGACCACCAATAAAACAGCCTCAAAACTATGAGCAATTTTTTTTGTGTACAGATTTTAAGGCTGTGCATATGCATGAAGGTTGTGCTGCAGAAGGTACAATGAATATGACAGGAAAAAAAAAAAATCAAGAAATAGCTGTGCAGTTTCAAATCACTTGAAATTATGAATAACATGTTTTGGATTTTTCTTTTTCTGAATCAATTCGGGTTACCACATGCACACCCACAGTTAAATGAGCTCCTGATCAACAGCAAAATATATAAAAAGGTGTATCTTTGCTACCTGAAAAATATTTTCCAAGTAATAAGGACCACAGATTATTGTAATACAACCTTGTGGTTTGAGGGCCACAATGAGTTACTAGTATTCAGAAAAATGTTCTATGTTTCAAGTTGCTAGTTGAGACAATTTTCATAGCTGAGACAATTCTTGTTTCCTAGGTTACACAGATTGAGCAAAGTATGTGCTAAATATCCTTCAAAACTCAACACTGGCCAAAGAGTGGATAGCAATGTGGCTTAGCTGATTTTAATAAGAGGGACATGATATCTCCACTCTAGAATTATCCAAAAAGTTTTAAAGTTTGGATTTGAACATTGAAGGGTAGAGCATTAGAAACACGAGGACAGCTTGCAATGATTACTTGCCCGAATTATATGAATAGCATCACGTCTCACCAAAAATGGCCTCTGGTTTCAGCATCCTTTACTGACGACCACTATAGACTCCTGCTTTAATAGGCAGGAAGTACTTGCACTTTTCAGACAGAAGCTCACAAAAATTGTCAATATCGTTCTCTTACTGCTTTCTTTTCTACAATCCAAAAGTAAAGAGATAAAAACCAGGAAAACAAAGCAAAGCTACTACTACATATTTTGACAGAAGTCCCCGAAATCAGGATACATGAAAAAACACTGGATGATTTGTTTCAATTTCCAAGTTGAAAACTGTCATTTGCAAATTCAGTAAACTAACTTGGATATTTCTGGCAATAGCATCTACTAAACCTAATCCAATTTCTGTAATAAGCATCAAGACTTATATCTCTCCCTCTTGTTGGGCAATGCAGATAGGAAGCTTTACTTTGCCTATGACAAAAGAAATCAATTCCTTTCTTTTAAAGAGAACACAGAAAACAGAAGGTGATTTATCTTTCTTTGTTAAAGCTATTATGATACTATTGTTCTGGAAGAGATCTCAGAAACAAATGTCCGAACAACTGTTATCAATCAAACTCAGGGCAGGAAATTGGATTGGAAAGGTGGGGGTGGAAATCTGTATTCAACACAAAGCAGTAACTATCAATAAGGTCGTAAGATGACAGCATCTTTCTAAGAGACTTCTGTTCACCAAATATATGAACAGATTCTTGCACAGGACTAAACAGTACCCCTTTCTCTGGGCAGTAGTTATCTACCTCACTTTTACTGAACTTTTAAGTGGTTCGCCCCCTAACCTGACAGTCAAAAGTCACTTCCTGTACTAAGGCCCCTAAATCAGTCTTGTTTCAAGTTGCTCAGGAATTATCAAACTGCATGCAGCAGTTTATCGCATCTCAGTCCCCCTCAGATTTGATTCCATACTTGTAAAGCTGTATTTATCTTTAAAAAATACTTTATTATCCTAGCAGCAAAGGCTTAAAAGTGCCCAATTATCCATCTCTATTCTTCCTGAAATCAAAACCCTCAAATTTACATAAAACTTTGGGAGAAAGTCAAACTTCTTTTACTGTATATCTATGTTAGTGCTACAAAAAGAAAGCATATTTAATCTATTAAAATTTGAAACCAGAAGTGGCAGTACTGTATACAAGTATGACAAGAACAACCCTCACCACCAGATTCGATAAACAGGCTGGGGACGTGCTCAAAACCTAGTTTTGAAATAGCTGAAGACAGATTATATCAGTGTAATGGAAGATATTGCCAGTTATAATTTTTTCTTGATGCCCTGCTTTTGCTATAAGTTTTTGGGTTTTTTTTTTTTCCTCTTTTCCCTATCTCTGCTAGCTCTTAGCCAGAAGCTGATTTTCCTCTTAGAAGAAAGACTTTTCTACACACATACACAAGTTCACAGAAGTCACACTGGTAGGTTATTAGTTTCTAGTTAGTAAACACCAACCAATGCTGGATTTCACCAATTTCTGTGCTCATGGATTCATACATACATATGCATACACACACACAAATACACAGTTCTTTATTAGGATGAAAGGGGAAAGTGTCTATGTCGTAGGGTAGAAAGGTATAGATCTGAATTATATCCTTCTTACATTAATAAAAACTAAGAAGAATTATTACATTCAGCTTCCTATATCTTGAGGATCAACAAACTCTGACAAACTCAAAGGCGAGGAAGAAACAGTCAGTTTTGGCAAGTAAGACGCAGGTCACCAGCAGCTGTATTGAAGAACTCACTGCTGTTCAAGTTTTCCACATCTTCATTCGTTTATTGCTCTCTTTAGTTTGTAAGTCTTTTTAAGACTGTAAAGACTTTTTTAGCCACTACATGGCTTTTTTAAGCCACTACATAGCTTTTATTAAGTTGCAGAAGCTGATCTTATGATTGTTCATTTAACAGAAAATACAAAGCAACTTTCCAATTTACAAGGCATAAAAAAACTGAGATCATGTAGGGACAGCTCTTTTCATTTTCCAAAATGTCAACACACTGTGCACAAGCTTCCTGCATGTTTCCCTAATGTCTTAGTGTTTCTAGTGTTTCCTAGTGTCTTAAATTTGAAACCATTAAACTACTAACTAGGAATAAAGACTTCCTCTGGTCTCTCTGTTATTGAAATCTTGCAGGACTGATCTTATTGTTTCTGTAGCATTTAAATAATAAAACTAAAACTGTCCATCTTGGAAGTACGAATGAAAATAAACAAACAAACAAATCTCATCTTGTTTATATACTGAAAAATACCATACAAATGAATCCATGCTGCACTAACTTTAATACAGTTTCATAGCAGATTTATGGTTTTCCATATCTACAGAGGTTTTTAAGTTATATGTTATTAATTAAGTTATACTATTTACTGTATTAGCAATTAAGATACTTATTTGATTCAATTTAGCCAGCTATTTAGCAACTTGACTTTCAAAGAAATAAAACGACAGTAAATTAGCATAACATACAAAAGCAAAACACACTGTTGCCCTACCTTTTACAAAGGGAATTAAGAACAGGACGTGTTCCACTACCTATGCAAGTCACACGCCACCACCTACCAAGTCTAGGGAACATTAAAAAAAAATAATAAAATATGAATGAAACAGTATTAAGCCTACCATAAGATATTTGCTGACTTATTTGAGAAATCTCTCTAACAGAAATTCAAAAAACAGAAGGAAAAAATCACGGAATTGTGATCCTGACAAAGGTTCTCATAAATATGCTTTAGCTAATCTTGTTCCACTGGTTACACAAGGTTATCTCCTCCCTTACTTATCTGTGCTGTCCCTCTATCGGAGCTACTACTCCGACAGCAAATGTTGGCAGAAGAGATGTTTACACCTCAAGCCCTCATGCTTGGCCTTGCATCTTAGCTCAGAGACCTTCAGAGCCTTCTTACGCCAAGATACTGAGTTTCACACTTGTGTGAAGACAACATTACATTGCTGTCTATTGATTTGCAAAGTCAGCACGCCTGAAGGGTAAGGGACATCATCTTAAAGCACTGGAATAAGATTCATCAGACACTAACTGCCAAATATCTGGTCATCTTGATAATCTGCAAAAGCATGTAAAAAAGCAGGCAAAAAAAAAAATCATGCTTCTTTACCGTTAGCTGGAGCACTGGATCTTCTGGGGCTGCTCCACTGCGGACAAAGTACTATCACTCAGGTATCAATTCTCTCCTTGGACTTCGCTTTGCACATTCAGACTAGGAACAATCAGACCAAAGTGCATCAAAGGAAATGAACAACTCCACCTGGCTTCCTCATGGTGAATGAAACTATCTTCAGGATATATTCGCCAAAGATGAAAGAGCTTCCTTTAAGGCTGCTTTTTTCAGTGCCACCCTCCCTACTGTTAGATTTAATGGGCTTATAGTTTTTTTTTGATTGTTTTTGCATACCACCAAAATATGCACTTTTTGTAAAGAGGAGAAAAAAAAAAAAAAAAAAGGCAGACAACTAAGGTCTGCATACTAGGATACTGTCTAAAACATACAATCCTTGTTTTGACTAGCGGACAACATAACTAACAACACAACATAAACAACAGAGCTCTTTCCTGACAGACCAACAAAGTTCATGCTCCAATTTTCACTACATAATATTTCAGTAGATCCTATTTAAACTTAAATTCTGATATTGTAAAACAAAAGTTTGAGGCTAGTCCCCTCTCATTCAGACAGCCAAATCATCACTAAAGTGGTTGTAAACTGTTTACACACTTTTTAAGATTGCAACATCCTTAATATCTCTCTTTTTTTTTTTTTTTGGTGGGGAGAAGGCGTGAAGAGAGGGAAGAGACTAGAAGGATGGAAAAGATGTCTGAAAGATTTCATGACACTTCATTGAAAAGACTTTTTAGTATCATTGTTTCACTGCACAGGGCAACTTACTGCGGAATGCAAGACATTTTATATTTATATATATAGTACATATAGTACATATATATATATATATAAAACATATTACAATATCATAGCATTAACCTTTGAAAAAGGTATGCATTTCAGAAACAGTGAAGCATTAGGTTAGTGGAAACGACATATATTGAGTGACTGAGCCTCTCCTCTCAAAGGATGTGCATGCATGTGTAGAAAGATACAAGACCTATAAATGGCTTGTCTTTAGATTTTTGCTAGCATAGTTCTGCTGGCTTGGGATATGAAAAATGAACACCCTTCTCACTTAACTCACTGTTCCACCAGCAAAAGCACTAGAGATGCAAATGCGATGACAGAAGATTTTGTTGGCTTAGCTTACATCATTCAGAGAAACCTAACAGAGCAGAGAAATTACTCTTACCTCTCAAGCTGCTTCTAGCTGAGAAGAAAGTCAAGGAATAGGCTTCTGGAGCTAACAGGACAGATGAAAGACTATGTTGAGGGCCATAGATGCTAAAGATTATGTATGCAATCAAAAAAAATGTTAGGCATTAAAAGCTTATATTATAATGCACACCTTAAAGTAACACGACACCACAAACCAATAACACATTCAGTTTTCCATGGGCCAATATCAATACTTTCATCTGTACTGTCAGATTAGATGCAAACATATCTCAGCTGGTAAGCTTTTTCCTTTATTTTTAAATAAAGGTTATGAATTATCCAAATTAGATACACTGCAAGATCTGACGAGCATCTGATTAGATGTACAGCAAAAATCTGACGTGCTATTCATTACTTAATAACTTAAGAAAAAAACAAAAACAACACACAGGTCTCTGGCAGTGAATTTTTGTATGGCCTATATTAAGCTATAACAGTTCTGATGATAGATTTGTCAGTGCCCAACTTGTTTTTAAAAGGCAAACAACCTTGATCTCGATGAAATCAACTGTCATGATTTGCAATAAGCATCCGCCCCCGTCAAAAAAACACACACAAAACCCACACTCATTATCTCAAAGGGAATTTGACTGACAATACAAAAAGGTGTCTGAAATAAGAAAAAAACATTTTATGCAACCTGTAGCAAAAAAACATGCAACTTCATTTGAAGGTTATTCAAGAAAAAACACAAGTCGGACCAGTTCTAAAGTAAAAAAAAGACAATTGTGTGATACGCTAACTAACTAACTTTCGAAACCCAGACCAAAGATCTATAGTTCTCTTTTGTCTATGAGAAACTACCGCTACCTCACATTTAGCACTGCCAAAATGCTCAGCAGAATAATCCACAGATTATTCCGAATTGCCAAACTACAGCAGAATAATCCTTCTTTTATAGTTTTCTAATGACCTCTCTGAAGAATCACACATGCCAAGTAAGGTTAGCATGACAATTGGGACACCACTGCTCATTTGGAGACTCCACAGACAGGGAGATAGGATCTTGGAAGGCCGTCAACGCTGGCAAACAGGTGATCAGGACATATATTTGTGTGACAAGGGAAAACCAGAATAGCTCTTTTGGTGCCTAGACTGCTCAGTTCATGACATTCCTAAATCTTCCCGCATTTATTATTCTATTAATTTCCTTCCTTCTGTGCTGCATCTTCAAATCCTCCAAACCACCTGGCTGCAAAGGGCAGCAGAGGACACTCCATGCATCTCAGCTGCCATCCCTGATCAGCAGGTTCACACAGAAAGAGGTGTTAAACTTCTTCCTCTAAGGCGACAGCTTCCTGGAAAAGCTGGTCTTCCTTGCATAGACCAGGCTTGAGGTACCTGCTGACTGTAGCTCCTCACACTACCCTCAAATCAGCTATTTCTTTCATTCAGCTCCAGGCCAGAGCTTCACACATGCAGGCTATTTGTTTTTGATCTTGATAATACCAATACAGGACTCATTAAGACATTTGATTAGTTTACTCTTTCAAAGTACTTCAAAATACAGTCACTGCTGTTCCATATAGATTGGTGCAGGAAGGTATGCTTTCTAGTGTCAGATTTTATTACAGTGGGAGATGAGGAAAGAAGGGTGAAGTGAGAGGGAAATGAAATAGAAAGGAAAAGAGGAAAGAGAGTGGCAGTCTATTTTGGAATATCTCAAAATGTAGATCTAGTTATCATAACTGCAGAAGGACAATGTTTCTAATCCTTTCACATGGAGGCTTGCTTACAAGTGCTATGATGAAACTGCAGGAAAACCACTGATGCTAACAATTATCAATGTTTCTCTAAGAGATGGGAAAGAATTTTAAGCTTAGTAATAAAACAGTTTTCAGAGCTTCTGTCTTTAATATTAAGAGCAAAAACAGAAAAACAGAAGCTATGCAGGAAACAAGTTACCCACACTGCATAGATGGTCATTTGGTGTTGTGTCTACAGCCTTATGTATGTCTTTTTACAGAGATTATGCCAAACTCAGCTATGTGCAAAAGAATATAGACATAACTCATTAGAACGTGTGGTGGGAAAATAATTTGAACTGAATGTACAATAAAAATAATGTCTGTAAGACTTCTAACTAAGACAACATGCAGAAGGAATATGCCTTTGCTAATTTAGAAACCTTATATCCTGGGAACAGGAGCTGGAGTGCTTGGTGCTTACAAGTGCATTAGCAACTTTGAGCTAGTTGATCTTCAGCTAGAAAAGTGTGGAAGTTTTATGCGCTATCAAACACCCAAACCATATGCTAAAAGACTGACAAAATAGGCATTTTAATCTTAGAAACAGATACACAAATATCAGAGTTTCAATTCAATTTAAAGCAATATAAAAAACACAACACATAACACACAGAAGGTATTTAAGAGAAACCACCTATCAAGCAATCAGATGCTCGTTAAAGAGAAAAGATTCTCTAGGCTCCTTAAAGGTGAAGAGTGCCACACAGTCACTTCAAAACACCTCTCTTAAAAGAAAATCCTTTATGTTAGTTGCACTGAAAAACTAAATACAACTAGGTGATTATAAAAATTGCTATTTTCATTTTATTATTATTATTAATGGCCATATTATGTAACCCAATGCATGGCCAAAATACCCCATAAGATGCCTGAAAATGGGCATGAGGCCAAAGGGACTGAATGGGGATGGTCAAAGGGACTGAACTGCCCTGAATTAAGTTTTAAAGAAATGTCAATTTAAGCATTTGCACAGACAGAAAACTAAATTGACCAAAAAAGCAAAAAGATAGCATGCTCTGTTACATCAGATATACTGGCGAGACAGATGTTAGTAGCTCTGCAATATGCAACCATTTAAGGCACAAGGGCTCTACTCTCAAAAAACCCCCGATATTTACAGGCTTTTATATTCCAAGGGCAGAAAGAGAGGGATGGAAACTTCTAGAGGAGGCACAAGGCTAAAACTAAGATTTTAAGGAGAGTTTTCGGTTTTAGCAGAAAGCCTGAGGAAAGAAAACAATTAATTATTTCAAGACCAAAACAAAGAGTTAAAAAACAAGCTTCTTGACCAAGATAACACTCAAGAAAGAGGTAAACGAAATCAAAAAAAGAAAAACAAGAAGATTCCACAAATCCCGTCAAGCAGCATTATTGGAGAGAGAGAAAAAAAAAAAAAAAAAAAAAAAAAAAGGAAATGGGATGCTATGTTAAATAGAACACTTACCAGACTTGCAAAATGAAGTTCATCTATGAACCTAAAGGAAAAAAGGACAACTTTTTTCAGTTAAATGTGAAATTGCTCAAGGCAGACAACAGCAGCATTAGCAATGTCTGGTATATCTACACAAACAAAACAGGTTCTGCATGAACTGTATTTCTGATCACACAATGAATTTTATCCACTTTACCATATGTGTTTTTTACATTTACTGAACTGCTAATACATATCAAGACATTTCACTGGACAAGTGTAATTTATCTAAGGATATAGATAAAGATATTTCTTTCTGTTCAGAATAGTCATGAATATCCACCCTGTATTTAGTTCATGTGATCTCACTTTAAAAAGCCTCTCTTCCAAAAAAGGCACAACCCCTGAGTCCTGCAATTTTCATTTGCACCATATCAGTTTAGAAGATATAATGATGAAGCTACAAGAAGTTTTCCCTGTTTTCTTTGTTCGAATAAATTAGATGTTGTTTGTTGTTATTAGTTGTTTGTTACTAATATTTAAAATCATTTTTACTACTATTTAGAAACTAATTACCAATTAGGTATTGCTATAAAGTTTAACAAAATGGTGCACAGATCTAAATACAGAAGACATTAGGTTAAAGGCATAAATTTTTAAGCCATTCCAAAACACTGACTATGCACAGCTAGTCTTAAAGACTAAATGCAATTACATTTCAAGTGCCTTCTGGACAACGGACACTAAATAAGCAAGTGTCCATTGGGTGGGAATGATTGTACACGACAGACTATAAATAAAAACTCTAAATTCCATATGCTAGGAATTAAATAAGAAAAATACTCTTAGCATCCACAGAATATTAAATAAAAAAAAAAAAAAAAAAAAACCCTTTCCCAAGTACTCCTTGTAATGATCTACTAGATAAGGGCTTCAGAAAGCTAGATGTTTTAACTCTTATACCCAGAGTTAAGAGTATTGTATACATGGCATATTTACTCATTTACAATTTCTGTTAAAAGAGTAACCTTCATATGACAAGACTTTTTGAAGAAGAAAGAAAAAGGATCTATCAAAAGAAGCTATTAATAAGAACATGGAAAGAATCCTTTTGGGAACACAGGGTGACCAACACACTGAAAGATAAATTCTGCCGTTCTTCCTTCTGTACTAAGCAACTCTAGTCTTGTCTCTTAAGAAGAGAAAGACTCAATAGAAAGCAAATTTTATTGGAGAAAATCCTACAGTTAAGTAGTCATAAAATTCATAAATGCTGGTCCTTAAGGTCATGCTCAATGAAGAGGAATGGGGAAGAAAGAAAAAAAAAAAAGTAGTGTTATGAGTATAAACTCTAAATTCATAACCTGGAATAAGAACCACTTAGATGACATTTAACTACAGATTTGCTTCAGGGATCTAGAGAAAACCCAGCAAACAAAGCAGAGCTTCTGCAGTTTAAGCACACAAACAAGAAAAGCCTCATACTAAACAGTGTGCAAAACCAGCAAAGAGATATATCACAAAGCCAAAGTCAGTTGCTCAGTTTTGTCACTGTAACTTGTTGTCCTTCCACTCCCAGGTACTCATACTACCAACCATTCTCCTTTACTCTGTGAAGTCTAAAATAAGTCTCATAAAAGCCTTTCAAGGCCTTCATAATTTCTCTGCAGATGTTCTAAGCTATTTCCTTGTTGGTAAAATATAGAGGAAAAACTTTAAAAAAAAACTTTAAATGTAAGTCTCAAGAATAACAGTTTAATGCAAGCCTAATGAACACAGTATGTTTGCCTTTATATTCATACTTCTATAGAAATTACAGTTCAAGAGAAAGTTAAAATTCAGTCTATTCTACACAGTCTCCATCTGTGCATTCTCACTCAACTTCTTGCTTCTCCAGAAGTAGCTGAATAAGTGGACTGACACAGCAGGGGGCAGACATAGAAAAGTCCCAGATGCTGAATAGGATTTTTTTTTTTTTTTTTAATTACAGTATCTACTTTAATTTCCAGCCCCCAGAGCAAGCTTGTGTTTTTGCACTGGATATTCTCTCCCCACCACCACTATTTTATTCCCAAAACTCACACATTTTTTCCCCCTATAAAATAAAAGCCAGTATCCATGAAGTACAAGGTGTACAAATAGCCTTTCTTTAGAATGTACTGATTTTGAAGCCATCCCATTTAGAAAGCATGAGCAATTCACACAGGGCTTTCAGATTTAGGCAGCCGGGAGGATAAAAAGTTTTTTTGGTAAAGACATTGCTCGGCTACTAATAAAACTAAGCATTCGTTTATCTCAGCAAAAAGTTACAGCGAACATCAGATTTTAACAAGTCAGAGGAAATTGAGACCTGCAAGATGTTTATTCGAAACTAGTGTTCCTTTCTGCAAAAGGCAGCTGAAAGAGAAGTGTCCAAACAATAACACCTACCCCCAGAACCAGAAATAACAAAAACCCAAACAATAAACCTTTTCTCATGTTTGTAAAAATCCATGTTTGGGAAGCTGACTTTGAATTATTACGTTATCACCTGAGGAATTCTAAACAACTGCAAGCCTGGGAATATGGTTTTAGATGTCAGATGTCTAAAAAACCAAGAGAGCAGGAAGCTTCACCATGAATACAGCAAGAGCAATGTAGGTGAAATCTCACAGTTCTCACTTCAGTTATTCCTTACTGTACTTCTCTACAACCTCAAATCTAATAAGTTTCTAGTTATCAGATGCCAAAATTAAATATCCTTAAGATAAAATATCCCTAAGATCACTGTAAACTGAAAGCAGATGTTTTGTGAAAATAGTGATATTACCTTCTGGAAAGCTAAGGACTTCCAGGAAGTCCTTTCCAACTATACTCTCTTTACAGCTCCATATAGCCTTAAAACATTCCAGCCCTGCAGTAATGGCTACCAGCATCCTTTTGCGTCAGGAAGCACGCACACATATGTGCATGCACACACACACAAGGAATCAAACTCCTCATTTAGTGCTTCAGAGGAAGAGATCCAAAAGTCTGCGAATAAATACTTTTGTAAAAGTAAAGGTTGACTATGGTTTGTTCATTTAGTAGAAAACCTTTGTTACTATTTAGGCAATCTGAAGATCAACATGTTGATTAGATAAGACAAGAACAACAAGATCCCTTTATAGCAGGTATAGGTTACCTTCTACCCCCACAGAAAGAGAAGGTGAGAAACTCTGGGGGGAAACTGAGCAAGGGACAATGCAACACAAAAGGTGGGTATGGGTCACAGAACAAACAAACAAAAAACTAGGGAGTGGACTGTGGTTTTTCTCTTGCTTTATGTCAATACAGAAGATTTGAAATGTATATTTTTACAACTTTTCTCCCTTCAAGAAATTCCAGAACCTTAGGTCTACTTATAGACATTGCTCCAGAAGCAAATTGTATTGGTGCATCTTTTAAGATGGACATGTTCAACTTGTAACAGCAAGATCTGAAGCTATAGGAGAGTTCTCTTTTAGCTATGGCATTAATAGTTTCAAAACCTCTGAAGAGGGAATTATTCTTTCTTCTTTGGCTAATGGTAGCCCCAAAACCACAAAGACAAGTGGGAGAGAACGGACAGAATTGAGAGAAGGGCCGGATACAGAGAGAGAAAAAAGTAACTTTGCAATCCTATGAAACATGCTCTAGGTATCCCTGCTTGTGCCAGGGGGGTTGGACTAGATTATCTCCAAAGGTCCTTTCCCACCTTAATCATTGTGTGAGGGAAAGAAAAAAAAAAAAAAAAAAAAAAAAAAAAAAAAACACACCACAAGAGACAACATGTCATCTTTTACTTTCTTGCATATCTGTATAGTCTAGCATTCAGATGAGATAATACAGCGGTATTATCATACACAGACATTAGACACTTTCCGAAAAGAATTTTGAAGTAAATAACTATCAATATTTGTGAACAGTTAAAAAAAACAGAGAGAACAAATTTCAATTAATGTCACATAAAAATGTTCCTTTTTTTTTAAGAAAAAAAAAAAAAAAAAAAACTATGGCTAGAACCTGGAAGTATCCACTTGAGACACATTCTGCAATAATATAGATTGGATACTGGGCTTTGCTAGATAAACAAAAGCTTTCCATAGATGCAACAATAATTTTGAGTATGTTGCTAGGGAAACAGTAGACTGTAACTAGAATTTCTGAATAATGAGCATGTGGCAATATATGAAAAGCTTAGAATTCTGACTGAATTATTCATACATACTCCTGAAGAGCAAAATTTATAAAAGGAATAGCCTTATTTCCTCACCACAAATGGAAATACTATAAACCCTTCTAGAATATTTATTAAGAGTTCTACAGAAATATCTCGGTCACTTTAACACAATATATAAAATGATTACTATAATGAACCAAAAGAAAAATCACTGTAGCGCTAGTAAAGAAAACTAAGTAGATATTTTGCTGCTTAAAAATAATGAGATACATGATACACAATCTAAAATAATGTTTTTATAAGTAAATCTAATTTTCTAAGATTCTGCTTGTACCGATTCAGCAATAATTGCAGAGTCAGGAAGAACTGCAACTGATAAAGATTTAGGGACCAGAATAACTGAAGAGAACAGGACATATTTTATCCATCATGCAAGGCCAACTGTGGCTAATCCTCCTTTCCCAAATGTGACAGGAGGTAACTATTTTCACTCACTCTAGGTCTTACCTAATCCTCCCTGTGAATGCACCAAGTTCAGAGGCACTAATGGGCCTTCCTCAAAGCATTTTGTTACAGATCTCAGGTCTGTTTTAAACAGCTACATAATTTGTAGTTATTTTAAGTAAAGTTCCCAAATAATTTCTAGATTCATTGAAGGGATACAAATTCATGTCACAAAAAAAGGAATATTAATGTTTCAAACTACCGTTTCTAAAAGCTGACACTACTTGACTGTTGGAAAATAAGAATAAAATAGACAATTTATTTTATGGTTTTGTACCAAAGAGAACTGTCCTATTCTCCATAAAGGTATTTAATGAATGTAGTGCAATTTGTTTTCGTTTAGCTACTTAAAAGCCACAGAATAAAATACATGTTAATTTGTCATGTCATCATGTGACAACTGTACAAATCTGAATGTTTCACAGACAGAACTATTTTTCCATCTGAATTTCATCTATTGAGATCTCACAACAATCCAGTTGACATCTCATCAAGTCACACGAGTTTAAGATTTCCATATTGCCGTAACTTCTTAAACTATGTTATAGCTAAACACTTTCTGCAGAATCTGCAATTCAAAGAAGAGTGTCTAGTGTGAACGGCTTAATTCTGGGGACTCTTCCTTACCAAAGGATTAAAGTATCTAGCACTTACAGCCAGCCAATCCTCTCGGACTGTTTATAAATGAGTTAACTGTCCCCTGCAGCAGCTTCAGTCTAAGATCCAGTGCTGAGCAACGCCCTGCATTGCAGCTGAACCTCGTAAATTTCTTTGTTCAACTTTCTGGTCAGAGGGATGACAATAGTCAATTGTCTCACTGCTATGGTGGCTTCAGCCAACAGCTGTTAAGCATGTTTTTTGTTTGTTTTTTCATCTCCAACCTGAAAATTCTGGTTAAATAGGAAAATGTAGTAAATTCAGCATCCTGCTACTTTGTGATGAACACCTATGAAAGCACAGCACCAGAAGAATGGCAGCATAATTGGTCAGACCCAAGCATAAGGCAGATGGAAGCTGCTTTTCCCTTCTCGTAACAAGGACAAAAAATAAACAAACAAAGAAAAAAGAGGTTTTCTGCCACCTTGGCACTCTGCAATATTTCATTATCCTAAGCAGTAAAAGGCTCAGTGAAGGAAGCTGTAATAACTTTTATAAAAAATAAACAAACAAACAAAAAAGAGGTTTTCTTTTTATACTTTTTTTTTTTTTTTTTTACAGGGGTGACACTGGGATTAACTCCCAACTTCTCTAATCTTTGCTATAATCACTGAAACACAAATATGCATTAAAGATACTTAGGAGGGTGAAACATAGCATAGTCATGTCTCTCTTCAGAGGAGAGGGATAAATGAAGAATGAATTTAAGATTTTGATTACAGTATGATAAAATTTCCTTTAAAAAATGAGGACAAATAGTACTACCAATGAGTTCACATTCCGAAGGATCTCTGACCGTTGCCCTTCAAAGCCTAGATGTGGAACTAATACAGTGCCAGAAAAGAAACTTAGAAATAAAACATACAAGGCAGATAACAAGAACAGCACCTTTTTTTTTTTTTTTCTTCAAAAATACTTCAAAGAATGCATGATAGAGTCATTACAAATAACAACAAAAAAATACCAAGGGCTCTTTTCCCTAGCTAAGTTTGGGCATAACCACCTAAATTTAGAGGCAAAAATGTTTTCAAAGAAAAAGTTTAAATAGACAGCAATCTTTAACACTGCTCAGCCCATCTTTAGGAGTCTTATTCATATTTTTCATAATATTCAAGCAAATAAGGAATATTAATATTTTATTAATAGAAGAGCCATTAAGGATCACTAGAATCCTGCTTCTTTCTGACCAAAAGGCTTTACTTTACAGGCAATCCAGGACAGGGACTTTGTTATAACCTCATAGTGTTACAACCCAGGGATAAGGATAATCCATGTGTCCTTGATCTATCTTTTTCTTTATATAGACACAGCAATTACAATAATCTATATAAATATATATATATTCATGTGTTTTATATAATATGTAACAGTGTATGCTGCTTACCTAAGGAGTCCTCTTTAAAATACCTATGCAACTTATCCTTGCTACAAATCCCGAGGGCACAAAAAAGAAGGATCCTGAAAGGAGAAAAGCACCCCAAGTCTTAAGTCAGAAAACAGAGAGAAACAGGTACCAGACCAAGTCAAAATTTGCTAACATATATGAAGTATGAAAGGGAAAAATTGGCACAGTAGTTAGCAACAGAATTTTATGACCCTTGTACCAACTTTCTCTCATTTTGACTCTGGTATGCAAGGCGTAATATTAACATTTGTGGATCACAAACATGGGAGGTACCAGCAACAGGCAAAAAAAAAAAGACTATGTGGGATGACCTTGAGGATTTTGATAAAGAAAGAACACAGGAAAACAGTACTGCTAACATTTACAGCAGTTCCTAAATCCAGGACTCTTCAGCTGGAAACAGGACGGAAGATAAACAGCTAATCCTAAGATACTCACAATGCAATGTAGCCATGAGAAAGACAAATGTAGAAAGAGTTACTATCTAAGGTAGCCCCAGAAAGGCTACAGAAGTGTAAATACCATTATAATAAAACCCTGACAAGACATCATACACATAAAAGAAATATTTGCAGTGCTAAGAATTTATATGCAAAAAAAAGGTATTTAATTCTAAGGATATGGGTAGCAGAAGAAGAGACTGCAGAAGGCTATCTTGTTTAGCTCGGTCAAAACACACTTTGTGCAGGTACGGGTCTTTCTTAGATGCCATGCAGGGTTGTGGGGCGCAACAAGTGGGTAGAAGAGCTACTTAAACTGGACGAGAATGTTGTCACAAAACCACACGTCTATAACTTGCTACAACCATCTAGGCTGAAAATCATAAGACATCGCAGAATCAATTTTTGTAACAGCTTGCCAGTAGGAAAGAAGAAAACTGGCAGTCTGAATAATTTTAAGATACATTATGAAAGATGTTATGAATGGATTATTAACCTCTGCAATAGCAAGGGACTGGACTGACACACAGTCTCTTTTCAGTCTTCACCCATACTCATGCAGTACATAAGTTGCATACTTGTTCAGAAACATCCCCTTATTTTGCAGGTAATTACGGTTAATGCAACACCTTAAGTACCTGGATAGCCTAAATTCAGTAAGCAATTTTGATTTATCCAATTTTACATGCAAATGGTCTGTTAAGAAATCTTTTTAGCGTTAGCCACAATTTCCTTTAAAAAAATGGAGAAAGCCTACCTACTTGAACCTACATGTAAGTAGACTTAAAACTACTTAAATTGAATAATTTTATTTAAAAAAAAAGGAAACACTTTTTGAAGTTCATTTTCTATTAAATTTCTATGAAAGATTGAATATTTGAGAGAATACAGTTTCCTTACAGAAGCAGTGCTTACATTTAACCTATATCCATAGAACTTACACAAACTGAATTCACATAGTTTAATCTTTTTTCATCTATTAATATAAGCATGTACTTGCATAAAATGCAGACATGAATAAAATATCAATATGGAAAACAACTGAAACTGCAAACATAAGAGTCCTGAGGTTAATGACCAATAATGAGTGGAATGCCTGTCAACTTCATGCTTGAAAACCATCTTTCTTATCATAGTAAAAACTAATCGGCTGCCCAGATAAAAACATCTAGTGCAGACAGATACAATGCAGCTGCGGCAGAGGGAGGCCAGATATTTAGGATGTAACTAAAAAACTAAGAACCCCACCGGATCAGTTTGAACTTAGTCAAGCAACACGCTTTGGAACTGCTACCACTAACCCTAACATGCTGGAATTCACATATCTTGTCTGATCAATGCCATAAATTTTTGGAAAGGTCCTTCCCTTGCACTTTTAATCTCACATTCAAATGTGAGAAAGGAACCTGTGTGGTCTGACCATACCAATCATTAGGATTAAAATTCTATTTATTTGTTTTAATAGAAGCAACACAAAAGTTTACATGGTAAGAGATTACTATCCATTTTCTAAGCCACAAGTCTAATCAAAAGGCATCAGTAGTCCTACAATAGCCTTCATAAAACCACGTGCTATCCATCTCCATGTTTCCTTTTCCCCCTCCCCAGTTGCACCACAATGGTTATACCTCAGAGCAATATCAGTACTGGCTTCTAGTACAGCTTTAATCCCTTGAAAGAGTAGCTTATTTTTCCCTGGCAATAACTTAACGTGCAGTGAAGCATGTGCCTAGAATCCTTTTAAAGATTATTTGCAATGAAGTACATTAAAGATCTCTGCTGTGCAAGAGGGGAAAAAAAAAGAGGGGGGAGCAAACAACACCTAAACTGGAAGGCCAATTACTTGCAATCTTCACTGCAAGTAAAAGTCAAAGACTCATTATCACCAATTCTAATAGTAAAAATGCAATCAGTGGATCCTAAGGATCTAATTACCCATTTTTCAGTTTCTTCCACTTAAGTGTATGCAACAGTCATTAACGCAAGAAAATTAGTCAGCTTCCTCTGGTCAGAAGTAAAGTCCTTCGGTAAAATGTTCTTGTTTGGAAATAGTCAAGCTTTCCAGACTTAAAAAAAGGAAAAGGCTGCATCAACTCAAAAAGACAAACCAAGCTTTATATGGAATTAAGGTAGTAGTGCTGTCACACCTCTCTATCTGGCTACATTTATGAGAATACAGAAATCAATAAGAGTTCTAGCTTTAAGTTTGGGGAATAGATTCAACAGACTATTAAAGAGAAGAAAGAATATGCATTCCTGACATCGTTTTACTTTTTAGACTTTTTCAAGCTATCCTGAATCAGCAAGACAGCTCTTCACACAAAGGACATAGGGATTTACGATGCTTTGAAAGAAAGCATCTAAAGAAATGCTCCAAACCACTCTGTAATAGCATGGACAAGAATTCCCCATAAAATGATTTATTAATTTTGCTACATTTGGGTGCCAAAACTGAACCTCTGATCAAAGCCTATATCACATGAGGGCCAATTTTCTAACATCTCTCAAAACTCCCAATGCATTTCTAAATGGACATACCAAATTCTTCTGAGCTCACTTGCAATAAGACAACAGATGGAAGTCTTGTGGCTCCACCATGCTGGTCAATGATGCAATTACTCCCACCTACTCACCACCAACAGAAAGCTTTTATGCCCAAAGCTCTGACATCAAAAGGAACTGAGAGAACACTTCTCAATCTGCTGTTGGCAAAAACACTTGAATTAGTTCAAACTTCCTTCACCAACTGTGTACCAACAGCTTTTCTAGATTTATCTGTGCTAGCAAAAGAAGTCAACCATCTCCCTCCCAGTCACTGTTTCCTCCATCTGTCAGTTAAACTGCTCCTGTGCGTCTCCCTGAATATTTTGGTTAGACAGGCAGTATAATCGAGATCTACATCATCCCATACAGCCTAAAGAGAAATGCCTAGAAACTGCTCACACTAGCAGCTCAATGAAAAGCTCAAAGGTTGATTGGGTGTGAGTGGGCAACAAAATCTAAAACTAAATCAGGGCAATAGCCTATCTGATAGCCACAGAGGCAGATATTTGCAAGAACATCTATTTACTTCCTTTTACAGGAAAAGAAAATGTGTAAAATGGATTAACTAGACACTTGACACTTCTCGAGAAAAGCTATTTCTCATTTAGCATTAAATAAACTTCTTCAAAAACAAGCATGGTAACTTAACCGATAGGCAAGTCTCTCATCACACCAGATTTTGTAGAAAAAATGTAAATTCAACCTGGGACCTTTGGGACAACAGAATAAAAAACAACACTATGAATGCTGGAAAGAGGAAAGAGAACACAGAAACTTAGAAGCTGACATATTAACAAAGTTGTGGATAAGAATTTATGTAGAAAACAGTGGCTACAGAGGAAAAGTACTAGTCCGTTTAGAGATTAAAAATCAAAAATAAAGGCGAAACTCTTGAATAAGCATCCCATAACCATACTCTCCAAATCTACAGTTTGCTTCAGCAGCCCAGAGACGAATATGCAATAGCCAAATATCACATTCTTGGGAACTTAATTCTCTGTCCTGGAGAAGAATTTCTATCACACATGTCTATGACACATTGACATGATTCTTATATTCTTATACTTTACACTGGGAGACACTAGCCTATGTACAGGAGGAGCAGTGGAGGCTGTTCTGTAATAAAACAGCTGAGATTTCATAAATCCGATTTCAGACAGTATTTCCTCTAACTCACTCTTCCAAAAAAAAAAAAAAATCAAAAAAAGATTATGGGCAGGTCTAAAGCACATTTTTTCTCAACAATGTTTAATTAGAAACTGTTGCTGATTTATGATCTCCTAAAAATAGAGCTTTTCAAATCTATTTCCAAAAATTCTTAACATGACATTATACAGTGCACCCATCCACCACCTCAAAAAAAAAAATGGAAAACAAACAAACAAACAAAAAACAAAAAAAAAAAAAAACAAGGATATACATAAAGTCTACTTGAACGGGCACTAGACTAAGGCATTCACATACACTCTTCTTTCCTTAAAAAAGTAGCATATGAATGACCTTACATGTGGTTTCTACCCAGTCAAACTACTTATCTATTATTAAAAGGTTTGATTTTGAATGCAGCATTTAAAAGTCCCTGGGTCACTCCTATCTAATCCTTGGGACACATGAAAAAACTGCCAAAATAAAGCTTAGCTGGGCTCCCAAACCCAAACATTCTTGCAGTATTCCCAGCCTAACAGCGAGGATTATAGACAGGATTCTACCATGAAAACTAATTAGATGAAACACCCATTGCTTAACATATTTTGCCCTTACATATTCTGTACATACCTACAGAATACATGTGCATACTTAGAGCATACCAAAAAATTCAGAATCTATATGTACCCTATAAATTAATTTTCTTGTCTAATATTACTCAAAACATTCACCAGAGTAGCCTCATTCACCAATACTGAACAATATTCTCAACAGGCTTAAAGGTTAAGAACTGAATCTATAACATGTTGCAGCTTATTTGACATTTATATTGCTTCATGGAACTAACAGTCCTCCCTGCAGGAACACACTATCAGAAGACCCACACACTTCTGGAGGGACGAACGGATGCAACTGTATCAACTACTTTGAGAAACCTAAAATACAATGCCTTGAAACTTGAAATATAACATCTCATTTAAAATATGTGGCATTATATTTCTCAGTCAAAGTGGTTCTGAGAAGAAGTAAATGTGAAAATGGTAGTGTGGGTAGTGTGTTATTAAAGGAAAAAAAAAGATACATGAACTTACCAAGTTAACCTAGGCTAATGGAACAAACCATAAGCACCTTTCAATGAATAAAGCACCAAACAAACAGGGAATTCACTTTTCTTATTGAGAGCTATACTTAAGATGAAATTCATCTAGAACATCCAACTGGTCTGAAGGAGTTCCACAGACAGACTTTAAGCAGCATACAATAGGTGAGATCAGAATGCAGGGCTAGGCAACTATACAGAAACAAGAACAACAAAATTGTGTAAGTTAACAGAAGGAAGAAGCAGTAACAGACAGAATTTTTCCTCTGTGGAGAAATAAAGCAAATGGTAGGATCACTTCAGATGACTTAATTATTTCACCCTTTCTAAAGCTTTACCTAATAGTTCTTGGAAATCTGTTAACAAACCTATCCTAGAATACTGCACATCCCTCACAACTACTGGAGCCTCATTTTTGTTTCCCAGAAAAGCAGCAGTTGATGCTAATAGCAATTTACAATTTTGCAAAATAAAATGCCAACGTTTCAGACACACTAACAAACAAACAAGACAAATCAAAAGCTCTCTATCTACATGATGGGTGCAAAATCTCTCTTATCATTCTGTGCTTATGAAAGAAGGATGCATTTACAAAATGAATTTCAGGGATTCCGCTTCCTGACAATGTACCCATTAACAAACAAAACAGCTCTCCTTTTGGTTTCATCTACCACTTTCCTCTTCCAACCTTCTACAGAGATCACAAAAGCAAGATTTGCCCTGGGGTATCATGCAAATCCGCTGAGGTGCATCTTATACCACAGGCTTAATTATGAAGAACAGGGATTGTACAAATCCCACAGTGTGAATAACCTGAATTCTTCCAAGGCTCAGCGGAAGAGACACTGATGCTTCGCTCATTTTTTGTCTCATTTCCAGTTAAAGTGAAACCATTATTCAGTGTCAAAAACACCTTTAAATTCAGAAAGACTGTAAAAAAAATAGACTGTGACACAGTAGACACTCAATTTTACTGAGGTTTTGGATTAAACTATGCTATATCCATCCACGCGTCAAATAACATGTCGAGTATGCTATGGAGAAAAAAAGTAAAAAAGCAACAACCATCTTCCATAACCAGCATGAATCAAACATCTCACCCCAGCCAACATAAAGGCAGGATTAAGCACTGGCCTATGTACAGCACGCTTGCAGAAAGCTGTGCTTTAACCGAGCAGCTGAACGCGACAAAAACGCTCCCCTCTTCCTCGCAACATTTCGGGGACCTAGAGCCTCCCAAAGGGCTCGGTGGGCACGGAAGACCTAGAGGCCGCGGCGCAGGGCTGCGGCGGGGCGAGAGCGCAGCCCCGCAGCGCTGCCTATATTAGGGCAGGCAAAGCGGGCCGCGCTGCCCCGCGCCGCCTTTCTGCCCTCCATCCCCGCCACCGCCCGGGGCCGGGAAGGGGCGGCGGGCAGGTGCAGCCCGCCCTCATTAACGGCCGCCGCCTCCAACGGCCGCCGGCCCTAACGGCCGCCGCACCCCCTCCTCCCCACCCCCCGCCGCGCGCGCGCCCGCGGCAACGGCTCC